>JAYESA010000012.1:95607045-95832045 GCA_036927795.1 Iris macrosiphon
GACGCCACAGGTGATGGGTTAGCAAATTCTATTCTTTCTTATTGTCTTTTTTTTATCTATTGATTTGATTAATTCCTTAGTACCTTATAGTTGCTTTAGTAATTTTGTACTATATAGTTCGCATAGTGAGTAGTATACCCTTTATAGAGACTGCAAATTTAGGACTAATAAAATTATAACCGTACATGTTTGATAAACCATAAATATTTTCTTTTTAATGGAATTATATGTTGTATGAGTTGGATTGGACTTTCTTGGACCATGGTTAGATGAGGGTTTGAGTATAGCCAGGATTACGATGGATAGATTATAACCAGTTAGAAGAAAAGAGACGAGATTATCTTCTCGACCATGAGTTATCTTTTCAGTTCGTGTCTACTTCCATCCTTAAATTTTGAGGAAAAAAAATTTCTAAGCGGGGTAGGATTGTAACTACCACTTTCCGCCATAGAGATATTTTGGTAATTTTGTATGTTGTTAAATTTTTATATATTATTTTATACTAGTGATTGCCTAGAATTATATTAGTGTTAGTTAGTGGCTAGCCAATTAGAATTTACAAGTATTAGTTAGTGCTAATTATTATTAGTCATGACTTTAGTAATTAGAATTAATTAAGTTTAGTTGTCATGAAGAGAATATTCCTCTTAATTGTAGAGATTCTTTTCTTTAGTTAATTAGATTCTATTCATGACAAATGGAGAGGAGAAAACTTGATATTTTGGCATGATCAAATCTTACTATAAGAGATAAGTTCAATTTAGGGCTTATCTATTCATTTTATTTTACTCATTAGCATCATTTTCTCCAAAGCTTCTTCCTTCCCAAGCAAACCCAATTTCCTACCAAATTTACACAATCCACTTCCAATTTTACTCATTGTCACCATTATGAAGGCCTAGAGAATTGGAGAGTGTAAACCCCCTCGACCAATTTAGGGTTTAATCTGAAATAAATCAAGAGACTAGGATTTAATTGAATTTCCTTAGATTTTATGTGAGAAAATTACAAGTACCCCTCTGACCATGGTGTAACCTTAGATGCTCGTCCCTCCGTCACTCCCTAGCTACATGTTATTCGAGTAAAAAGATCATCAAGTGCGCTGCATTTAAACCTTTTTAAATTAAGGCCAATTTTACCTCGAGCAACACTTAACCAAGCCCACCTATACTCTTTCACTTTGGACCAGCCCTATCTCAATGAGACCAGACAGGCCCAAGTCGAGGTCAGCCCATAAATTCCCTACATATATAAATATGAAGTTCCTTCACTTGAAACCTTAAGAAAACCATCACCACCCTCTCCAAACCCTAGCCGAACCCTTGCTAGCACCACCCCTCCTCTTCTCCGACTTCACAACCAACCCATCACCACCCCGCTGCCCCATATACACCCCGACTGCTGCCCATATACACCCGACCGCTGCCCCACATATACAGCCGACCGCTGCCCCATATACACCCCGACCATTGCCCCGTATACATAGCTGACCGCTGCCCCATACACAGTCGCCCTTAAGCCGACCAACCCAGCCCCTGTCGCAGACCAGTGGCCGACGCCAACCCGACCACGTGCATCGCTGCCGCTGTCGTGCCAGCTACAGTCTCGCCAGAGTACACCTCGACGAGAGCAGACCTTGTCCGAGCAAGCCACGTAGAGGTAACCACATCAAACCCCGCTTCTTCATGTGAATATTGTAGCATCGTATGGACGTGTCTATAATTGTTGATATCAGACACCACCCTAACTATGTGCAATTTGATCAATGAATAAATAAGGGTTAGAATCTGTGTATTTACTAGCAATCCTAAGTCATGAGGCATAACGCCAAGGACTTGCATCTCCACCCTAAAACCTGTACATAGACCACGTGTAATGAACATAGTAACCAAGGAACGTGTTCGCACAGAACAGCGATCGTGGTAAGACCATAACTTGAAATTATTGTCTCAAGGCTCAGGATGTTCGAGTACAGAATACGTGTGCACCTTAGCTAAGCGCACATGTGACGCGGTATTCGAACAGTCATGAACTTGTAATAATATTCAAGCAACGCGTTGTAGTAGTGTGCAATTAATGTTAGCATCTGATATTAGATTGTATATTATATTTGTGTTTAGGACCTTTGGATCAGCCGAAAGACACTGCAGGAACCAGTTTCTGGCATTCACAGCTTCAGGACCCAGGCAAGATACCTTGCTATATTTACTGTCTAAATTAAATTATGCAAATATTGTATTGTATGCTTGTTGCTTGCTTTATACAACTGTGTGCGTCCGAGATTGTCTCGGGTGCAATTCGACGAATACGTCAGTGATTAGTATACATGGACTTAGTCGTTAGCAGACTCACCTCATTGGATGATACCCTGTTATCTTCCAAGACCTGACACTTTTATACGTATTTATAGTAACAAATCTCATGTTGGGATGCGAGTTCGCATGTTCAACTAGCTATCGCCGCGTGTGACGTGCATCACGGTTAGCAAGCAATCTAGGACTATCTCAGTATAGAGACTTGGCATTTAGATAAGGGATATGCACGTCGATTATTTGACTGGTATATCTACATTGGGAGGAGAGGACGACTGGTAGGCATATGGGACACCCCACTCCTTTACACTTATACCGTACTCGACGGAGTGATACGGACGTATTTATATATTACTAATACCACGTTCTGTAGAGTGTTGGACGTTACTTGATGACATTGCAGATACCACACTCTATAGAATATCGAACGTTATTGTATTCCTGCGCCCGTGTTATAGGGGGCATGTGTGGCATATACTAGCCGGTTGTCACGACTGGTGAATTACGTCAGCATATGTCTAGCCTACACCTTCCCATATACTCATAGTTGTTCTCATATTGTATTTACTTAGATGGCTAGCACACCATTTTATTGTATTTATTTTATTCAGTATTTATATATGGCATATTTCTATGTATCTTGTTACGTCCATCTGAGGACCTGGTACCTTTCCAGATTTAGATGAGGCTTACTACCCCATAGTATACGGCCCCGGACAGGAGATGAGATTCGCCACAGCTGAGGAGCTAGAGGTGCAGCCGTCAAAGTTTCCGTGATTGGTTGGTAGGCGTTCAGCCTAGATTGGGTGCATCATTATCTAGTCAGCCGATGCCCTAGTCACTATCTTTTATAACTCATTTTAGTACCTTATTTCGTCATAGTAGTGGGTTTGTTCCCACCAGACATCTTGGCTTGTACTATAATATTTCAGACTGGTGTTTATCTTCCAGCAGTTTATTCAGTACATCTTGCTCTTTATGTGTGGATGAGATTAGATTACCTGTTATTTGACTGATATTGTACCTGTTAGTATTATAGGACAGCGTAGCACTCTTCGTGGATCCATTAAATTAGGATATCCTCGGAGACATGTCAGCTGGCTATTGCCACGGGGCCTGGTCCCGGGTACTTTTGGGACTGGGGCATGACATAGTTTTAGTGGTGGCCCATGCAGGTCTTATTTTCGCTTGTGGTATGGTAACATGCCCAGCGAGACTGCAATAGGATAGAAATTTTTAGGTCTCATCCACTTTTGATTCGTCGTTGAACTTCCTTCATACTGCTTCTAAAAATCTATATCCTGTTGATTGATTCTGTACTCTTCTAATAAAGTTCTATCTCTTGCAGCAAGATGAATTTTCACAGTGGACGAGGAGCACCCCGTGCCGCGGTGCCAGATAACACCACTCAAGAAGATGAAGTACCCCAAGGGCAACCCCTGCTACAGACCCAGCTGATACATTGGCACGAGACATCGCAGGGCGATCCTACACCGCAGCCAGAGGGACAAACTTCCCAGACAATCCCCACACAACATTATGAGGGCCAGACTTCAGGAGCTACACCGATGCCGCAGACTGAGAGGCCGACATCTGAGGAGACGCCTACTGCACAGCCAGAGATTCTACTACCACCGCCTCCACCTTATCCACCCCAGATGCCACAGCTAGATGGCCAGCCACAGATATTTCAGTTCTTATAGACAATAATACAAGCGCAGTGGCAGCAGACAGAGACATTGAGACAGAGTCTGATGACAGTACTAGAGAGGACACCTGTCGCAACACCAATACCAGCACCTCCACCAGCCCAGACAGATGGCACTGTTAGATGGTTCCGACAGATGGGACCGGATACTTTCTCAGGCAATGAGACTGCCGAACAAATCTCCGATTGGGTCGCCAATACGGAGATGCTATTAGAGGCTTCACAACTACATCCAGACCTTTGGATGACCGCGGTGAGGGCCCAACTAAAAGGTAACGCCCATCACTGGTGGGATTCTATTGAGCGCAGTGTAGGGAAGAACCAGACTTGGGAACAGTTCCTAGAATACTTCAACATGAAGTATTTCCCAGCTACAGTCAAAAATGCCCTGTACTCCCAGTTCCTACATCTAGAATAGGGAAATATGACTGTTGATGCCTATGACGCGAAGTTCAGCCGCCTTAGCAGATTTGGTGCCGTCCTGATACCCAATAATCTCGAGAAAGCCCAAAGATTTCACCATGGACTCAATTTTGAGCTACAGAGGTATACCACTACACAAGCGAGAATTTCTTATGAAGAGGTTCTTACAGAGACGAGGATCCAGGAGGCCATCGTTAGAGGAGCTAGATGTTCCAGCACGACTACACCAACCAGAGCACAGCCCGGAGCAGGAGGACCGATTCGTCGTCCCGAAGCACAGGCACAGCAGAGGGCAGCGCCATAGCCACAGCAGGAGCGTCCGACTTGTCACCACTGTGGCAAGAAGGGATACCTCATTAAAGATTGTCGAAAGAAGTTAGGATTATGCATGATATGCGGGTCCAGTCAGCACCTTGTCCGAGATTGCCCGCAGCACAGAGAGGCAGCACTACAGACATGACCGAGGCCAGCAGCACCAGTCCCGAGGATACTACCCCCACCACGAGGCCAGCAACTACCAGCACCAAGAGAATTTCAGAGGGGACCACCCTTGGCCCCACAGGAGGTATAGTTCAACCGAAACCGACAACAGACAGGAGGACAGAGGCAGGGACACGCCTTTGCTTTAGCAGCTACTGAGGAGAAAACAGAAGAGGAAGCTATCACAGGTACCATCTTAGTTGTATCATTACCTGCAATTGCATTATTTGATTCTGGAGCTACATTATCATTTATATCTAGTAGATTCGTAGCAATGCATAGAGTAGCGACTTCCCCCTTACCTAAGAGTTGGAAGATTCTTACTGGAGGAGGTATCGTGCCGGTTACCAGCACTATCAGAACATGCTCGGTAGTTGTATGTGGTAGAGAGATGAGAGCATGATTCTTGGTATTGCCTATGTCGTACTTTGATGTTGTATTAGTCATGGACTGGTTAAGACAGTATAATGCTGTACTGAACTGCCGGAAGGGTAGCGTCACCTTTAGACCACCAGATCAACCGGAGTTCGAGTACATGCGAGGGACTGTCGAGCAAGGAGTAGGACAGATAGCGAAAACTTGCATGGCTATGGAGATTGTACCCCCTCCAATAGTTGCAGAATTTGAAGATATATTTTTCGAAGAACTGCGAGGCTTACCGCCAGATAGAGACGTAGGGTTCACCATCGAGCTAATACCCGGAGCAGCACCGGTATCTTCTAATGTACACCAATTGGCAAAGAAAGAGTTAGATGAGCTGAAGCTACAATTAGAGGAGTTGCAGAGCAAGGAATTTATCCGTCCTAGTGCATCACCATGGGGAGCACCAGTGTTGTTCGTACCTAAGAAGGATGGAACATTATGCATGTGCATTGATTACAGAGCCCTTAATGCGCTTACTATCAAGAACAAGTACCCCCTGCAGCGCATTAATGATTTATTTGACCAGTTGACAGGAGCAGTAGTGTTCACCAAGATCGACTTAAGATCGGGTTATCATCAAGTATAGGTGCGAAGAGAAGACATTCAAAAGACAGCATTCAGGACTTGTTATGGTCACTACGAGTTCTTAGTGATGCCTTTTGGACTAACAAATGTGCCAGCTGTATTTATGAACTTTATGAACAGAGTATTCCACCAATACTTAGACCAGTTCATGGTAGTCTTCATCGATGACATTTTGGCGTATTCGAAGAGCCACGAGGAGCACGAAGAGCATCTGAGACTAGTGTTAGAGACTCTAAGGAGAGAGAGACTTTATGCCAAGCTGAGCAAATATGAGTTTCTCCTAGATTGTATCGCTTTCCTTGGACATGTTATCTCAGAAGATGGTATTTCAGTAGATCCGGCGAAGATTTCATCAGTAGAGACATGGCCAACCCCTACTAAGGTCTCGGAGGTCAGGAGTTTCCTAGGACTTGCCGGATATTACCGGAGGTTCGTAGAAAACTTCACGAAGATTGCAGAGCCAATGACCCATTTGACCCGTAAGGAGCAGGAGTTCACTTGGACAGAGGAGTGTCAAAAGGCATTCGACGAGTTGAAGAAGCGCTTGACTACAGCACCTATCTTAACTATACCTTCTGGACCCGGAGGATTCGTGATCTATAGCGATGCATCCGGGAAGGGATTAGGATATGTCTTGATGCATCATAGAAAGGTTGTAGCTTATGCTTCTAGACAGTTGAGGACACATGAGAAGAATTACCCCACCTACGACTTGGAGCTTGCAGCAGTAATCTTTGCCTTGAAGCTGTGGAGGCACTATCTATATGGAGAAAGAGTGGAGATATTTACTGACCATAAGAGCCTGAAGTACGTATACACCCAGAAGGACCTTAATTAGAGGCAGAGACATTGGCTCGAAGTAATGACGGACTTCGAGATTGAGCTACAGTACCATCCGAGAAAGGCCAACGTAGTAGCTGACGCGTTGAGCAAAAGACCCATGGCATTCTTTATGACCACCCAACATCTGTTGAGAGAGCTAGAGCAGTTGGTTATAGAGATCGTTATGCCCGGAGTAGATGGACAATTGTCGAGCTTCCAATTGCAATCGATATTAATGGCGAGAATCAAGGACGCTTTGCCGACAGACGCCAGATTTCAGAGGCTTAGACAGAAAACAGAGGCTGAAATACAGACAGGACTGAGAATACATGAAGATGGGACTTTGAGATGCGGAGATCGTCTCTATGTTCCAAATGGAGAACTTTGTTAGGAGTTGATGGCAGAGGCACACAGTTCAACCTATTCTATTCATCCGGGAGGCACTAAGATGTACAAGGACTTGAGACAGTATTACTGGTGGCACGGAATGAAGAGGGAAATAGCACGCTTTGTAGCCAAGTGCCTGGTGTATCAGCAAGTCAAGGCTGAGCATTAGAGATCTGCAGGATTGCTTCAACCGCTACCTATACCGGAGTGGAAATGGGAGCATATTACTATAGACTTTGTTACGGGCTTCCCGAGAAGTCCTAGTGGGCGCAATGCAGTATGGGTAAACGTGGATAGACTCACCAAGTCTGCACACTTTTTACCCTTCAGAGTTAGACAGGCAATGGAGGCCTTAGCAGATATGTACATGAGGAAGATTGTACGCCTACATGGAGTGCCAGTTAGCATCGTGTCTGACAGGGATACGAGGTTTACGTCTTACTTTTGGCAGAATATGCAAGAGAGTCTCGGTACTCGCCTGAAGTTTAGCACCGCGTATCACCCACAAACAGATGGCCAGTCGGAGCGCACCATTCAGACACTAGAAGACATGTTGAGAGCGTGCATGCTTGACTTCGGAGGATCATGTAAGGACCATTTGTATTTGGTCGAGTTTTCCTACAATAACAGCTATCAAGCGAGCATCCAAATGGCTCCCTATAAAGCATTGTATGGAAGGAAATGGCGTTCCCCAGTATGCTGGAGTGACATAGGCGAGCGACAGATTCTTGGACCAGAGTTGGTTGTTAGTACAGTAGAAAAGGTGAAGAAGATCCGAGGGCACCTATGAGCAGCACAAGATAGACAGAAGCATTGGGCAAATGCGCATCGTCGACCCTTAGAATTTCAGGTTGGAGATCACGTATTTCTAAAGATCTCGCCTACTCGAGGGACTATCAGATTCGGAGGCAGGAGAAAGCTGAGTCCGAGGTACATCGGGCCATTCGATGTGTTAGAACGCGTCGGAGAGGTTGCTTACAGATTAGCCTTGTCGCAGACCTTGGAAGGAGTTCATGACGTCTTCCATGTATCTCAGCTGAGGAGGTACATACCGGATCCGAGTCATGTACTTGACCACTCAAAGATCACAGTTGGCCCGAGTTTATCATACCAAGAGGAGCCTGTTGAGATTCTGGACAAGAGTGAGAAAGTACTGCGAGGATAGACTAATCCCTTAGTTCGTGTCGCGTGGAGACATCATGCACCAGGCGAGTCAACTTGGGAACGCGAGGAGGATATTAGACAGCGCTATCCCCATCTCTTCGAAGGACTAGGTACGTATTAGCATTTTTTTAATTCAGTCAGTAGTTCTTAACCATGCGTATGCTTAATTTCGAGGACAAAATGCTCTAAGAAGGGTAGATTGTAAACCCCCTCGACCAATTTAGGGTTTAATCTGAAATAAATCAAGAGACTAGGATTTAATTGAATTTCCTTAGATTTTATGTGAGAAAATTATAAGTACCCCTCTGACCATGGTGTAACCTTAGATGCTCGTCCCTTTGTCACTCCCTAACTACATGTTATTCGAGTAAAAAGATCGTCAAGTGCGCTGCATTTAAACCTTTTTAAATTAAGGCCAATTTCACCTCTAGCAACACTTAACCAAGCCCACCTATACTCTTTCACTTTGGACCAGCCCCATCTCAATGAGACCAGACAGGCCCAAGCCGAGATCAGCCCACAAATTCCCCATATATATAAATATGAAGTTCCTTCACTTGAAACCCTAAGAAAACCATCACCACCCTCTCCAAACCCTAGTCGAACCCTTGCTAGCACCACCCCTCCTCTTCTCCGACTTCACAACCAACCCATCACCACCCCGCTGCCCTATATACACCCCGACTGCTGCCCATATACACCCCGATCGCTGCCCCATATACACCCCGACCGCTGCCCTACATACACAGCCGACCGCTGCCCCATATACACCCCGACCGCTGCCCCGTATACACAGCCGACTGCTGCCCCATACACAGCCGCCCTTCAGCCGACCAACCCAGCCCCCGTCGCAGACCAGTGGCCGACGCCAACCCGACCCCGTGCATCGCTGTCGCTGCCGCGCCTGCTACAGTCTCGCCGGAGTACACCTCGACGAGAGCAGACCTTGTCCGAGCAAGCCACGTAGAGGTAACCACATCAAACCCCGCTTCTTCATATGAATATTGTAGCATCGTATCGACGTGTCTATAATTGTTGATATCAGACACCACCCTAACTATGTGTAATTTGATCAATGAATAAATAAGGGTTGGAATCTGTGTATTTACTAGCAACCCTAAGTCATGAGGCATAACACCAAGGACTTGTATCTCCACCCTAAAACTTGTACATAGACCACGTGTAATGAACATAGTAACCAAGGAACGTGTTCGCACAGAACAACGATCGTGGTAAGACCATAACTTGAAATTATTGTCTCAAGGCTCAGGATGTTCGAGTACAGAATACGTGTGCACCTTAGCTAAGCGCACATGTGACGCGGTATTCGAACAGTCGTGAACTTGCAATAATATTCAAGCAACGCGTTGTAGTAGTATATAATTATGTTAGCATCTGATGATGTTCAATAACTTCTCGGCAACAGAAGTCCAAGACGGAGTAATCCCGATCCCCAGGGCAATAATGGAGGTTGTCAATCTTCCACCAGCTCATGACCAAATAGCCGGGCTGATACCTCTCACCACATAATGTAGGAAGGGATAGAAATTATGTAGCAGGACTTGGACTTCTTGCCCTTGGACTTGGTGGCGGAAGGCATTGCCTACTGCATCAAGTTTAGAGCAAATGAGAGTACGACATCCCTTACGATGGTGCACTCCCAATCGTCGCATCAAATCTGGGTCCATCCTAGCCTCCAATAGCGGACAAGTCCAAGCAGAAAGAAACTCGCTTCGATAAACCGCTACACAAAGATACTGATCAGGGGCTGGAAAAGCCCTAAAACTTTGACATCTTGGCACAACTGGCCAATACTACAGCGAAGTTATCACTATTTGAGCTTCTCCGACTCTCCAAAGATACTCGGGTTGCTCTGAGTGAGGCATTGCAGAATGCTAACACCTACCTGGCGCAGGTTAAGCCGCCAGTTGAGGATCATGCTACATGCCCCCACTGCAATAATGTGATGGAGGTGATACCCAACATTACGTTCTTATAACAAGACATGTTGCTAAAGAATAATAGGCAAGATCACCCTTTGTATTACATAGGGTACATCGGCGCCATCAAGGTGGACCAGATGCACATCGACCCCGGCTGGTCAATCAGTATCATTCCGCAGAGTCTGCTTCAGACCTTGGGCATCTCGATGCATCATCTGACAGTAACCAATACTGCCATCAGTGGCTTCAATACAGGAAGGAGCTATCCTCTAGGCAAGATTTGCTTGAAGTATTAGATCGACAATTTGAAAATAGATGTCACCTGCTACGTCATAGACGTAGACGTATCCTACAACGTCTTGTTGGGACGTCCTTGGATACATCAGTACATGATCGTACCTTCAATCTTGTACCAGTGCTTGAAGTACGTGGACGATCATGGAATCGTTAAGACAAAATTTGTCGACATAGATCTATTTAAAGGGGTTGAGGCCAATTACTCTGACTCGATCCTCTACAAGCAAGTCCACCAAGATAAAGGTGGCAAAGATGCCAACGAGGAGGAAGAGACTGGGACAACATCGGACGAGCCCTTGAGAGTCCATCTCAAAGAACGCGCTCCCGACACAGCCCCTCCCCTCATGGTAAAACTGCACAAGAAAGTACTCGAACCTCTGGGTATTTGCCTTCGTAGACTAGTCGACCGCTGAAGAAAGATCCGGTACCTACTACGTGCTAAAGCTGCGCAGGAGACCTCAGAAGCCGTCGCTCGTACTAGGGGTAGATCTCGGAAAGGACGAACTGGAGGAGTAAGTAACCTGTCATGCTAACGTCCCTTCTCTTGACGATGTAATTCCTGAGAATAAGATACCTTATTTTATGAATAAAGGGATATCTTTAACTACTCGGATGTTGCACATCTCAGTATATTATATTCCATGGAGCACGGTCTAGACATGCACCTGCATACACAAGTGACTTCAACCTATGCAGTAAACCGAGTTCTCCTTAGTCAAAACTCATACTTCATAGTTCCGGTAAGGAAGAGGGAAAAAACCCATCATCTTCGATAGAGTGAAAAGTCTCCAATCCTTCGTCCCAGAGGAACTGGATCCAGAACTCGATACTAGTAAAATTCTACTTCACCGGTACAACGCTCAAACTAAGCACCTCATCCAGAAGATGGGGTACGATCTGAAAACTGCTAAGGGCTTAAACTATGGAAAAGGCCGACGGCTTCCTCTGTGTCTGCAGGCTCCTGCAGCCAAGTCCGAAGATTACTACCATAAGACCAAGCATGGCTTAGGGTATGTCACGCCTCCCACGACCCCTGAAGGATCAAATGAAGAAGATGAGTTACACTCTCACTCTTTAGAATCTTCCTCTTGGGACTCCGATGTCAATACCGAGGAGATGCTCAAACAAACATTGTCTGCCAATATGGTGTCAGCTGACCCTGAGGAAAACGACGAGGATCCACCCAAACTCTTTGAAGTAGAACCGTGGGCCTGACGCCTAGACACACAATGGAAGATGCGGTTCGAGCAACGAGAACCTTTCATTAAGGACGAAGTCGTACAAATCAATCTGGGCGACGAATCCTCCCATAAACCTATCTTTATCAGCAAAAGTCTGTCCAATGAGGATCGAGAATCCATACTACAGCTCGTTAGGGAATACATCGATATTTTTGCCAGGAGTTACGAAGACATGCCGAGACTGGACCCCCAAATCGAGGTCCACAAGCTCAACATATTGTCGAACACTAAGCCGGTCAAGCAACAGCAATGGCAGTTCCGGTCGAACATCATGAATGCCATCAAAGCTAAAGTCAACAAACTGATAGCTAGTGGCTTCATCCGTGAGGAAAAATACCGTATTGGTTATCCAACAACGTGTCCGTCGTCAAAAAGAACAGAAAGATACGGATCTGTATTGACTTTTCCTTCCAATCATAGACATAATGATCGATAACACTTGTGGCTTCGAGCACATCTCCTTCATGGACGAATTCTCAGGCTACAATTAAATCAAGATATTTTCTAACGACGAGAAGCATACATTATTTCGAACACTAATAGAAGTGTATTGCTACACAGTCATGCCATTTGGTCTGAAGAACGTAGATGCTATATACCAGTGAGCTATGAGCACCATCTTTCGTGAGCATCTATGCAAGATAGTGGAATGCTACGTTGATGACATCGTTATCAAGAGTTGCTCCAAAGATGATCACCTCCGAGACTTGAAGACTGTGTTCGGCCTGATGTGGGCGCACCAGCTCAAGATGAATCCTACCAAATCGTTCCTGGGAGTCTCTAGCGAATTGTTTTTAGATTTTGTCATAATTTCGAAGGGTATCCATTTAGAACCTGACAAGACTAAAGCAATCCTTGAAATGCACCCACCAAAGAACCTCAGAGAACTTTATGGCCTTCAAGGAAGATTGGCATACATCAGGAGGTTCATATCAAAACTCTTTAGACATTGTCAGCCGTTCACTCAGGTCTTAAAGAAAGGAGTCTCCTTTGTCTGAAATAAATAATGCCAATGCACCTTCGACGACATCAAGGATTATCTCATGAACCCTCCAGTATTGGTAGCCCCCATTGTGGAAAGACCCTTCTTGCTATATGTGCGGACAATGGATCACTCCCTCGGAGCTCTACTAGCCTAAAAAAGTGATGCAGGTCATGAACATGCCATTCACTATCTCAGCAGAATGATGGCCGGCACAGAGCACATATACAACCCTGTTGAGAAGGAGTGCCTCGCTCTGGTCTTCGCCATTCAGAAGACTCGGTATTACGTGGCAGGACAAACCATCTATGTGATCTCGAAAGTTAATCCTCTTAGGGTCCTTATGACTAAACCTGGAGCACTCAACTATTGCCTAGCCACATGGGCAATAATGCTATAGCCGTATGACATGATATTTGTCCCATAAAAGCTGGTCAAAGTCCAAGCATTGGCAGATTTTCTAGCAACACACCCTGTACCGAAAATCTTGAAGCTCTACGAGGAGATCCCAAACGAAGTAACAGAATCAAACATGACCACAAGCGCATAAATTTTTTGGCGAATGTTCTTCGACGGTGCTTCAAGAACATGGGCTAAAGGCGATATTATTGCTGGAGTCGGGATAATACTAATTTCCCCACACGATCTGATCATAAATTACACTTACTCCCTCACAAAGCCATGCTCCAACAATGTGGCAGAGTACAACACCCTCGTCATTGGGCTCCAACTCCATAAATAAGTGGGAGTAGACTATCTGGAAACTTATAATAATTCCAAGCAGATAGTCAGTCAGGTCCGGGGCGAATACGAGGTCCGGCACGAGAAATTAATTCCCTACTACCAAGCCTCAGTTGGAATAATCTCTACCTTAGAGGGGTTCTTCATAGAGCATGTTCCTCGACTGCAGAACATTGAGGCTGACGTCCTGACCGGCCTCACTGCCTCCCTGGCATTCCCGGTCAAAATCCATCAGCTGATCACAGTGGTCGGTCAAGAGCTAGTCTGCCCGAAAAAAAAATCTTTGTTTATGCCTGAGCTACTCAATAGAGACAAATAACGACTCCCAAGACTGGAGACTCCCATTCATTAACTACGTAGTCTATAGAATTCTTTTCGAGAACACAAATGAAGCCACTTCCATCAGAATATGTTCCCTCTGGTTCTATTACGATACTGTAAAACCCTTAATCCTAAACACCATATTAATTTTTTTATTAATTATTAATTTAATTGTAGTAATTAGTAGTCAATTAGGAAAATAGATTTTATTTAATTTTTATTTTAGGTGTTGGTGAACTTAGGGGATTTATGGGGCCATTAGAAATTTTTTCGAATTTATTTCATGTAGGAGACCCCGTGGACAGTGGACAGCTTAATGCTATGCAATAATATAATTTTTAGGATTTTTCAATGTATATATATGTATATATATATATATATACTAGTATATATGCACGTGCTTTGCACGTATATTAGAGTGAATGATGTTGATGAGTTAGTTTATTTTTACTGCTTTTAATTATATAGGTTAATGGTTCAAACCTTTGAATTCTTTGGTAACAATTTAAAAGACTTAGCAAGTAGCATGAACCCTTTGATTTCCGTAAATGGTTGTCATTATTGCATCTCTTAAATGGTTGTCAGTAGAATTTATTGTAGGTATTCTTTTTAATTACTAAATATGTTGAAGGGTATTTTTTGGAACGAAAATTTTTTACGGTGAAGCCTAGTTTTGACATTATATAGTAGAGATTAGCAAGTAGCATGAACCCTTTGATTTCCGTAAATGGTTGTCATTATTGCATCTCTTAAATGGTTGTCAGTAGAATTTATTGTAGGTATTCTTTTTAATTACTAAATATGTTGAAGGGTATTTTTGGAACGAAATTTTTCACGGTGAAGCCTAGTTTTGACATTATATATATATATATATATATATATATATATATATATATATATATATATATATGGCTTTTGAATAGAAAGAAAGAAAAGAAAAAAAGAAAAAAAAATCAAATGGATCCAAAACCCCTAACGGATCTAAACCCGTTTGAACCTAAACCCACTACTCTAATCTAAACCTACCAACTTAGCCTAATACCCGCACCCGCTCATCCCAAATATAAGAAACTGCAGCAGCTACATCCAGCGGATGCAGAACCACCCCCCCCCCCCCCCCCCCCCCGCGCGCTAAGACGCGATTCCCCGCGATCCCTTCATATATATATATACTTCCATCATTCAACCAAACCCTAACCCTAAGTCATTTTCCTCCCTCTCCTCGCCGACTGGAGCCCCGCGCCACCGCCGCTCAGCACCACCCGGCCGCCCGTCGACGTCCGTGCCTCGCGCAAGCGCACATGCACAATAGTTTGATCAACAGCGAAGCCATGTTCATGCTCCGTTTTCTGCGCCACCGCTCGACCAAACTCGACCCCGTCTTCTTCGATATAATCCTCACCTATCCCCCTTCCATAATTGTATGTTAGTTCATCTCGAACCACGCACAAACCTAGGTAAAAATTGACGTCAAGTCAAAGAAAAACGACCACTTTTTAAATTCCAGAAATTCTGTTGCGATGACCCATGTTCCCGGATTCGTATATTCCACTACAGAGATCCGAATTCAATTTTCTTTTTGGTATGTGGAGACCACTTGACCTAGTTTAATTTTTGTCAATTATATTAAATTATTAACTACTGTATATAGAATTAAATTCGTTGGAAAATCCCAAAAACACACTTTTCCAGATTTCCAAAAGTTGTAAAACGGAGCATGCCGCACCAAACGGGACCGCCCCGCTGTGTACCAAGGATACCAAATGGTGCACGCAGTATACCCGAACATGTGAGAGTTTGCAGAAACTGATTCGGACATGTGTACGCGTCAGAATCAGCCCGTATCCGCGGACAAATCTCGTATCGCAACTTTTGTAAAAGCTGTGCGCATTTTGTGCACGTTCGTCAGATTGCGACAAAACTTGCGCCACTAGACTCATGGTATCGCGCTGGTCCTGTGACCTAATTTTTAGATTACGACAAAACTTGCGCCACAAAACTTGTGCCACTGAGATAGTTGACCAAGTCGCCAATTGGCGGGCCCCACGGTTGACTTTTTAGGCGAATTTGTGTTCGGCTCATCGGATTCCATATTTGGATATACCGTTGGGTTCATATTGATATTTAGAGTTTGTTTGACCTATAATTTGTCCCGTTTAGTGACTGTTACCCATGGCACATTTTTTAGTGCAAAGTGGGCCACATGTGGACCCCACTTTTATCCGAAATTACCGTTTTGCTCCTGTGTCCAAATTGGACTAAAGGGAAGTGCTTTCTAGCTATTTTGCTTATTCTGGGAACGTTCGTGATATCTATTTCAGCATCCGGAGATATTTGTTCTGAGGCCATAGCTTCTGGTCCTGTATGTTGGACATCTAGACGTTATATTTTGCAGCTTCTTGTCAGGCAAGTATACCTTGCCATTGTACTGTTATTTATATTCCATATGTTGCATGCATCTTTATTTTTCTGTCTTTAGTTCATATATTTTAACTGTTATATAAAATGTGCGCGACGGTGCCGTCGCAATATATTTTTATTTATGTATTTGTATTGACCTTATTTATGAGACTGCCCCATTATCATGTAGCATCATTAGGTTTCATTTGACTGTGACACATTTTTACACGAGTTGTGAGTCTCATATAGATCACGGACGTACGTATTGACCGATCATCGGTACGTGTGGGCTGTGCGTTAGGGATAACTGCTGATAGAAACTTTGTATGCTAGAAGACTTAGCAGTTATTAGAGGTCCATGGACATAGCCTATTGTAGTATGGTGGTCCAATCCTTGTCCTTGTTTGGTTGCAGGATTGGGCTAGGGTACTAAGAATAGGCTATGAACCAAATTATGTCATAGATGTGACATGCTTAGAGCATGGGGTGGAGAGAACAACAAGTATCGCATTTGGGCTCCTATGCACTTTTTCTTCTGTAACCCGAAAGCTCCGCTGGAGATACGGGCGGTGATGACCCCTATACTACTTGGCGGCCTCTGTCGTTCAAAATACGACATACTTTGAGGCCCTTGATTCTCCGAGAGAGTCATGCAAATCTCATTTATGGCCAGATAGCCCACTTGTTAGAAAGTTGTTCTCAAACTGCATTCACTTAGACGGTTAGGCGACCAATTAGATATTTATTTTAGTACTTTATTGGCATGCTTTTATGTATCTTGTTATGTCCCTCTGAGGACCTGGCCTTTCCAGGTGTCGCTATTTATGAGTATTCGCAGGAGCGCAGGTCCGGACTGGCTACTTATATTTGAGGAGGTCTTCCCTTCGAGCCTCGTGATTATTGGTGATGTACTTGTGTATGTTTGTTTTTATATTCGAGTTGGTAGTGGATTTGTTTCCATCCAACTATCATCCTTAGATACTTTGTAGTGAGATCAAGTTTTATAGTTATTGGTTATTTATTTATATTTGATTTTCGTAGATGAGATTTAGATTATACCCTGTGACTTGTGATAGATTTATACCACTTTTGGATTTAATATTCATATTGCAGTGTACGTATGGGTTTGGTTTCCATATATTGGAGTTGTCATATCCATACGGTTGGCATGCTTACGTGTCTTAGTCCTACATTTTTTGGGACTGGGGCGTGACATATTTTTGTGGTGGCCCATACAGGTCGAGAGCATATTGTCTCGGTAACGTTACTGTACCGAACATGCCTGCACCTAGGAATAGAGTATAGGATCTCATCCACTATTGACTATGACTCGCATTCTTCCAATCCGTTCTATCTGAATAATTGTATCCTGCTTGATTCATGTGCTTCCCTAATAGCTCCTTGAGTATAGCCCCCTCCTAGAATATAGAAGTCCCTATTGTTAGATGATAAGTAGGGTAACCTTCCTATTAAGAGTACAACTAGAGTGTTGACACACCATTAAGTTTAGAATATCTAGTGAACCCTAGAATTTCTTATCTATAGATTGGTTTGTCATTACCCCTTGATGTATTAAGATGACTTGAGAGTAGTTTAGACACTACTAGAGTTAGTTAGGAGTTTTACCATAATGTTTGACCCTAGTATTGAGGAACCAATAGAAAACCAAAAATTGAATATTAGGACTGAACCTAACCTTCATAGTTAGATAGTATTGGAGAACTATAAACTTAGATCATTGCCTTATTATTAGTAGACAGCACCTTAGGAAGCCTAAAGGGATGTAATTAACACTTTTTCTTGATCATACCTCGAACATAGCAACTAGCATACCACTTTTCTTAGAAAACCATGATACTATCTAGAGCCCCCTATTTTAATTTCATATGTTGTTCCTCTGCTACCTTAACGTTCGTTAATTGTGCGACGACTAAATTATGTTCTTCTTTTCTTCATCTTTCAACTCGTGCCACCTGACACTCTGATTGTAGACCGAGAGATTTTATTCTATGTTAGGATATATAGTTTGCTAAGGTTATAGTTGTAACCTTGAATTTTTTAAATTTTTGTGCTTAGTAGTTAGAACTTGATAGTTATTCTTGTAGATTGTGACCTGGTGATTATCCCTTAGTTTTTAAATTGCATAGCATATACCCCCACCTCGTTACGAGTTATATCCCCTTTCCCCTTGAAGGCCAGTAACCTTCCATTCTTACTATTGACGATTGCTCTATAAGCGCTATGACTAAGACTTAAGACGACCATGACCTACGTAATATAAGAGGATACCCTAATAAGTACCAAGACCCCTTCTTGTAGAACTTAACAGGAGTTTCTACGGTATCCTTATGACAATTACAGTACTAGTTTATTGTTATAAGTTGGGTAGTATACCTCACAACATAGTATCACATAGTCTTTTGACCTATTATTGAAGTGTAACTGAACGACATTAACTGTATGCTAGCTTAAGACGATAGTGCTTATTCAGACTGTAGAACTTAGAGGCTATACCCCTACTTTGTCGACTATCGACTTAGACAAGAAATTAGTATGATAACTGTTGAGATTGTGGAGTCTTATCTCTTCTGTGAACTTGAATTATTTCGTAACTTCTCTCATCATAATCCAGCGTATTTATAATTCTTGTACTACCTTGACTTATGCTGTTATTATAGCCTAGTTTTTGCAAGCTTATTCTTTATCAAGCTTGTTCATGACATATGTATTATTGGAGGGCCCACAATAATACATTTCAGAATCAGTATATTAGGGTCTAGCTAACCTTAGTGCGCTTGGTTCGCCTTTCGCATAACTACTTTATGTGGATTGAGATATATAGTGATTAGTGGACGAATGTACTTGCCCTCTAGATATGTCTAAGTATATCATATCAGTTACATAACTGTACTGATACGAGCATGTGAATAGGAATTACCAAAATAAGATTTTAATCCACAACTGCCTTGACAATTCCCATTGAATTCTTTAAACGCTTTGATCCCATACTTCCAATCTATTACCTTTCCCTTGAACTCTTTATTATTGATCTCCGTCTTCCCTTATTTCGGAAAGACGAAATCCCGTGCTTGGTATAAGTTTGATATACAGATAGTACTAGATATACCCATAGACCAATCGTATTATTTGGTAACTATCTTTTATGATTGATTAAGGGCATATCATATATGATATAATTGGTATTAAGGTTTCGAGGATTGAATGACATGAGTAAACAAATTAAGGAATATTCTTCTTAAGTATATAGCCTTATATGATAGATGGGTAAATTCTAAGTTGGGTAGAAGTTGCATTGTCAACTTGAGAGAATTTTTTTTATTTTGTGACCAAGTAAGATTCGACTATGAGATCAAGTCATTTTATATGCGAAGAATTTTTTAAGAATGACTAAGATGATGAGGATTTAATAAATTTTGAAATCTTGATAGTGAGGACCAAATATCTATACTTTGAGCGCATAATTTAAAGTTTGAATATTAAATATAAATCATCGATTCGAATTTGAGGATAAATATAGAATTTCAAACTTGAACATTGGTGGATTGAATTTAACATTTTAACAATTTGATGATTTAAATTAAGAGTTAAAATTTGATTGCTGGATTATCTATTTGAATATTGAGGATGTAAATTGAAACAAAATTTGAAGAGTACAAAAATTCTTAAGTTAAGAATAGGAATAAGATTTGATTAGAATTGTTATTGTTCAAAGTCTAAAGAAGATTATGCTAGTCGAAGATTCCGATATAAATTTTGATGTGAGATGTCATATAGATTTAGCTTAAATTTGGATGTGATTATATAAAATAAAATAAAATTGATAGAAGATTACAATAGGTTAAATTTTGATTGGAACAATGATTATCTTAACCTTGAAGTGATTGCGATGGATGTGATTATGATTTTAATTATCGCAAAGAGATTGCGATTGACTTGCCCTATGTACATGAAGGATTAACAAATTATACCCTAGATTAATTTTGAGGATGAAATTGTTTTTAAGTTGGCTGGATTGTAAACCCCTCACCCAAAATTAGACCTACTTGGCTTAGATAGTGAGACTGAGGCTAGTTTGAATCCAATTAGAAATAGAACACTGTATTTTTTTATTTTAATTTTACAACATTGTACCACTTGGCGTACCTAACCGTTGCTTCGATAATTGGAGCACTACACTAGCCATTGCCTTTCTACAATTTTAACACCCTTGTCCTAGACATGTCCACCTTCTATTCTGACATTTGTGCAACTTATAATAAAGCTTCCTTGTGCTACTTTTTAGTCGCACAACATTCGTCGTGAACGTTATTTCTTAATTCTAAAATAGTTCTAACTTTTTATCCTTGTACATTCCAATCGAAATTGGAGACACAATCTTGACCCATTTCGTACAACCCAAATTTTGATAATATCCTATCCTGAGCCCTCTATGCCCATGACACTTGTGTCCCACCTAATGTTATCCCCATGTATTCTGATTAATTCAAAAATACCTTGTGCATCAATTTTGATTAATTTAAACCAATTTCCATCTTTGTGCCATTTTTCCAATTGTTTGGCGCTTTTATGCAAAAGTGCACTAAGGTGTCCACACCATTGGACATGACACATGAAGAAACCTATTTTTCGTTCATATGAATTTTCCCCATGATCTTTGGATTGCGCAACGCGCAACATCACCCCTCATTTAAACCTAGTCTTGCATTTTAAACAATGCAAATCTTATACCATCCTTGACTTTCTACCATGGCTTAATTTTAATTTCGAGGACAAAATTTTTATAAATTGGGTAGAATGTAAAACCCCTAATCCTAAAAAATATATTATTTTTTTATTAATTATTAATTTAATTATAGTAATTAGTGGCCAATTAAGAGAAATAGATTTTATTTAATTTTTATTTTAGGTGTTGGTGAACTTAGGGGATTTATAGGGCCATTAGAAATTTTTCCGAATTCATTTCATGTAGGAGACCCCGTGGACAATTGACAGCTTAATGCTATGCAATAATATAATTTTTAGGATTTTTCTATGTATATATATGTATATATATATATATATATATATATATATATATATATATATATATATATATATATATATATATGGCTTTTGAATAGAAAGAAATAAAAGAAAAAAAGAAAAAAAAATCAAATGGATCCAAAACCCCTAACGGATCTAAACCCGTTTGAACCTAAACCCACTACTCTAATCTAAACCTACCCACTTAGCCTAATACCCACACCCACTCATCCCAAATATAAGAAACCGCAGCAGCTGCATCCAGCGGATGCAAAACCACCCACCTCCCCCCCCCCCCCCCGCGCTAAGTCGCGATTCCCCGCGATCCCTTCATATATATATATATATACTTCCATCATTCAACCAAACCCTAACCCTATGTCATCTTCCTCCCTCTCCCCGCCGACTGGAGCCCCGTGCCACCGCCGCTCAGCGTCGCCCGGCCGCCCGGCGACGTCCGCGTCCCACGCAAGCGCACGTGCACAATAGTTTGATCAATAGCGAAGCCATGTTCATGCTCCGTTTTTCGCTCCACTGTTCGACCAAACTCGACCCCGTCTTCTCTGGTATGATCCTCACCTATCCCCTTTCCATAATTGTATGTTAGTTCATCTCGAACCACGCGCAAACCTAGATAAAAATTGATGCCAAGTCGAAGAAAAACGACCACTTTTTAAATTCCAGAAATTTTGTTACGATGACCCATGTTATCGGATTCGTATCTTCCACCACAGAGATCCGAATTCGATTTTTCTTTTTGGTATACGGAGACCACTTGACCTAGTTTAATTTTTGTTATTACATTAAATTATTAACTGCTGTATGTAGAATTAAATTCGTTAGAAAACCCCTAAAACATACTTTTTCCAGATTTCCAAAAGTTGTGAAACGGAGCGCGCCCACCAAACGGGACCGCCCCGCTGTATACCAAGTGTACCAAATGGTGCGTGCAGTATACCAAAAAATGTGAGAGTTTACGGAAACTGATTCGGATGCGTGTGTGCGTCGAAATCAGCCCGTATCCGCGGACAAACCCCGTGTCGCAACTTTTGTGAAAGCTGTGCGCATTTTGTGTACGTTCGTCAGATTGCGACAAAACTTATGCCACTGGACTCGTGGTATCGTATTGGTCCTGTGATCCAATTTTTACGCAATTCTGAGACAGTTGACCAAGTTGCCAATTGGCGGGTCCCACGGTTGACTTTTTGGGCGAATTTGTGTTCGGCTCATCGGATTCCACATTTGGATATACCGTTGGGTTCGTATTGATATTTAGAGTTTTTTTTTACCTATAATTTGCCCCATTTAGAGACTGTTACCCTTGGCACATTTTTCGGTACAAAGTGGGCCACACGTGGACCCCACTTTTACCCGAAATTACCTTTTTGCCCCTGTATCCAAATTGGACGAAAGGGAAGTGCTTTCTAGATATTTTGCTTATTCTGGGAACGTTGGTGATATCTATTTCAGCATCCGGAGACATTTGTTCTGAGGCCATAGCTTCTGGTCCTGTGTGTTGGACATCTAGATGTTATATTTTGCAGCTTCTTGCCAGGCAAGTATACCTTGCCATTGTACTGTTATTTATATTCTATATGTTGCATGCATCTTTATTTTTCTGTCTTTAGTTCATATATTTTAACTGTTATATAAAATACGCGCGATGGTGTCGTCGCAATATGTTTTTATTTATGTATTTGCATTGACCTTGTTTATGAGACTGCCCCATTATCATGTAGCATCATTAGGTTTCATTTGACTGTGACACATTTTTACACGAGTTGTGAGTCTCATATAGATCACGGACGTACGTATTGACTGATCATCGGTACGTATGGGCCGTGCGTTAGGGATAACTGCTGATAGAAACTTTGTATGCTAGAAGACTTAGCAGTTATTAGAGGTCCATGGACATAGCCTATTGTAGTACGGTGGTCCAATCCTTGTCCTTGTTTGGTTGTAGGATTGGGCTAGGGTACTAAGAATAGGCTATGAACCAAATTGTGTCATGGATGTGACATGCTTAGAGCATGGGGTGGGGAGAACAACAAGTATCGCATTTGGGCTCCTTTGCACTTTTTCTTCTGTAACCCGGAAGCTCCGCTGGAGATACGGGCGGTGATGACCCCTATACTACTTGGCGGCCTCTGCCGTTCAAAAGACGACATGCTTTGAGGCCCCTGATTCTCCGATAGAGTCATGTCAATCCCATTTATGGCCAAATAGCCCACTTGTTAGAAAGTTGTTCTCAAATTGCATTCACTTAGACGGTTAGGCGACCAATTGGATATTTATTTTAGTACTTTATTGGCATGCTTTTATGTATCTTGTTATGTCCCTCTGAGGACCTAGCCCTTCCAAGTGTCACTGTTTATGAGTATTCGCAGGAGCGCAGGTCCGGACTGGCTACTTATATTTGAGGAGGTCTTCTCTTCGAGCCTCGTAATTATTGGTGATGTACTTGTGTATGTTTGCTTTTATATACGAGTTGGTAGTGAATTTGTTTCCATCCAACTATCATCCTTAGATACTTTGTAGTGAGATCAAGTTTCATAGTTATTGGTTATTTATTTATATTTAATTTTCGTGGATGAGATTTAGATTATACCCTGTGACTTGTGATAGATTTATACCACTTGTGGATTTGATATTCATATTATAGCGTACGTATGGGTTTTGTTTCCATATATTAGAGTTTCCATATCCATACGGCTGGCATGCTTACATGTCTTAGTCCTACATTTTTTGGGACTGGAGCGTGACAGATACGGCTACCAAAATATTATATCATCGTTCCTATGATGGTCTTCTGCTACGATGCATATCAAATGCAGAAGCGAAGCAGGCTCTCCGCGAGGCTCACGATGGGTTTGTAGTGCCCATCAGCCCGGACCCAAGCTACAGGACCGTCTTCGGAGAATGGGTTACTATTGGCCGACAATGGTTGCAGAGGCTATTGACTATACAAAAAAGTGCCAAGCGTGCCAAATTCACGTAGACTTTATCCACCAGCCCTCAGAATTTTTATACCCAATGGTAGCATCTTGGCCGTTTGAAACATGGGGAATGGACATTATCGGACGAATTAGTCCACATTCTTCTAAGGAACATCAGTTAATCTTGGTTATCATCAACTACTTCTCTAAATAGGTAGAAGTTGTTCCACTCGTTGAAGTCAAGACCTCAATCGTGATCAGCTTTTTTAAGCATCATGTCATATACCGCTTCGGCTTGTCACGGAGGATCATCCACGATAATGGTCCATAGTTTATAAGTCATGATTTTTATCGATTTTGTGACAAAAACTGAATCCAAAATGTAGCCTCGATCGCCTATAACCCAGTAGCAAATGGTCTGACAAAAGCATTTAACAAAACCATAATAAAGATACTTAAGAAGTTTATGTCATCCAATAAGTACGACGGGAATGAGAAGCTGGGTAAATGTCTCTGGGCCTATCGTACAATGATCCAGACACCTACTGGCAGCACACCATTCTCCTTGGTTTACGGAAGTAAAGCGGTCCTCCCACTCGAGATCCAAATTTTGTCACTCTGAGTGGCTCTTTCCAACCGATTGACCATTGACGACAATCACCGTCGACGGCTATAAGAGTTGGAAGCACTCGACGAGAAGCGTCTCTTAGCTCAACAGCGAATTGAGCTGTACCAAGCATGCCACTCGCGTTCCAGACTCCATACGTCCCATGGGTTCCAGACTCCTTGCGTACCACGTGACAGGATTCCCTGAGATGAAGTCTTTCTGTTGTGACAGAAGTTATCCTCTCCAAATAAATACAGGTCACGTGTCAAGCTGGCTAAGTCACGCAAACAAAAGATGAGAACCGCCTAGATCTTCAGCAATAGCTCACCCTGGACTTAACTATATTATGTTTAGGATGTACACATGGCAGCCTGCCCATAGTATGCATCTACAGTTACAACCATATTCTGTTGAAGGAGCCCCCTACGGCTACCAAACAGAAGCACATGCGGCACCTATAGTCCATCAGCATGATGGCTATAAATAAGAGAAACTTAGATGTTCCAAGGGCTAATTTTTCTGCTTCAGAGACCATACCCCTCCAGGCGAGCTACGTACGTGCACACAAGATAAAGAGAGAGAAAAGAGAAGAGAGCATCCTCATTCCCTCGTCGGACCATCAATGGAGTAAAGAAGTCGCTACAGTACTCGATCTCTATCGTCATATTACCTAGATCAAAAATATTTTACTTAGATTTTCTGTCTAGGAATTTTTTTACCTTTTTTTTGTTTGTTATTAAATGAAGGTTTTCAAACTTACTTCAATGGAAAATAGCGCAGGCCTCATGGCGCATAGCGTTTGAATACTTTGGTGCATGCGGACTACCTTCATGGTATTCATTTCTTTGGCGTATAGCTATTTGAGGCGCATGGACTTGAATTTTTTTTTTCATGCTTCTACAAGACCTCCTTCAAAGTTTTCAAAACTTGAACAAGTTTTTGAAACACTTTGAAAGAAACATGGATGACTATTTGGTGTATAGAGCTTTTCCGCATATTGATGCTCTGTTTGCCGCATGGCACATAGATGCATGAGCTTCTATTAATAGGTTATCAAATTCTCCTTGATCTCCGTGCCATAAATTTTGCCTGGATTCTTGGCAGATAAGCATGATTTTTTAGGCATATATTTAGTGCAAAGTCAATGCACAATATCGGGAATCAAACCCTTATTTAATGTGTGCACGAAAATCAATGCATCCTTTCCGCCTTGGCATTTATTGCTTTTGTGCCTATAAATAGAGGAATGGAGAGGGAGTTTTTCTCTCATCTTTCTCTTTCTCAATGTCTTTCAAAATTTCTTTTTCTTCCATTGAGAGGCTCTGCCAGAGCCATGCTGCTAAGCATATCATTGCTTCTCCACTGTTACTGGCCAAGCATCCTTGCATGCTTGTTTTCTTTGAAGTTAAAGAGATGCTCCAAGATTCATTCTTTAGTCACTGAGAAGAAATGCTTAATTACAGACACAAACGCACACTCTCGTGCATGCACAGATGATCATACCTCGTCGACGTGCATGGTCGTTACTGAAGAGCTTCGCCATGAACATGCGCCGATAGCAACCACCTTCCCTTGCACGCATAGATGATGTTGTCTCGGGACACTCATCATGAATATGTTCTGGGAAGATATATGCATCTGCCATGTCTTTGGACATGGTAGTTTATCAGCCGCTTATGTCTAACTTTTTCCTTTGTGTATGAGTTGATTCACGCATAAGGACAAATTGTTCTACGACTTAAGAACATTTGCGGCATGGCTCTTCCTATTGTGTTTAACCCTTATGCGCATAAATTTTTACTCCTTTGTGTCACTTCCTTGCTGGAAACTGACTATATGGTTCTTGTGCAGATTCCATCCTGACCGGTACTGCTTACGATGGAGCATGGATGGATATCATAAACCATCGTGTTCGTTCTGGACATTCACATTACCTGAAGACCATGGATGTATTCAGATCAACTCGTAGGGTGTATTAATAAAATATGGCCACGATGTTGATTACAGGATTTGGGTTAAATCCTAATCAAAACTCTATCGGCGGCCCTGGATGGCGGTAGTGGAATGGCTTCCCATGAACTATTGATCAGAGAAGTTCGGTGATGAACTGTCAGCCATGTTCTCCATCCTTCTTTTATTATCCATCAGTATGGATTCTTTTCTGTATATTGAGGTTTGCACTATGAGCCTGATGGAGGGATGACCCAGAATGCATTGAGCTCTTTCTACTGCCAAGTTCACTTACGTCGGTAGTAGAAACAACACGGAAGGGCAATATTTTAATGAAGAAAGTTATGAATGTAATAAATTCCATTATATGTACTCACAATATTGAATACTAATAAAAATCTTATCAGATGTACTCATGATCTTGAATATCAATAAAATTCTATTTATATACCCTTCTCTTTTGCTTCAATAAAATTTCTCTATTGCCACAGTTGTAAATACGAACATTATACTATAGGTCATATGGATGTAGTATAATACTGTATTTCTTTTATGAATAATCTACTAGGAAATTTTTGTGGACTTATTATCTGTGGCATACTTCAAAAGTAAGTGTAGATAATAAGTTTGAGAGGGGACACTATTAGAGGTAATATGGACTTAATAGTAAAATCACTCTCTAGGGAATAGGCTAAAATAAGTAGAAATGACAAGCATTATTAGAGGTAGTATGGACATGACAGGTTGAGATAATTTCGTTGGAGAAATTTATTTCTTGTGGACTTATTACCAATGATGCACCCAAAGCTAGGTATGGATAACAAGTTAAAATAACTGATACTATTAGAGATTATGCTAACATTATAGCAGAAAGTCAATAAATAGAACATTTGCTCAGAGGTAATATGTATATGGCAATCCTTTTTTTTTAGGATTCCAATAGGAATATCTTGCTAGAGGTAATGTGGACATGAAAAGATATCACTCTGTGGAATAAGAAAAAAATACAGAGGTGATGTGGACATGATTATTTTCTTTTGATGACAAATTCGCTCTACTGAGGAGAATAAACAGATAATAATTCAGAGGTAATATGGACGTGAACCATTTGTAGGAAATATCTCAGCCTAGCTGGAAATAAAATATTCTGGAAAAGAGTATCTCCAATCCAACTGGAGATTGAAAATAAGACATCCTTAGAGCGACTGGGCTCTGAGAATATAATTATTTATTTGGGGAAAATTTTGTTTTGTGATCTCAACGAGAACGTTTAGGACTATTCAACTTGGGAATTTTGGAGGATCTATTACCCAGTGAATATTCAAAGCTTTTGAATACAGATAATAGCGCAAGGTAATGAAGAGTTTCACTGACTCCTTGGGGGAAGTTACTAGCAATAAACAATGTTGGGGGCAATGTCTACTAAGAACACTTTCGATATTTTCTTATACTACGTCGTGTGAGAGTAATTTCAAGTGGATCTACTATCCCTTTGGTTCGTGTTGCATGGAGACATCACTCTCCAGGTGAGTCAACCTGGAAAAGGGAGGACGAAATGCGCGAGCAGTACCTGTATCTCTTTGAGCCTTGAGGTATTGTTCTTATTATTCTAATTGTGTTCTTGTGCTAGTCTAGTTCAATTTCGAGGACGAATTTTTTTTAGGAGGGTAGACTTGTCACTACCATATTTCTAGAGTAGGGACATTATTGTAATTTATAATATTTATATATATGGTGTTTATAGTTACATGATATGTATAATATGTTATATTATTAGTATTAATGATATGGGCTAGTGGGCTTGACTTGATGTGACCATTAGACTCAACCTTAGACTAGACATTTTTGGACCCACTAGTAAATCCTCTTCCATTTAATTAGAAATTAGTTAAACCCTCATTAGGAATGAAAATCCCACTTATTGGAAAACTCTTCATGACAAACCATTGAGGGCAAATGGGATATTATGCATTATCTAGCCCTAGGTCCATAAGTGGCCGGTCCTATATAGGAGAGGGGGAGCCTCCCTCAAGTGTATTCATTATTCATGAGAAATCCTAAATTTAGTTCTTTTCCAAACCTCCTTTATTCCCCAACAATTTCAGAAATTAAACCCTAATCCCTCTCATTTTTCCTCATCTAAGAAGCCTAGAAGCTTAGGACACAAGGAGCATTGGAGAAGAATAAGCTTGGCTAGAGAACCATTGACTTTGCATTGAAAATCCATCTCCCAAGAGGTGAAATTCTAAAATCTCTCTTTTAAATTCTATTTTATTGGTTTTGTTGACCATTAAGAGCCCACCCATGGTCTAGGAATAGCCACAAAGGGAGAGAATGAGTCTTTATTGGTTTCTATGGTGTTTCTTCATGAAGTTGTGTTCATATTTGGGATTTTATGTTTAAGAATGAATTTTCCCTCTATTGTTCATTATAACTAATCATATTAGATATATATAAATATATTTGATATGTGTATATGCCATTAGTTGTATATTTAGCGATTTTACATGTGGTTGATAGTGTATCATGACACTATAGAGAGTATCTTGACTTGTGCACTTAAGGTGTTTGATGAAATACTTATTAATAGTGTGGGTATCCTAATGTAGATATATACATGTATATATACTAGTGATGCACATATTAGTGTGTGTATATATATATATATATATATATATATATATATATATATATATACACAAGTGGGTATGGGGTGTGCTAGAGGGGTGCGGGTTTGTGGTGCACGTGTGCACAGTTGAGTTGTGCACATTGTAGTGCACAACTGATGGCTAGTAGTTATTTATGTTGCTGCTATTTTATTGTTAATATTATGGTGGAGATGTAGTAAAGGGGTGTATCCCGATATACTTGATATCATGAAATGGGTTAATGTGTTTGTGTAGTATGAACTTTGTGTTAGTTAGTAGTGTATGATAGGTAGTACCTAGAGGGGGAAACTCGAGCAGGGAAGTCAGGTTCCAGCTGTGAAACAGCAACTAAAACAGGGACTAGAACAGCAGTAGTTTAAGAAGGTATGGTGTGTGGCATTTGTTCAAGATATTAAAGAGGTTGGCCTCTGATACCTGAGTGTATCAGTCCTTGTGAGAAGAGGAATGCATTGTGAGACATGATAGTTGACAGTTGGAGTTAAGAGCTTGGTGTTTGGGTATGTATTAGGATGCTAAGTTGAGCATCGGTGAGGGGTTTGATTAGTGTGAGTGTGTGTGGTGCACTGATACTGGCAGTGTATCAGTCGGGCAAGGGTGCGATGTGATGGATATGCACATATTTATATGTGTAGTGATGGGGTTCAGGTTCCTAGTAATGAGCAATATGTAGCTATTATGACTGAATAGTTTTGAGAGATTGGGAATGTGCAGGCGGGTAACTGATACTTTGTATCATAGGGCTAAGATGTGTTCAGTTCAGTGAACATGGTACCATGGGGTTTCTTAGTTGGTCAGAGCATGGTGCAAGCAACAATGTTGCTGTATTGCAATAGCTATATGCACTACATGGCAGGGGAATTGGTCAGGTAGACTGGGTGCAGGAAATAACCATTGCACAGTTGCACATATGGTAACAATTTGGCTTGGCTTGCTGTTAGCATCCAGTTACAACAACAGATGTCTACAGGCAGTATTATACGCTTCATGTGCAGCACTCGAATTGCAGGCTTTGAGGGAAGGAGCACTAGTGAAGACTTGGGAGGACTACAACACATCCTAAAATGCACAAGCAATGTGCAGAGAAGTAGGTAGTACCAGTAGGAGTGGTTCCATGTAGCAGTGAAGAGGATGCTCGAGTTTAAGCGTGATGTAATATAAGTAACTAAGTTTAATACCTGCATAGGGGAGGGGTCTTGCATCTTGAGTCTTGAGTCTCGAGTAGGGAGTAGTGGACTGATACTTAGTACCAGTCCAATATCAAGTGTCAGATATGTAGGTTTGTTAGTAACTACTAGCTGTTAAGGTCATATGTTGGTAGTATCAAACCTGGGATTAATGACTGATACCAAGTAATATAAATTATGGTAGCACTTTGAGATCTGAACATTCAGATTTGCAAAGAAGTGACGCTGAGGATATTTGACACTCGTATGGTAGTGTATTAATTAAGGAGGGGTGGTATTGGGATACTTGTGATGCCAAGGTATGTGAAGATAATGTATATAGCTAAGTTTCTATAGGTATTAGGCATTAAGGTAATTACCTAAATACTAAGGCAGTGATAGTGTTTATTAGTTAGATATTAGTAATAGCCTATATATACATTAATGTAATGACTTCATAAAAGAGTATAAGAGTACACATACTAGTAGTATCTATATAGATATATTAACTAAAATTAGTTAGTATAAGACTAATATTGACTAGATTGACCTAGTACGACCTAGAAAAGCAAGGTAAAGACCTAGTATACCTAGAATGGACCTAAAAATAGCTTAAAAACATCACCTTAGCTAGTTACACATGATTATCGTTTTTATTTCACCTATTAACATTGATATCCCTTATTTTAGGACTCTTGAACTCCAGTGAGAGTACTTTTGACTGTTCCATACTCAGGATCACAGTTACGTATATTCTCTGATAATTTTTATTATTTTGATCCTTACTATGATTCTAGTTTTAGTGTATACTTGATTCCGACACAGTGGATACACGAGCTAGTATCATAAATACTTGTCATGAGGAGTCATGATTGGAATCCATCGTACTAGATGAGGACGGAGAAATATTAACAAGTTATGTGATCATACCCCACTTTACATGTATCATAGCTCACCCCACACATCACGTATGGTATAGCCTGACCATTTACAAGTCCCATAGCCTGTTATATATGATTAGTCTGACTATTGCTCGCATCATAGCTAACCAGATGGTTAGCCTGACCTTACATGTATCATAGCCAATCATATATAACAAGCCTGACCTAGTCCAAAGCCTATCACATAGCAAACTGATATTTCACAATACTTAGCTAGAATTTCTATTCTTGTATTTTTAGTACATTCATTTCTAGCATTCACATATATTTGTTCATTGCTAGTTCATTCTATATGATGATTACATGTCTCTTCAGTATTCCTTATCTTCTAGTATTTCTTCCATTTTGTATTTTTTTACACTGTTTTATAGTTCTTATCAATATAATTGAAATTATTGTTAGTGTTTGTGCTTTGCTCCAATCCTGACTGGATAAAAAAATTTAAAGGATCTTGAGAATTTATGTCCTACCCATTATGGTCCAGGAGTAGATGGAGATTACATCCCGGAGATTCCAGAGGAGCCACTGCCCTTAGAGGAGACACCACCCGCAGTTATTTAGACAGCACTTAGCATAGTTTATTTATGTATTGAATTGTTCTAACTTTGAGAGTTAAGTTGTATTACTTTAAGACCTTATCTATGTTGAGATAGCTAGACTATAGACTTATTATTATTATTATTTGAGTTGTGTTCTAGACTTATGTCAGAACTTCTTTATATCTTTTTATATCTTATCGTGCCATATACCCTCTTTAGAGTTATTATGATTGAGTATCTTATGAATTGATAATCATATACAAATTCGTTGCCCTCCTTATGGAGTTGAGATCATTGACAGGTTATTTTATGAGTTGTGTTAGTATTTTTGAGACCTAGACAACGTTCTACCACCGATGCTGCGGCGTAGGCTTACCCACGACTCATATCAAAATTTCGGGTATGGGTCGTGACATATTTTAATGGTGGCCCACGCAGGTCGAGAAGAGTAAGATTAGGTCACAACTAGTGCAGTATCGTAGTATTGCTCATACTTAGAGTACTATTACGAGCATGAGATAGGGTATAAATGAGAGTATGCTCAATCACAACTAGGAAATTTCTAAATTTATTTTGCTATTCTGAAATAATTGCTTCTTTAAAATTTTACTGTCCTTCTTTGATGATATCGTATATTTTACCTTAATTGATTTCTTCTTGTTCGATCTGTCTTCGGGATGCCACCGAAGACTAGGTCGCTGAGATTGGGACCCGTAGCTTCCGAGAGGTCTGCCACCTCTCGACCTGCTACCCAGATAGCTGGAGTTGCTTCTCCTACTTTACCAGTTCATATAGGAGTTTTTGCAGTTTTCGGGGGTCCTCCTCCCCCACCTGTCCAGAGGGTTATCCCTGCTGTTATGGAGGACCTTCTACCACCACATATTCTATTTTCAGGAGGTATGACCGCTGACGAAGCACAGATGTTCGCATTGATCCAGGGAATGGTGGATGCTCAAAGGACGTCGATAGAGGCTCAGTGTGTTCAGGCTGAGGCACAGAGGGTGCAGGCAGAGGCGCACCAAGCGCAGACTGAGATGATGAGGGAGAGCATGGAGAATGCTCATCAGGTGGCTCTCCAGGTAGTGGAGAGAGTCACACAGCAGCATCCTGGCCAGCAGCAGCAACAACATAGACCAGGCACTATAGTGGACTTCAAGAGGATGATACCTCGGAAGTTCAAGGGTGTTGAGGGGATACTCTACGCCGACAACTAGCTAGAGGACATAGAGAAGAACTTGCGCTTGGCTCAGATTCCAGAGAGTCTGCAGATCGAGGCCGCCGATAGCCAGATGTTTGATATCACGTTGACTTGGTATCGTACAGAGCCGAGACTTACTGCTAGAGGACTTACTTGGGAGACCTTCAAGGAGATTTTAAAGGAAAAGTTCTTTCCTGATGTGGCCCTGGGAGCCTTGGAGAGTCAGTTCCACAACTTGGTCCAAGGGAACATGTCGGTCGACGAGTATGCCACAGAGTTTTGATGCTTGAGTCATTTTGCACCATCGATGATTCGGGACCCATGAGACCGAGCTCGAAAGTTTAGGAAGGGGCGGATGAGAGAGATCAAGTCTCGTACTTCTTGACGTCGTACTGCTACCTTTAAGGGCATTCTGATAGATGCCCAGATTATTGAGGATGATTTGGACCTCATGCCCAAGAGAGGATACGATATTTCTGGAGGAGCTAGTGGTAGCACGGGACCGGCCAAGCGTCCCCACTTTCAGCAGCAATAGAGGCTGTATTAGCACCAGCATCACTAGGCACCAGCTCGAGGACATATCCAGCAGCAGCCGCAGACCCAGCCCGTTGTCCAGTATGCATACTGCAGGAAGGCGGGACACACGAGAGATATCTGCATAAAGAGGTTGGGTACATGTTTATCTTATGGATCATCAGCGCACCAGTTGAGATATTGTTCGTCTATTTAGACTCGTCCAGGTCAGGGTGGAGCAGCCGCTCAGAGGGGACCTGCTAGAGCACCTACTGCACCCGGAGGCCAGCAGAGTGGACAACCACTTTCGCCACAATAGCAGAGGTTTGCCCAGCACTAGCAGGAGTAGAGAGGTGACAACCACTTTCGCCACAATACTGACGGTCGAGGAGGCCGAACCAGCAGTCGACGTGATATCAGGTTCAATTTTTCTCGATTCCATTCCAGAACTTGCATTATTAGATTCCGGTGCTTCCCATAGTTTTATATATGTATCTTATGCTCTTATGCATCGTTTAGAGGCAAAACCCTTATATAGGACTTACAAGATCATGAATGGAGGAGGCATTATCCTAGTCAGTAATTTTTGTAAGGACCGGAGAGTTTCATTGGGAGGCCGAGAGTTGAGTGTGTGTGCTTACTCGTAATGACACTTCCCAGATACGATATTATACTCGGAATGGATTAGTTGAGTAGACACCATGCTACTATAAATTTTTGCGGAGCCAGAGTGATATTTTGACTGCCAGGATAGCCAGAGTTCGAGGTCGCCAGAGGAGCAGCGGAGCAGAGCAGGGGCATCTTTTGTAGAGCCAGGGTGGAAGAGAAGGAGTTGCCACATCCTTTGATAACGGAGTTACTAGATGTATTTCCAGAGAAGTTTCCAGGTTTACCACTATACAGAGATGTCAAGTTCTCTATAGACTTGGTGCCAGGCGCAGAGCCAATATCACAGCACGTCTATAGGGTCAACAACAGCTAACTGGCGGAACTGAAGAAGCAGGTTGATGAGTTGCAGGATAAGGGCTTCATAAAATCTAGTTTATCACTGTGGGGTACTCCAGTATTATTTGTACCAAAGAAGGATGGGCCGGTATGCATGTGTATCGACTACAGAGCTCTGAACAATCTTACTATCAAGAATAAATACCAGCTGCCGATGATAGATGATTTCTTCGATCAGTTGAGGTCAAGCTACCACCAGGTGAAAGTGAAGAAAGAAGACATTCTGAAGACAACTTTTCGGATTCGATATGGCCGATTTGAGTTCATGGTGATGTCGTTTGGGTTAACTAATGCACCGGCAGTATTCATGAACTTGGTGAACAAGGTGTTCCATCAGTACCTTAACAAGTTCATGGTGGTGTTCATCGATGACATTCTTGTGTATTCGAAGACACCGAAGGAGCATGAGGAGCACCTGAGGATGGTTTTGGAGACTATCAGGAAAGAGGAGCTTTACGGAAAGCTTTCGAAGTGCGAGTTCTTCCTTGACAAGGTTGAATTCCTTGGGCATGTGGTGACAGGTGATGGGATCTCAGTTAACCCGAAGAAGTTTATGGTAGTGGAGTCGTGGGCTACTCCCAGTTCAGTGGCTGAGATCAGGAGTTTTCTCGGACTAGCAGGTTACTACAGAAGGTTTGTACAAGAATTTCTCTAAGATTGCAGAGCCGATGACTAGGCTGACCAGGAAGGATGTGGATTTTGTCTAGACGGGGGATTGTTAGACCGCTTTTGATGAGCTAAAGAAGAGATTGATGACAGCTCCAGTTTTAACGTTGCCATCAGAGACAGGTGGATTCATTAACTACAATGATGCTTCAGGGAAGGGTTTGGGTTGTATTCTTCAGCAGCACGGGAAGGTGATTGCCTATGCTTCCAGGCAATTACGTCCTCATGAGAAGAACTACCCCACCCACAATTTGGAGTTGAAAGCGGTCATCTTTGCTCTAAAGCTGTGAAAATACTATCTGTACGGAGAGCGTATGGAGATCTTCACATACCACAAAAGCTTGAAGTATGTGTTTACGCAGAAAGAGATAAATATGAGGCAGAGGAGGTGGTTGGAGTTGATGAAGGACTTCAATATTTCATTATAGTACCACCCAGGAAAGGCCAACTAGTCGCCGATGCCTTGAGCAGGTATCCGTTGGCTATGTACTTGATGACAGACAGATACTTGTTGGCCGATCTTGAGAGCTTAGAAATTGAGGTGCTAGTTCTTGGTATCGAGATTCAGATGTGGGGATTACAGATATAGTCCGAGCTGATGGACAGAATCAGAGCTACGCAGTATGATGATGAGGCTCTGAGGAGTATCAGGTCACAGGTTCGGACATGATTATCAGAGGACTTCACTATTGCTGATGATGGATCGTTGTGGCACGGTACTAGGATATGTGTACCAAACGGGAAGCTGCACGAGGAGGTTTTGCAGGAGGCGCATCGTTCTCAGTACTCGATGCATCCAGGTGCCAAAAATATATATCAAGACCAGAGGGAGCACGTACGGTGGTATGCGCGAGGTAGTGCATTTTGTATCCATGTGTTTAGTGTGCCAGCAGGTAAAGGCGGACAAACAGAGGCCGGGTGGATTGCTTCAGCCTTTAACCATCCCAGAGTGGACGTAGGAGCATGTGACTATGGATTTCATTTTGGGGCTTATGCATTCTCCAGGAGGAAAAGACGCAATTTGGGTCATCATAGACAGGTTGACCAAATCAGCCAACTTCTTACCATTCAAAGTGGGTACGTCGACGAAGAAGCTAGCGGAGACGTATATGCGATAAATTGTCAAATTATATGGGGTTCCTATGAGCATCGTCTCGGATCAGGATAGTCGTTTTACTTCCCACTTATGGAGGAGTTTGCAGGCTAGCTTGGGCACTCAGCTCAAGTTCAGCACCGTATATCACCCCTAGACAGACCGACAGTCGAAGAGGACTATTCAGACTCTTAAGGATATGTTACGCATTTGTGTTCTGGATCTCGGATGTTCTTGGGAGGATCATCTACACCTGGCAGAGTTTGCTTACAATAACAATTATCAGGCCAGTATTGAGATATCACCATTCGAGGCTCTATATGGACGAAGGTGTCATATATTGTTATCTTGGGATAATGTCGGTGAAAGAGCCTTGTTGGGACCAGAGATGGTCATGGATGCAGCGGAGAAGGTGAAACTCATCAGATATAGACTTCGAGTGGCGCAGGACAGACAGCGGCATTGGGCCGACAACCACTGTAGACCCTTGGAGTTTGAGGTATGGGTTTTATTAAGATTGCTTGTGATTGCTTTATTTTAGATTGGGTGTTAAGGCTATATTGTTCTAGGTTGGCAATTTGGTGTTCTTGAGGATTTCTTCGACATGAGGCACGATTCACTTTGGTGGAGGCGGAAAGCTTAGTCCACGGTACAGCGGATCTTTCGGTATGCTTGCGAGAGTCGGTGCAGTGGCCTACAGGCTAGACTTGCCGCCTGCACTAGAGGGAGTATATGACGTATTCCATGTGTCATAGTTGAGACAGTACATGGCAGATCCTAGTCACATACTAGATCACTCGAAGATCGAGGTTGGTCCGAATCTCAGCTATCCTGATCAGCCCGTAAAGATTTTGGATCGTAGGAAGAAGGTATTATGAACTAGACTATTCCTTTGGTTCTTGTTGCATGGAGACATCACTCTCTAGGTGAGTCAACCTGGGAGAGGGAGGACGAAATACGCGAGCAGTACCCGTATCTCTTCGAGCCTTGAGGTATTGTTCTTATTGTTTTGATTGTGTTCTTGTACTAGTCTAGTTCAATTTTGAGGACAAATTTCTTTTAGGAGGGTAGACTTATCACTGCCATATTTCTAGAGTAGGGGCATTATTGTCATTTGTAATATTTATATATATGGTGTTTATAGTTACATAATATGTATAATATGTTATATTATTAGTATTAATGATATGGGTTAGTAGGCTAGACTTGATGTGACCATTAGACTCAACCTTAGACTAGACATTTTTGGACCCACTAGTAAATCCCCTTCCATTTAATTAGAAATTTGTTAAACACTTCATTATTAACACTCATTAGGAATGAAAACCCTACTTATTGAAAACTCTTTATGATAAACCATTGAGGGAAATAGGACATTGTGTCTAGCCCTAGGTCCATAAGTGGCCAGCCCTATATAGGAGAGGGGGAGCCTCCCTCAAGTGCATTCATTATTCATGAGAAATCCTAGATTTAGTTCTTCCCCAAACCTCCTTCATTCCTCCACCAATTTCAGAAATTAAACCCTAATCCCTCTCATTTTTCCCTCATCTAAGAAGCCTAGAAGCATAGGACACAAGGAGCATTGGAGAAGAAGAAGCTTGGCTAGAGAACCATTGACTTTGCATTAGGAATCCATCTTCCAAGAGATAAAATTCCAAAATCTTTCTTTTAAATTATGTTTTATTGGTTTTGTTAACCATTAGGAGCCCACCGATGGTCCAGGAATAGCTACAAGGGGAGAGAATGAGTCTATATTGGTTTTTATAGTATTTTTTCATGAAGTTGTGTTCACATTTGGGGTTTTATGTTTAAGAATGAATTTTCTCTCTATTGTTCATTATAACTAATCGTATTAGATATATATAAATATATTTGATATGTGTATATGCCATTAGTTGTATATTTGGGGATTTGACATGTGGTTGATAGTGTATCATGACACTATAGAGAGTATCTTGACTTGTGCACTTAAGGTGTTTGATGAAATAATTATTAATAGTGTGGGTATCCTAATGTAGATATATACATGTATATATATTAGTGATGCACATATTAGTGTGTGTGTATATATATATATATATATATATATATATATATATATATATATGTATACACAAGTGGGTATGGGGTGTGCTAGAGGGGTGCGGGTTTGTGGTGCACGTGTGCACAGTTGAGTTGTGCACATTGCAGTGCACAACTGATGGCTAGTAGTTATTTATGTTGCTGCTATTTTATTGTTAATATTATGGTAGAGATGTAGTAAAGGGGTGTATCCCGATATACTTGATATCATGAAATGGGTTAATGTGTTTGTGTAGTATGAACTTTGTGTTAGTTAGTAGTGTATGATAGGTAGTACCTAGAGGGGGAAACTCGAGCAGGAAAGTCAGGTTCCAGCTGTGAAACAGCAACTAAAACAGGGACTAGAACAGCAGCAGTATAAGAAGGTATGGTGTGTGGCATTTGTTCAAGATATTGAAGAGGTTGGGCTCTGATACCTGAGTGTATCAGTCCTTGTGAGAAGAGGAATGCATTGTGAGACATGACAGTTGACAGTTGGAGTTAAGAGCTTGGTGTTTGGGGTATGAATTAGGATGCTAAGGTGAGCATTAGTGAGGGGTTTGATTAGTGTGAGTGTGTGTGGTTCACTGATACTGGCAGTGTATCAGTCGGGCAAGGGTGCGATGTGATGGATATACACACATTTATATGTGTAGTGATGGGGTTCAGGTTCCTAGTAATGAGCAATATGTAGCTATTAGGACTGAACAGTTTTGAGAGATTGGGAATGTGCAGGCGGGTAACTGATACTTTGTATCATAGCTAAGATGTGTTCAGTTCAGTGAACATGGTACCATGGGGTTTCTCAGTTGGTCAGAGCATGGTGCAAGCAATAATGTTGTTGTGTTGCAACAACTGTGTGTACTACATGGCAGCAGTGAGGGGAATTGGTCGGGTAGATTGGGTGCAGGCAATAACCATTGCACAATTGCACATATGGTAACAATTTGGCTTGGCTTGCTGTTAGCATCCAGTTATAACAGCAGATGTCTACAGGCAGTATTATATGCTTTATGTGCAGCACTCGAAGTACAGGATTTGAGGGAAGGAGCACTAGTGAAGACTTGGGAGGACTGCAACACATCCTGGAATGCATAAGCAATATGCAGAAAAGTAGGTAGTGCTAGTAGGAGTGGTTCCAGGTAGCAGTGAAGGGGATGCTCGAGTTTAAGCGTGATGTAATATAAGTAACTGAGTTTAGTACCTGCATGGGGTAGGGGTCTTGAGTCTTGAGTCTTGAGTCTCGAGTAGGGAGTAGAGGACTGATACTTAGTACCAGTCCAATATCAAGTGTCAGATATGTAGGTTTGTTAGTAACAACTAGCTGTTAAGGTCATATGTTGGTAGTATCAAACCTGGGATTAATGACTGATACCAAGTAATATAAATTATGGTAGCACTTTGAGATCTGAACATTCAGATTTTCAAAGAAGTGGCACTGAGGATATTTGACACATGTATGTAGTGTATTAATTAAGGAAGGGTGGTGTTGGGATACTTGTGATGCCAAGGTATGTGAAGATAATGTATATAGCTAAGTTTCTATAGGTATTAGGCATTAAGGTAATTACCTAAATACTAAGGCAGTGATAGTGTTTATTAGTTAGATATTGGTAGTAGCCTATATATACGTTAAGGTAATGACTTCATAAAAGTGTATAAGAGTTATACATACTAGTAGTATCTATTATAGATATATTAACTAAGTATTAGTTAGTATAAGACTAATATTGACTAGATTGACCTAGTACGACTTAGAAAAGCAAGTTAAAGACCGAGTATACCTAGAATGGATCTATAAGTAGCTTAAAAACATCACCTTAGGTAGTTACACATTATTATCATTTCTATTTCACTAATTAACATTGATATCCCTTATTTTAGGACTCTTGGACTCCAGTGAGAGCACTTTTGACTATTCCATACCCAGGACCACAGGCGAGTACATTCTCTGACAGTTTTTATTATTTTGATCATTACTATGATTCTAGTTGTAGTGTATACTTGATTCCGACACAGCGGATACATGGGCTAGTATCATAGATACCTGTCATGAGGAGTCATGATTGGAATCCATCGTACTAGCTAGGGACGGAGAAATATTAGCAAGTTATGTGATCATATCCCACTTTACATGCAACATAGCTCACCCCACACATTACGTAGGGTGTAGCCTGACCATTTATATGCCTCATAACATGTTATATATGATTAGTCTGACTATTGCTCACATCATAGCTAACCATATGGTTAGCCTGACCTTACATGTATCATAGCCAATTATATATAACAAGCCTGATCTAGTCCCAAGTCGATCACATAGCAAACTGATATTTTATGACACTTAGCTAGAATTTTTATTCTTTTATTTTTTGTACATTCATTTATATCGTTTATATATATTTGTTCATTGCTAGTTAGTTCTATATGATGATTACATGTCTCTCCAGTATTCCTTATCTTCTAGTATTTCTTCCATTTTGTATTTTCTTACGCTGTTTTATAGTTCTTATTAATATAATTGAAATTACTGTTATTGTTTGTGCTTCGCTCCAATTCTGACTGGATAACATTTTTAGAGGATCTTGAGAATTTTTGTCCTACCCATTATGGTCCAGGAGTAGATGGAGATTACATCCCGAAGATTCCAGAGGAGCCACTGCCCTTAGAGGAGACACCACCCGCAGTTGTTTAGACATCACTTAGCCTAGTTTATTTATGTATTGGATTGTTCTAACTTTGAGACTTGAGTTGTATTACGTTGAGACCTTATCTATGTTGAGATTAGACTCTAGACTTATTATTATTATTTGAGTTATGTTCTAGACTTATTTCAAAACTTCTTTATATATTTTCATATATTATCGTGGCATATACCTTCTTTAGAGTTATTGTGATTGAGTATCTTATGAATTGATGATCATATGCATATTCGTTGCCCTCCTTATGGAGTTGAGATCATTGACAGGTTATTTTATGAGTTGTGTTAGTATTTTGGAGACCTAGACAGCATTCTACCGTCGATGCTGCGGCATAGGCTGGACGTACCCACGACTCATGCCCAAATTTTGGGTGTGGATCGTGACACACGCCTTGCATTTACTTTCATATTCTATAGCATCAGCAACCATAGTAGGCCAATAATAACCCATGCGTCGAAGATGGTATTGTAACTTAGGACCGTGTTGATGTGCACCACAAGTATTGTTGTAAGATTCACAGAGTGTTTGCTTTGCTTCTACGTTTGATAAACATCGTAACAAAAGTTCGTCATAAAAACGACGATATAGCATTTTAGTGGCTATATCGTAATAGAGTCGAAAGGAGCGTCTCTTTACAGAAGTGGCTTCCTTCGGATTATCTAGAAGAATTCCATAGATAACATAGTCTATGAAAGGGAATCGCCAGTCTTTGGTATCATCTTTTGCTTCTGCAATATAGCTTTGGCAAACATGCAGGTTGGTCTTAATGCAAAACAACTCTCGACCAATTACTGTAATCGATTGTTGGGTCTTGATTGGGATTGCTAGGATGCTGCTAATCCGGCAAGAGCGTTTACTTCAATATTCTGCAGTCGAGACACATGCTCAATGAAGAATACTAGGAAGGTTGAGGCTATTTCAATAGTAGCCCTGTAATACGGAACGAGGTCTTCATGGCGAACCTCGTATTCTCCTCAGACTTGACTGACTATCAACTTAGAATCACTGTAAGCTTCAAGATAGTCTACCCCCAGCTGTTTAGCTAATTAGAGTCTGATGATTAAAGCATTATATTCTGCCACATTGTTGGAACACGGTTCCGTAAGAGAATAGGAATAATAAATAACCAGATTGTCAAGGGAGAAAAATACCACCTCCACTCTTGCGACAATATTTCTTTTAGTCCTATTCTTGAAGAGTCGTCGAATAACATTCACCAAATTGATTCTTTTGACGTTGTGTTTAAATCCAACACTTCGTTTGGAATGTTGTCGTAAAGTTTTGATATTTCTGGTACTGGATGAGCTGCCAAAAAAATGGCCAATGCTTGGCCCTTGACTGCCTTCTGTGGAACAAACATCATATTGTATGGAGAAAGCAGCATTGCTCATATAGCTAAGTGAGAGTTTAGTGCTCCTGGTTTAGTCATAAGCACTCTGAGTGGATTGACTCGGGAGATGACATGGATCATTTATCCCGTCATATAGTGTGGCATTTTTTGAATAGCAAATATCAGAGCCAGATACTCTTTCTCTACAGGATTATACCTATGTTCAGCACCAACCATCATTCTACTAAGATAATAAATAGCGTGTTCGTGACCCGCATCATTCTTCTGGGCTAATAGTGCACCAAGGGAATGATCCATTGCACGAACGTAGAGTAAAAATTATTTTTTCCATAATTGGAGCCACCAACATTGGAGAATTCGTGAGGTACCTCTTAATGTCATCAAATGGACGATGGTATTCTTTAGTCCAGAAAAAAGAGACTTCTTTCTTCATTAAGTGTGTAAATAGTTGGCATCGCCTAGAAATATTATATATGAATCGCCGGATGTATGCCAGTATACCTTGAAGACCGCAAAGTTCCTTAAGATTCTTCGGAGGGCGCATGTCGAGAATAGCCTTTGTCTTCTCAGGGTCTAGATGAATACCCTTTGAAATTATAATAAATCCAAGAAACATTTTGCTGGAGACTCCAAGAAAGAACTTGGTGGAATTTATTTTAAGTTGGTAATGTCACGACCCGCACCCGGATGATCGGGGCACGAGTACGCAGGTACGTCCAGCCTACGCAGCAGCATCGACGGTAAAACGTTGTCTAGACCTCAAGATCAATACAAGTCTAACTAATAAACAATAAGTACTCAACGAACTAAAGGAAGATATGAATGAGGAAGACAAAGCCAAATATAAAATCTCAAAAGCTATCAAAGTCACAATCTAATATCCAAATATTTATACAAGCCAAGTAAGTTCCGGAGATAAATTCGGTAACTATCTAATAGAATGAACTAGTGGAAATATTGAACTAAGGAATACTAAAACTAACTCTCTCTCAGGGGAGTCCAAGGTGCAAGAGCGGTCTCCACTATATCCTCGTCCAAAGGTCCAAGAGTATGTCAAGCATTCCTAATATTTGTTAACATATCCAGTCAGGAGCAGAGCAAGTAATATTACAACAATGAAAATACACAAAGCATGTATAAATCTATTATGATAGAAACTGTACAAGAAATAAACTCATGTAAAGGAACAAATGAAGACAAGTAGAAGTATGTAACTATCAATATGGAACTGGCAACATGTAAGCAATAATAAGGTGAACTGGCAATATGAAAACATGTAATAAGATGAAGTAGCAACATATAAGAAGATGAACTAGAATATGAATCACATATCTGACAAACTGATAATACTGTATGACCTAGAATACATGGTTCGACATGTGGGGGCTAGGCTAAATCTGGCACGACGTACGTGAGGTGTACGATTGCTATTTATCGAATCAAATAGAAAAATAGGGTTTACCATATGTCTACTAGTGTATTCTCCCACCCGACTCTCTCTCATAAGATTATGGTAGACACTATCACAAATATTGAACATGAGTCAAAACCATAAATAGATAGCCACTACTCACGAGAACGGATAATCATGAACCATGATACGGATAAACATATGTCACGAATACGGATAGTCTCGAATCACAATATGGAGACTTTATGAATTATGACATAATAACTCACATCACAACTCGAACTCACGTATCAAAACTCAGATAATTATGATGTCACAACACACTTTTAACTCAATCATGAATCACAATAACCCATCCATGTGCACAATATCATAGTGTCAAGACAACTAGTAAGAAAAAATAATAACATTTATCATGTAAAAGTACATTCATAATTTTAAAGTACTTGTCTGTCATCTGGAGATGGTGGTACAGTGTCAGAACCTGTATCGGAGCCCAAGTAACCTATATTATGAATTGTCAACGTCAATATGTGCATGAACCAATGAATATCCTATCACTTGGATTTCATACTAATCTATATTTACGTTATATCTTAAGTCTATTGGGGTTATAATATATAACTAACCTATGTTTATATGGATACACAAAATGCATATATCGTATAGTCAGTTCTCTACTTGTAATTAATATTGTACCTATTAGATATATTCAATAACTTTTGGGGTTAAAGTATGTTGTAGCCCTTCGTATTAGCTTTCCAAAACTTTAAATGAATCGCATTTTCATGTCCGAAAACTCCCATAATCACGAAAATACTGAGCACATTCGTCTTTTGGATACCTGACACTCAAATAATTTTACAGATTGTTCCAGATCGAATTTGGCTTATTAATTTATATATTTGGAAAGCTAATTTTGATGTGGTTTTGTTAAAAAAATAACGAATTAATCGGAGTCCTGAGTTTGGAGTTATAGTATTTCTAAGTTGCTTTGACTACTAAAAACGATACTTAAAAATATGACGAATTTGGACTGTTTTGGACAAAAGAACATATGTATACACCTAATTGACACATATGAACACAATTACATAAAATTACCAATTCTAACCAGGCGTATCATGAAGTATCATGACAAGAACCTAGATATCCAATTTTGGACACAAATACACAATTGAGAACACCCTCAACAAATCACCAAACACTTGTGCACACATCATGATACACATCATAACTCATGATATAGTTGTGATACGCACTCATAACACTACGACACGCTTCCAAAACCCAATGCACACATCTAATATACTATATATAATGTATATAACATGTATTATAACTATTTAAATGCAATAAATCATATTTTGTATGCTAGAGCCTAAAACACAAGTAAATACTCCTCCAACGACACCGTATCACGACGTATCGTGATACACACTCTCCGTATCCAATTGTGGATACGTACCCCCTTGTAGCTCATGCACCTCACTCTAAAATGTCTAATGGCCCAAACTCAAATTTCTTCCAATTTGGCCACAAAAGTCAATGTAATTATTATAATATAGGCTTCTAACACCTAGTTCTTCTTCCTATGGGTAGTCCTTAGACATGGAAGGGTTCCTATAGGTCTAATAAACTAATTAGAATAGAAATTGATAGAAAAATAAAAAATTTACCTATTGGAAGATGGATTCCCAATGTATCACCACCAAATGGACACAAATGAGAGGTTGGACACAATCCCTAGCAAATGCTTCCCTCCAAAGCTTCCTCTAGCAATTTCAAGCTCCTTAGCCACTTTTGGAATGAAATGGGATGACATTTTAGAGTGGATTTGATTAGGGTTTGCTCTCAAATTTGGGAGAAATTTGGGAATGAACTAATTAGGGAAGAGAATGGGGCTACTATGAACTAATGAAGTCATATATACCCATATGCTAGGGCCGGCCACTACTCTCCCCCTCATGGCCAAAGCAAAATGTTCACAATGCCCTCTAAGAATTGTCATGAAGGTTCATTTAACTATGGGAAGGGTTCAATTCTTATTGAGAATAATATTCTATTCATTTAACTAAGAAAATAGCTAATTAACTAGTCTAATCATGACTACTCCAATTAATTAACCAATGGGTCAAGTCTAGTCTAGTTGGGTCCACTTAGGTCCACGAGCACTAAATCTAACCAATAGGCTAACCACTAACCACTAATATAATTCTAGCAATCACTAATATATAATAATATATATATATAATTAACATGCAAAATTATAAAAATATCCCTCTTTGGAAAAGTGGTAGTTACACGCATGGAGCTCCTTCGTCCCAGAACAGCAGGTTTCGGCCATGGAAGTTCCGAAAATCCAAGTTTTGTTCTTTCCATGGAAACCTCAAACGAAGTCCAAATCCAACAAAGTAAAGTTCTAAACTACTCAAAATCAAATGCTCATCAACATAGAACAACAAGTTTTTAGAGATCAAAACCCAAGAAAACTCAAGAACACATAAAAAAGTACTAAACTAAAAATGTAGACCTACACTATTCCATTCACCAAAACCGAAAATACCAAGTTCTAAACATATGGAGAATCACATAGAAAATATAATGGACTCATAAAATAGAAGGTTTCTCCATTTTTATGCAAGATGTACTTGCCTATGAAGGGAGAGAAAAACTAAGAGAGAGAATGGAAAAAAATAATGAGAAGAAAGAGTGTATGTTTTGGTATATATAGGGAGAATTTGGGTTCACTTAACCAATGGTTCAAGTCATGACCAAGCCCTGATCTCAAAATAAACTAAGAACCAACTCTACCAGAAAATGCCTGGCCTCCAACCAACCTGACAACTATGTCAGCAAGGAAGAATACGTTCCAAATACGTATATCGGGAACGGGGAGAGACAGCGGCTGATCCGTTAAATTGGGTGTCGAGATCTACATCTATGAGTACGTTGCACTTAGGGTGGGGGGTGGCGAGTAAGTTGTACAGACGGTGTCGGCATTGTCGATGTCGTCGGCCGACAGGACATGAAAAGTCAGTACACTCGATTTCGGCAATGACGCTGTCAAAAAATTGGTCTAGGTTGATCGAGTATATAAATATTATCTATATACCTAATAATATTCATATACTCGCATATGCATACATACATACATACATACATACAAATAACAGAAGTGGAGAGAGAGGACTGCAAATGCACAAAACCAGCACTTCTGCACTCCACTTCGTGCATCCAAACAACCCCTAAGGACAACAAAAATGTCCCTAAGGACAAACTGTGCTTCTCAAAAATGTAACCAATAATACGTGCATTCATGAGAAAAAAGAAAAGATGTGAAATTAAACACTTTCATACCAAATTTAGTTGTTTTTCGATACCATAAATACTTAGTTTCATAGATACAGTAATTGATAGGATTTTTTTTTTAGGCTTTGGGTCTCGAAAAAGTAATAAAATTTATATTTGGATCTCCATAATCGACCTAATAGTATTTGGATCTTTGACCAACGGTTGATTTGTCATTCATGTATACAGATGATAAAAAAAATTATTCTTGTACACACATAAAATAAAATTATAGTAGATATGGACATCTACCATGAGGTAGATACAAGAATTCCTACAACAAGATAATACAGTCAGTCGAGTCAACCGTTGGTCCAAAAATCAAATACTAATTAGGTTAATTATTTAAACCCAAATACAGATTTTATAACTTTTTCGAGATACAAAGTCTAAAGAAATTCTAGTTGATAAATCCTTTAAAAATAATTTGTGTATATATATATTCTATTCAGTTAGTATATTGGAATTGGAAAATGCAAAGTTTACTACCAAATGTTTACAACCCTCTCTATCCCCTCTGCTATGTGGGCCACACCTGACCACACTTCTCTCCTAATTAACGGTCATCACGTAGCATTTCTGTCACGTGGCGGCCACCCAAACAGCTACCGGGTCTCACCTCTTCCTCCTCCAATGGGTGGCTGCCACGTAGTCGTCACGTGGACGCCACGTGGCGGTTGTAAGTGGGTTGTAAGCATTTGGTTGTAGTTGTAGCATTCCTCATTGAAATTTAGGTGAAATTTGCCGCCAGGTTTGGCCCCACCAACTTTACAGGATCCGTTGTTCGATACCAGACAACAAAACTGCCTGACCCTCTGGCCTCGAGAATCTGCCACGTCATTACTCAGTCCAGCTGTCGGATGTTGATCTACTCCATCGAATCCCCACCGTCAATCATATCTCCCGTAATATCATCGAAAAAGCGAAAGCGAATCAAAAATATCGGGTTGACTCGTCCACGTGGACATCGAGACAAACCTCACTTTGCACTTTTCTACGCCTTTTCCCAAAATCCCCCTCTCCCCAAAAATATCTTTCCCGTTCCTCTCCCTCTCCTTCTTCGTCGATCAAAACCCTAATTCCAATGGCACCACCGAACCCTATTTCTACGCCGAAACCCTAGATTCTCCATGGAAGAAGAGTCCGGAGTCGAAGACTGCGACAATCTCGAGGGACGGGTCGCGGAGTGGGAGATCGGTCTTCCCTCCGCCGACGATCTGATTCCGCTATCCCAGCCGCTGGTCCCTCCGGATCTCGCATCCGCCTTCAGCATCTCGCCGGAGCCCGCTCGCACCATCCTCGATGTTCACTGCGCCTCCCAGAGCACCCTCTCCTCCCTCCGCCGTCACCCAAACCCAAATCCTAACCCTAGGCCTAACCAGCCGGAGAACCAGGAAGTCGAGACCTCCGCCCTGAAGCGGCCGAGGCTCGTCTGGACGCCGCAGCTCCACAAGAGGTTCGTCGAGGTCGTCGCCCACCTCGGGATCAAGAACGCCGTCCTGAAGACCATCATGCAGCGGATGAACGTTGAGGGGCTGACCAGGGAGAAAGTTGCGAGCCACCTCCAGAAGTACCGGCTCTACTTGAAGAGGATGCAGGGGCTCTCCAACGAGGGCCCGTCCCCTTCGGACCAGCTGTTCTCGTCCACGCCGGTGCCGCAGAGCCACCTCTAGGAATCTGCGGCGGCGGCAGCAGCGGCACCACCTGTACCACACCCGACGCAGCCGCTTCCAGCGCCGATGCTGTATGTGGTTCCAACAATGTTCCCGATGCCGGTTTACCACGGAGGGAACAACGGGCATATCGGGATGGTTCCGAAGAATAATAGCTACCAGCACTACGAAGGGTTTGCAGACCAGGATGGACGGGACTGGCCGACGAGTGGAAGCAAGTTCGGATCGGTTGTGTCATATCCTCCTCCTCCTTCTCGTCGTGTTAGTCCTAATGAGAATTGAATAAAAATAACAAAAAGCAAAAAAGAAGAAATTTGGTGAGAACTCCTCATATCTGTTGTTGTTGTTGCTCTGTTGTGATTGTGTGGATGATATTACTGTGTTGCGTGCTAGTTTGATGGATTCGCCTTTCCCATTGAATGGTGATTATTGTTGGACTCAGTAGATAGATATTGCCTTGTCTCTACTACTTCAATGATTATTCATGTAGATGTTCTCTCTGCTACTTCAATGATTCCTCGTTAGATTTAGAGGCTTAAAATTTATGGTAGTTTGATGATTGCTTGGAATCGATGCACTTATTTTGTTGTGGAAAGATAGTGATAATGGTGAGTTCCTTAGGAAATTCTATGCTCTTGTGAGTATTACATTAATTAGCTGTAATGATTTATGGTTGCAGAGATGAAAAATCACCGGGCACATATTGCTGAATTTCAACAGTATATCCAATAAACAATAAAGGTTACAAAATCACTTTCGAAGAAATGCCATCTGATTCTAGACAGGATCTTCATTCTAAATAACATAGTTAGCAGGTAATCAAACAAAATATTTCAAACAAAATATTTCAAGCGTATATTCAAAGTAAAAAAATCAACTAATAGTTCAAATAATTCAGCTAAAGCAAATGTTTTGATAATCTAAAACAGCTGGCCTACGATGGTGCTCATTCTCTTCAAATTTGTTATCTCAACCAAATGATATCTGCAAAATTCACTCTTACAAAGCTGCCTGTCCCGCCACCCTTGGCACTCAAAATCTCTCCCCAAACCTAAAGAATACTGCTCCTGTACCAGCATTGTGATCAACTGCATACTCCACTCTCACTAACCCCAGCTTGACACCAGCACCATAGGATGAGCCCTGCCCAGCTCGACGGAAGAACTCAGTTGGATTTCCTTTTACATCCTTTGAGCTGCCGAGATCATTTCCATGCTCTGCGAACGCATATACTTGGGTATTCTTCACAGGAATCCGCAGTTCAGCAGCAAGCTAAGTATATATAAAAGGATGAGTAGGGTTTGGTGGATACATGCAATCACACAAAAAGTCTATTACTTTCGTTTTTTTTTTTTCTTTCCAATCTTCACTTTAATATTTAATCAAGATCATGCATAAAACATTTAAAATATCGTATGCGAGATGTATAATTAGGCTTACCTCAAGAATATTCCGGCAAGCACCCAACTCTCCCATATTGTAACCCCTGACTGAGTAGGGTCCTCCGAGGGTAAAAGCATCATAACCAGCGAGGTCTCCTACACAACCACCATAATGTCCATGAAGGACAAGAACAGGTGGTGGTGGCTTCCCAGCACCTTCTTCTACTTGCTTCAAGGGAATGAAGCGGGTCAAGCTAAGCTGGTGTCGATTAAAGAATGGAAACTTGCTGCCAATTCCAAGACCTTGGTCTAGCTGTAGAGTGGCGGTTAGAAAAATAAAGCATCAGTTTGACAACAATTAGACCAAGATTGCATAAATCAAGCTGGGAAGTTCAAATATATAAGACACAGGCAATACATGAAATAAATAAAAAGACGGTCCATATAACACCCATATGAATTGATCATGCCTGAATACCTTCCAATTTGCTATATGCTGCCCCAAATGTGTTCTCCCACAAAGTATTAGAGCATCTCCAACCCTATTGTGACTTTGGAAAAAAAAAATCTTGCCACATAGGAATGACAAAAGTTTATTTAAAATCCTTCTCAAATGCAATTGTTAAGTAAATTGCAGTGTAGTCAAAGGCACGCCTCAGGCGCGCCTTGCTCCTAGGCGCTGGGCAGCGCCTCAGGGCACTCCAGGCAGGACGCAATTCTTAAGGCGCACATTTTCCGAGCGCCTTTGAATAGCTAAGGCGCGCCTAGGCGTGCCCTGAAAATCTTGTGAAAAAAATATGTTTAGACTTTTTTTAACTATTGTACTGTTTTTAGACTGATTTTTGAACTGATGTACTTTTTTTTTACTGTTTTCTCTCTCACTCAATTCAAAATGATTGCAACCTAGACATGGAAGAATTTATATATATATATATATATATATATACAATTTTTGTGCCTCGCGTCGCTCGGGCGCGCGCCTTAAGTGTGCCTTGCGCCTCGGACGATTTGGACCATTTGCGCCTCGAGTGCGCCTTGCGCCTTTGACTACCTTGGTAAATTGTGAAGCTTACGTGACAAAAGATATAGAAGAAATTGTAAAGTTGGTTATCAAGTTCTAGACAATGCACTTGACAATGTCCTCACTTCCATATCATCAATCAATTATGAATAAAAAAATATTTAGAAAAAAGGAAGAAGAGTTGTCTTGGAAGTTGGAAAAAAGTAAGTATCTCAATACTTTTGCATTGGAGAGGGCTTTTCTACTTCATTGTCTTTTGTGGATATAGTCTTGTCACCTAGGAAAGACGTCTTGTGCCTCATGCCATATAGGAATCACAACACATCACAAGATAATAGAGCTGGAGATGCTCTTAGCGGTAATTAGCATTCCATTATACATTCCCATATGTAGCTCAATATATCAAATATATACCATCTGTAATTGACTTTAAGCATCTAGTGTTACAGTTGATTCAAAAATGTGTTGATTCAAAACTGCCAAAAATAGTAAGTCAGGACATCATAACAGTTCTGAACCAGCTATTTACGCACAAGCTTTTATTTGTCACTACTTTCAATTTACTTTTGGTACTCCATGGATACTCCTTTGGCACCTTCGTGTGTACTTTTCTAGTGCTGCTCATTGGAAATGAGCTCGTCTTTTAAAATCCAGCTCCATTGCTTCTGTTTTAGAAGTCAGAACTCCTTTAACTTTCTTAGTTTAGTCACGGTTTCATTAAAATGTGCTGAATGCGCACACAAAAAGGTTCACAGTATCTTTATCGGTTTTGGACCCTTACGAAAAGCCAAAATATAAAAAGAGATTATTTAAAATACAAGAAAAATATTTGATACATTTAGCCATAATCTTATATTTTTTTCTCTTCCCGCTAGTTATTGAATGTAGTAATAATTAACATTGCTGAATTGTTTACCCGCTTACAAACATTTGAGTGAAATAATTTTAGCATGTATTATAGTTGTGAATTTATAATACACAGCTTTGACAAAACGTAATGGTTATTGACACACTAGCAAGTTGAGCTTCGACACAATCAAACCATTATGTCGATTTTTTTACCATACTTTTCCCTTAAATTTCTTTGCTGAAATAACCGGGAAAAGAAACCAATTTTAGTATCAGTCAGATTAAATATACAAAAAAATCCATAAGTACCAGCAAAAAAAGGGTATACCAAAAAGACAAACACACACACAAACTCTACTTGTCTCTCATACCTGTACTATGCTCCATTGTTCATTAGTAAATATCTACTCTTACTTGCACATGTTGAAAGTAGATGTCATAGTACCATCGGTAGATATAATACTGTCAGACACGGCGATTTGAACACCAAAGAGTAGATATTAATTCCTCTATTAACACGACTTTTCTTAACTAAGCCATATATATATATATATATATATATATATATATATATATATATGGGTAAACGGGATATGAGCCATTGGCTCATATTCCTACATGAGTCATGCACATGTGGGACCAATAGGAATGGACTCTTACATGCCATGTGCACTAGTACACTTAATTCCTATTGGTCCACATGTGCATGGCTCATATAGGAATGAGCCAATAGCCCGTATCCCGTTTACCCCCCCCCCCCCCCCCCCTTCTCTCTCTCTCTCTCTCTCTCTCTCTCTCTCTCTCTATATATATATATATATATATCCAAGCACATCTAGCTCAAGTGGGAGGCATCCCCCCAAGTGGTTGAGGGTTCAAGGCTTGGGGGAACCACTTATATTCCCAGATGGTGTGGAATTAAGGACCTTTGGGCCAGGATTGGGCCTCAGGGCCGGGTTTGAACGCCTTCGAATTGGGTTATGAGCCTCAGGGCCGGATTTGTAGGCCTTCGGCTGGGTTGTGGGCTATTAGATGGCCAAAATTGTAATACAAATTACCGGTTCATATATATATATATATATATATATATATATATATATATATATATATATATGTTAGAGTTATTTTATTTTGTTATTTATCATATGAGAGTATAATAGTAATTGTGGGTGTATTGCATATCAAGATAAATAGACATGAGATGCAACATAGATTTGAAGTCCTTGCAATCTCATTTCTCTCTTCTCCTACTTTTTTCTCTCTCTCCTCTCCATCTCCATACTTCACTTGGTATCAGAGCATATATTTGAAAATACTGTACATCTCATCCACAACAGGGACGATCGAACTCGGCCAGGGTAGTCAAAGGCGCAAGGCGCACTCGGGGCGCAAAGGGTCCAAATCGCCCGAGGCGCAAGGCGTACTTAAGGCGCGCGCCCGAGCGACGCGAGGCACAAAAATTACATATATATATATATATATATATATATATATATATATTCACATCAGATTTCTACATTGATAAACATGTGTGCTTCAAATTTTTCTATGTCTAGGTTGCAATAACTTTGAATTGAGTGAGAGAACAGTAAAAAAAAAGTACATCAGTTCAAAAAACAGTCTAAAAACAGTACAACAGTTAAAAGAATAATCTAAACATGCTGTTTTTTTCACAAAATTTTTACGGCGTGCCTAGGCGCGCCTTAGCTATTCCAAGACGCTCGGAAAAAGCGCACCTAGGTGCGCCTTAATAATTGTGCCTCGCCTGGAGTGCCCTGGGGCGCTACCTCTGTGCCTAGGAGCAAGGCGCGCCTTAGGCGCGTCTGAGGCGCGCCTTTGACTACACTGAACTCGGCCGTGAGTTCGACACGGGTTCGGGGCGGCAGTCCCGGAAAAAAAAAATCGGCTATTTTTCGTCTACTTTTCATGATTGGTTGTTCGTAGTTCGTTATTCGTGGTCGTTCGTTTATGAGTATCTCCGTTGGTTGTTCGTCGTCGGTTGAGGTTCGTTGTGAGATCTAGGATTTCAAAGATCTCGTCTTTCTGTTGCATCTGCAAGTATGGTGGGAACCGAATCTTCTGGCGAGATTAATAGTGGTGGTGGTAGCACATGTGGTTCTCCTTTTACTGTTATTCATAATGATGAATTGGAAAAGTCGATAACAGCGGTGAAACTCAATGGTGCGAACTACCTTACCTGGTCCAAGTCTATGAAAGTAGTGTTAAGGGCGAAGAAGTTAAAAAATTTGACGGAAGAACCCCGCCTGAAACTTCCACTGAGTATGAAGATTGGATGAGTGCAAATGCATACGTTATACATAGTTTAAAGTATCGGCCGATACCGATCCGATACGGCCGATACCGATACAGTTTGTCATGTCCCGATCCGATACCGACCGATACCCGATACTGACCGATACCGACATTAGAGGTCTCTTTTCCAGTCAATTCGGCAAAAAAAATTGAATTAAAAAGACCAATTAGAAAGGATGTAAAAGCATAGTAAGGTTGTAAAAACATATAAAAGAGGAAAACTTATCTATCGCATATAAATCAATCGACAAGGATGACTACTATTTCATTCAATATCAAAAATACTAAGAAACAATACTGAAAATACTTTAAATTATGCATAAATGTATAAAATATATTCTCTAAAATGTTAATAATTTACTAATAGTTGTTTGCTTTCCGATACCAAAAAATCCGATACTCCGATCCGAAACCGCCGATACTACCGATACTGCCGATCCCGATACTCATAGGAATGGTCCGATACCGATTCCGATACCGATACTTTGAACCTTATATCGTGGTTGTGGCATAGTATGGAGCCGCATATCGCTGCTAATGTTCAGTGGTGTGAATCAAACAAACAGATTTTGGCATCTCTGGAAGAATCATATTCGCAGAAGCGAAACGTTGCCCGTATATAAGAGTTGTACGAGTTATTGTTTAATACAAAGCAAAATGGGAAGCCTGTGAATGAATATCTGGCTTCAAAGAAGGCTTTGTGGAAGGAACTGCTTTAATATCATCATGTTACTACTGATTTGAAGGAAGCTCTGAGAAATAAAGAAGAGTTTCATGTTTCACTTATCCTAGCCGGCTTGGATCCTGCGCTCGAACCTTACTGGAGAGCAGTTACCTACGGTGGCAGATACTCTCCCGTCTCAATCGTTCCTTTTTGGGACAAAGTTCTGTGGTACCGAGTATTGACTCTTCTGCCATAGTTTCTAGTGTTGTTGATCGTGGTGGTGGACGTGGCAGTAGAGATGATGGTCGTAGTTTTAGTCGAGGAGGTCGTGGTTGTAGAGACAATGGTCGTGGTGGTGGCCGTGGTCAACCACGGAAGTGTAACTATTGTGGAATGCTCGGTCATGTGGAAGACTATTGTTGGGACAAGTAGGGCAAACCAGAATATGCACATCAAGTGCAAGATGAAAATATGCAGTCCCAGGTCACCACTTCTGCTATCAGAGATGATACTTCGGGTTTCAAATTTCAATCAGACTTCAACGTCTGGTACATCATCTCTATTTGAACAGATCCTCCAGAAGTTGAATGTGCTTGTTAGTATCACCCCCAACCTACTGCAACCATGGCACATATAGGTAATCCTGCTTTTGTGGCAACCCAGTCACCATCCACCTCTTGGGTCATCGACTCAGGAGCAAGCTCTCACATGTCTGGTATAACATCTCTATTTCATAATCGTAGTCCCATGAAACATAATATTATCTTGGCGAATGGGTCTACTCGTCCTGTGTTTGGAAAATGTGTCATTCACCCTACTCAATCACCATCATTATTTGATTCATTATATATGCATAATTTTCCATTTAACTTGTTATCTGTGAGCCAGTTAACCAAATCTCTTCAATGTTCTGTGATATTTTCTTTCAATTCGTGTGTTTTTAGGACCCCAGGACAAAGAAGATGATTGGTTCGGAGCATGAAAAAGATGGACTGTACTACTTGGATCTACCTGGAAAGAAGATGATTGGTTCCATTTCACTTCTGTTTCTACTTCTCCGTCTTTGGCTAAGTTGCGTCAAGTTGTTCCTAGTTTGAGTTATGTTTCTAGTCTTGAATGTGAGGCTTGTCAGTTAGGCAAGCATCACCGTAGTTCCTTCCCTCGTAGTAGTGAGAGAGATCAATTAGAGTCTTTTGATCTTGTTCATTCTGATATTTGGGGTCCGTCTAGAGTCAAAAGTCCGAAATAATTTCAGTATTTTGTTATTTTTATTGATGATTATTCTAGCTCTAGAATAACTTGGTGTTATTTAATGAAAGAAAGATCTGTGTTTCCAAATGTGTTATCTACCTTTTATAATGAAGTCTATGTTCAGTTTGATAAACGTATCAAAATTCTGCGTTCTGATGATTTGGAGTATACTCAATCTTCTGTGAACAGTTTTTGTGTTGATCGTGGTATGATTCATCAAACCAGTTGTCCACACCTCTCAACAAAATGGTATAGCCGAACGCAAACATCGACACATTTTAGATGTGGCTCGAACTCTCATGTTCAATATGCATGCCCCTAAACAGTATTGGGCAGATGCCGTTCTTATTGCATGTTATCTAATTAATCGCATATCATCATCTGTATTAAATAACAAAGTAACGATAACATTTTTGAGTACGGGGATAACCAAGAAAGACACTTCAGAGATCTAGGAGCCAACTTATCCCGATTAGGTTCCAAGTTATGAATAACCTTAGGTTCCATCTACCATATTACATACAAATGTCGGACCTTTTTCCTTACCTCCTCGAGTGTTTGGGTGTGTCGCTTTTATTCTCCGTAGTTACGCAAATATTATGTCAGTGCGGATGTTACATTCTTTGAGTCTACCCCTTTTACAACAAATTTGATATCTTCCATACCACTTCCGGTCATTCCTGAATCAATTTCCGTCTCAATTCCCCCTTTACAGGTTTATCAGAGATCCAAGGACAGACCAGTGGTTTTGCAGAATTTAGCCCTCAACCAATCAGCTTCCGTGTCTAAGGTTTCTGCTCCCATCACCACAGATCCAGATGATCTTCCTATTGCTCTCAGAAAAAGAAACGTCTTTGTACCACAAAGAATAAGCATCCAATTTCTAACAATGTTTTTATTACAACCGTGCCTTGAGACGCTCAACAGAACAATCGGGATGATACTTAAACAGGAAGTGATGTTTTGAATTCTTAATTCTATAGCGGTTAATCGCCAATGGCCTATATATCAGCTGGACACCAATGGCCTATATATCAGCTGGACATAAAAAATACTTTCTTGCATGGTGACTTACATGAGGAGGTTTATATGGATCAACCACCGGGATATGTTGTAGTAGAAAATGAAAAACTTGTATGTCAATTGAAGAAAGCATTATATGGACTAAAACAGTCACCCCATGCTTGGTTTGACAAGTTCAGTTCAGTTCTCATTCAGCATGGCTTTCGGCGCACTACATCAGATCATTCAGTATTTTGCCATTCTTCCTCAGCAGGTATTATCGTGTTGATTGTTTATGTTTATGATATCATTACATTTGGGAGTGATCATGCTGGGATTGTGGACTTAAAGGCCTAACTTAGTCGTCATTTTCATAATAAGGATTTTGGTCTTCTTCGATATTTTCTTGGAATCGAGGTTGCTCGATCTAAGAAGGGTGTGTATCTGTCACAACGCAAGTATGTTCTAGACTTGCTCTCCGAGACTGGTATATTGGAGTGTCGTCCAGTTGAGACTCCTATGGATTATCATGACAAGCTTGATGCTGACAGGAAAGAGTTATTTGAGGATGTTGGATATTATAGATGTTTGGTTGGCAAACTTATATATCTTACTGTTACTCGACCAGACATCACATATGCAGTTGTAGTAGTTAGTCAGTTTATGCATGCACCTCGGCAACCACATTGAGAGGCTATCTCTCTCATTCTTCGATACTTGAAGGATGCACCTGGAAAGAATTTGTTGTACAAACCTTCCCAGTTGCTTACGGTGACGGAGTTTAGTGATGTTGATTGGGCAGGCAGTCGCAGTGATAGGTCTACTTCTGGCTATTGTACGTTTGTGGGCGACAATCTTGTCACGTGGCGTAGTAAGACACAAAATGTTGTGGCTCGTTCTAGTGCAGAGGCCGAGTACCGTGCGATAGCTCATACAGCTTCTGAGATGATGTGGGTGCATTCTCTTCTTCATGAAATGGGGATTATGATTCCTATTCTGATGGAGATGTATTGTGATAATCAGTCGGCAATATTTATCGCAAGTAATCCGGTGTTTCATGAATGCACGAAGCATATCGAGATGGATTGTTATTTTGTTCGTGATTTGTTGCTGAAGAAACAAATTGTCACTCCTTATGTTCGGTCAGAGGATCAATTAGGTGATATCCTCACCAAACCACTTCCTCGTGGTCAATTTTCTGATTTATGTAGCAAGCTGAACATGTGTGATCTATATGCTTCTGCTTGAGGGAGGATGTTAGAGTTATTTTATTTTATTATTTATCATATGAGGGTATAATAGTAATTGTGGGTGTATTGCATATCAATATAAATAGACATGAGATGTAACCTAGGGTTTGAGGTTCTTGCAATCTCCTTTTTCATTTTTTTTCTCCTACTACTTTTCTCTCTCCTCTCCATCTCCAAACTTCACTATATATAATTTGTTTTCCTACCTACCCCCCTCCCCCCAACCTACACTAACTACCCGGATAACCACCCCCCACAAACCCCCAGGCGGCTAACGCGGGATTCGAACCCCCACCCTACCCGCCCATGTACCATGACCTTACCACCAGGCCATACCTAAGGGTTCATATATATATATATATATATATATATAGAGAGAGAGAGAGAGAGAGAGAGAGAGAGAGGAGAGAGAGAGAGGGTGATTTCAGAAACGTGTCCACTACGTAAATCATTATGAAGCAAGCAAACACATTACCTGGAACACATTTCTCTCACCAATGACTGTACCATTGACAAATTTTGTGTTGTCCCTTGTAATATTTGCCTGTGCAAAAGCAATCCGATCAATGCCAGTATCACTCATGCCAGTCGGAGGCCCAGCTACCTGCATATTACCATGTGATACTCTTGTAGCATGCGTACATATGTTGCTGGTTTCATCACGAGTAGTGATCTCTTCCATTACAAGTCCATAAGTGAATTTGCTTTGACGAGTGAAACTCTGCAAAGTTTATTGGACACATTAATGGAACATAATACATGTTAACTGTACAAAACAATAAAGAAGAGTAAATTATCTTCTACCTCCGTGATATTGGCTTTAATCCCCACTCTGTCAATCCATATAGGTGGTACTTCATCCAGCCCCGGCCCACCAATGAAAACAGGACTCAACTTCCTACTATTAAAGCAGCTGGTCCGAAAGGTGCGGTTACGGGGATTAGTCACACCATCCAAGTAAGGGTGCACATATTCAAGTTTGAAAGCGAGATCATCCTATTAAAAAATTAAACAGTATCAGTAGGCACTATGGTGATGCCAGAAGGACAATTAGAAATTACTCAGTCAAATGGTACTGATCAGATACTCTCAACAAATCTTGTGCTAGAACAAACTTCTCACTCATTATTTTCACGTTACCTCCAGAACCAATAAGTAAAAATATGCCAATATTAAGGATATCAGTAAAGTACTCATTTTCTTGAAAAGTTCACAATTGATAAATGTGCAGACCATACAAGAAACTTATAGATCATGTTTTTGCAGTTGCTGGAATCTGAAAAGTAGCAAAATGATATTGGATGCATTGCCTATTTTGGAGCAACAATTGAAATTGAAATCAACAAGAACTTGTCAAATCAAGACTTGCATATGTTGCACAGTTATGTTAGACTACATGATTTGCAATTTTAATAGGTGCTAAATAACATGAATATCACGAGGATCAATAAGTCAATAATGTCTCCTGTGCCGCCAATTCTATTAGGATAACAAAGGAACCGAGTATCCCCCCAGTCCTCTACCATGAATATCACAAGGATCAATAAGTCAATAATGTCTACTGTGCCGCCAATTCTATTAGGTTAACTGAATTTACTCATCCCCAGTCCTCTACCATCTAGCAAGGAGAAGTACAGCTCACAGGAACCGAATATACACCCCACCCCCTAACAAATTTAAGGAGCAAACATGCAGAGTTACCATCCAGACCAGAAAAAGTGGGAAGACATGAATAAACAGAAGTAAAAAATGACAATAAAAGCAATTAATTTCAAGCTTCATAACGAGCAGAACAAAATAAGGAAAGAAGGATGGATTAACTTTTAATAGTTATTTTTGGAGTCTATTGGAGTTGTTAATCATATATGTTTTATGCTTTCATTGTTTCCTTTAAGACTAGTTACTTAATTATCTCAAGTATGGAAGGCAGGACTGTGTCTTGCATTATATATATATATATATATATATATATATATATATATATATATATATAGAGAGAGAGAGAGAGAGAGAGAGAGAGAGAGAGAGACCCCACAGCCGCACCCCTGCAGTACCACATACTGGATAAGTCATAACATGTACCAAACACGAGCCATCTAACATAGATACAGCTAAAAACATGCATAATCTCGAATAATCCGAGAGCTAAAAGAAACAATACCTGAGGATTGAAAAGATTGTTAGATGTCACAGAGCCTACTAAGGATCTGTTCAATCCTTTAATGTTCCGATGTTCAAACGACACTGTTCCACCAGGTTGAAGTGATGCCTGAAAACAAAAATAAAAACATTACATATAGCATCTTCATGATTTTGTCCTAACAAAAAAGAAAAAAATTGATCTATATAACCGAGACTGCAAGAAGCAGTGAGACTAAACCTACCAGTGTTGGGCGTCCTTGACGCCCCGGTACTATACTCCACTCTGTGCTTACTTCAGCTGACTTTTGCTCCAGTTCTTTAAGCTTTATCTCGACAACAATTCCTCCTTCATTCTTCTCATCAGGTTGCGGGTTCACCTCAATGTTTGAAAATAGAGCAAGAGAGTTTATATTCCTTAAAGCTTGTTTGCCAGCTTCAATATTAAAGACGTGTCCTTGTCGAAGCTGCACCAAATAAAAGCCCGAATATGCTAGTTAGTTATATATAACAGACATTACCACGTTATACATCCTCTCTCTCACATACACTAAGAGGATGGAAAAATTAGTCTTCCACCCAAAAGAAGTCTGGAGTTTCGACTATATATATGTAAAAAACCATAACTAAGCAAATGCCATACATGACATGCGTGTTAATATCAAGAGGAAGGACATATCATTATCCCACACAAACTCGAGCAAAATAATGAGTATCTTGTAGTACGAATAGAAACTTTCAGCTAGAACCCATAACCATTCAGGTCCCAAAGAACTTGGTAGACAGTCATTCAATGTAAAATAAGATAAAAACTAATGCCTATACTAGAGCAACAGAGAATAGTAGATTGCAGAAATATGTTTAGAAAGTATTCGTCCATATGCGAAATGAATTACAAGTTTAAACGAACACTATATATTCTGACCCAGTGTTCCTAGTGGCATGCTGTGTATACTTCTCCCAAAATTCATTTCTCGGGCATACTGCATCTGTTTGAAATATGGATAAAGAGCTGCTATTTCCCAGGATTTGGCTGATGTAGATATCAGTATACCAACAATATAATGACTGAACTTAAGAACAATGCTGCTACCAGCTCAAACGTTGGTATCCCATCGTATTATAATGATGGCAATATATTCTAATATAGCTCATCTTTTGTTAGACAATTTGAATTTTACATGGAATGGAAGATAGTAAACAAACAGTTAGCAATGATAGAAACTGGGAAGTTGTTCCCAAGAGTAAATTTATCCCTGTACCTTGATCCTTGACTTAGCAAGTGATACTGGCAAATAACTATTAACTTCCTCCTATTTTAAATAAAACAAAAATAGAAGTAATTCAGGAAACAACTAAAGGAAAGCAGAAGGGAGTAATGCAAATGATCAGAAAATCACTTGGATGCAGAACCCTAAACAAAGCTAATCGATGATCTTAAATAAGATGCTACTTCCATGCAACTAACGTGAAATGCAACAGATAATAAAGTGAAGATGCAATTGTGAAGTGATACAATAGCAAACATTGAAATACATGGGCATCAAGTCAATGGATCAATGATCTTCGTAAATCTACTAGTAAACAACCTAGAAACATTGTTTGTGGTATCAACGAATGCCGAAAACAAAACCGTCAAAACTGTTGAAACCACCAAAATTGTCCGAATCAAAACCACCGAAATTGCCAATTAAGAATGGTATGATACCAATTCCAATACCAATACTGTGACCATGCCTACAAAATCACAAGACTGCAATCAAGTAGAAGACCAAGGTTAGACTTGTACGCTGTGATTGGTGGAGAAGACCCAAGCAATCCAAACCTTAAAGACACAGTATCTTATTTCACTGGGGTTAGCCTGCAGGAGTACAACTGGTGGCATTCGCAGTAACAATTACTTGGATTAATGGGAAAGAAGTGTGAACTGCCTCAATAGGGTATTTTTTAAAGGGTCCGAGGAAGAAGTACCTCAGCACCTGATGCAATTGTTGAATTTTGAATTTCATGTGATGTTGCAAAGAAGGAAGATGAGAGTAGATTGGTGACTGGAGCACGGGAGAGGAGAAGAGGCAGATTGGTAGCAGGCGGGTGCAAAGAGAGAAGGAGCTGGCTACAAGCGGGTACAAGGAGAGGACGGGTCCGGTTGGGGCTGGAAGCACCTTTCCATCACTCTGAATCCTAGACAATGTGTTGGTTGGTCGACATGCCTAAAATCATTGTAATACCCTTTAATTCGGACCCAATGGGAACTCATCCTTACCTGGGCACCCTCGCCCATTTTTTTTACTCTTTTTGAATTAGAAGGAGGGTGAACTAGAATAAGAAGGACGAGATGGGGACTGTCAGGTGGCAAGAGAAGAAGTTGTCGGGTGGCAAGAGAAGAAGTTGTCGGGTGGGAAGAGGAGGGAGAAGTGGCAGAGGCTGGCGAGCAATGATAACGCAACAAGAGAGGGGTAGCTGACGGCTAGAAGACAGTGGACAAAAAAAGGTCATCTCAAGAGTCAAACAAGAACTTCAAGTTCTGGATTTATTCAAAAGATTAATATTTCATTCATTCTAGTTATGCCTATTTATAAGCTACTAACATAATCATTTAACAGGACAAAAATTAACGTGAATAATCAATCCTTCTATATGCTTGGTTTTTTCCAAGATAGTCAAAGGCGCAAGGCGCACTCGAGCCGCAAATGGTCTCTATCGTCAGAGACGCAAGACGCACTTAAGGCGCACGTCCGAGTGAAATTAGGCACAAAAATAAAATAAAATAAAAATGCATAAACAAATAAATTTGTAATATAAGAAATAAAACAAAACAACATATTAAAACGAACAAAAACATGTTAAAACATAACCAAGTAAACTAGCATAGAAGTAATAGGAGTAGCAGTCAAAAAACTAACAAGAATTTGTATTCTTCCTACCACGCTTTAGTAAATTTTAGTTTTCCATTTCAACTTTAGCCAACTTTGGCAAACGTACAAAGGGCTACCTCCCTCCCACTTATATGAGCTAAGGATTATCTTTCTACCTCAATATATATATATATATATATATATATATATATATATATATATATATATATAAAAACCATAAGGCTCGTCTAGACGTGCCTTTCTTGGTTGAGCCTTGCTAAAAGGCACGCCTTTGGTGCGCTCAGAGAAAGATGCATCGCCTAGTGAGGTGCGAGACGTAGCTGCTGCGAGCCGTGCCTTTGACTACCATGATTTTTTTTCTTTGAGAATTGGTGGGTCTCACTACCTAATGTAATTATCAAACATAATTTATATATATAAAAAAAATTAACCGGGCCGGCCCGGCCAGTCTGTGAACCGGCCCGGACCAAGACCGGTACGGCCCGCTCCACTGCAGACCGGGTCATTGCCCGGGCTGGGTCCAAGAAAAATTCTATCGGGCCGGACCGGCCCAACCCGTTCTCTTCCTCGGGTTCGACCCGCCCAGACCGACCCATTAACACCTTGAGATCAAGGATATGACAACGGATCAAATATGAAAGGAGCACTGAAGTGTCCAGAGTAGATTACATGAAATCCCAAGAGCTTTCTATACACTGTGGATGTCACAGTCTTAACCAGACATTATGTGATATGGTGAATTGTTGTCCTAAAGCAATTGTCTTTTTTGAGTTATACAACACATATATACATTATTCTCTTTTTCTACCAAGCGGTGGAAATCTTCGAAGATCATGTGCAAGGTCTTACAGTTACATCATCCTCAGAAATATGTTGGAAAAGTCATTACGAAAGTGTTAAGTCCATAAAAGTGCAGACTTCACAAATACGTTGGAAAAGTCATTTCGAAAGTGTTAAGTCCATAAAAGTGCAGACTTCAGAAATAAGAGATGCTTTAGTTGATTTGACAAATACTTGTGAAGACCCAAAAACAAAGAGTGTGATAGCATATGAACTTAAAAACTTTTCTTATTTGGAATGGTAATTGGGTGCAAGTTGATATGGTATTAACGTTGTTAGTAAATTTTTCAAGCAGAAGATATGGATATTGATGTTGCTATCAGACTATTACAAGGACTTATTTCTTCTCTTCAAGAGTAGAGAGAATATGGGTTTGATCGGGCCATAATTGAAGCTAAAATATTTGCAAGTGGAATCGAAATCAAAATTGTATTTCGAGAAAAATGCATCATTCGAAAAAAGAGACAATCTGATGAGATCGGACCCAATCAGTTAAAGAATCTTTCAAAGTTAATTACCTTCTCTTTATAATTGATCAAGGTGCTCTTTCTTCATTTCAAACTCAGTTTGAACTATTTCAAAAATATAAAAAAAACCTACCTATGGGTTTTTGTTTAGTTTGGAAAGGTTAAAGTATGTTGATGATGATAATCTATTGAGCTCTTGTGTCAATCTTTCAAAATTCTTTAGCACATAACAGACCCTTTGGAATTGATGGATCATATTTGTTTTTAGAACTAAAGTTTTTTTAACACTCATTACCAGGAGAAGCAAAAAGAGCAATTTACGTGCTAAATTATTTGACAAAAATAGATAGTTGTTATCCAAATGCCTATGTTGCTTACAGAATTTTGCTAACTATACCGGCTACAATTGCATCAGCAAAAATAATTTTTCCATGTTAAAGTTGATTAAAACTTATCTTTGGTCAACTATGTCACGAGAGATTGAATGGCTTGGCTATGCTATCCGTCGAGAAAAAAAATGAAATTGACAGATGATTACGTAAACTTGTTACTTTTGCCTAAAAAACAGCAAGACGAGTAATATTTAAGTGACTATGTGACGCCTTATGGAAGTGTTTGATGGTCTATGGATTTTTTTTTCTTTTTTATTCTTACCATTATAAACTACCCTAAACATTGTTAGTTTTCTTTCTATTTATTTGTCTGGAACATGAAATTTGTTCTTTTTTCTTGAAATATCTTCAGTTTTATTAGTATTTCATTATGACACAATGTTATAAATTGCGCTAGGCGGAATCGGTGCGCCAAAGGGCCGCCTAGCGCAAAGGCCGCCGAACAGAAAAAAAAAATTGAAAATTTGAATTTTTAGTTTTAAATTTTTTTAAAAAATTTGAAATTTTTTTAGTATTTAGATTTTTTTTCCTGATATTTTGAATTTTTATTGCATTTATTTGAACTTTTTTTGAATTTTTTTGCAATTTCAAATTTCAAAATTTTGAAAATTTAAATTTTTAAATTTTTGCCTTGACCGAACAGAGCCGAATTGGCCGAACTGGGCGAAGTGGCCCGCCTAGGCCAGAACAGGCACCTAGGAGGCCGAATTGGCCGAATTCGGTGCGGCAGGCGGCCGCCTAGCCCGATTTTTAGAACACTGTTATGACATATTCTTTTAAATATTATATTTTGTTTATTGTTTTATTTCTTCAATTTTGGGTTGACAATACTATTATATCATCGTCGATGGAAAAAATAATACTATATTAACATTAAGCTTTGAGGACACCACTTTTATAGTTCGTCTCAGGTCTCAAAATCTAAAGTCCAGCACTGCAGACACACCATACACACACCTTCCCTCCAAAATAAAACATATTATTATTCTCTCCATTCTTCTTAAACCAAATTTGAACTTCTTCGTGAGGAACCTGATATTGACAGTATGTTTTTAGGGAGAAAAAAAAAATCATAAGGAATATTGGCTTGCCATGCAATATGAAGGTTGATTTAGAATTTAAAGGGAAAGCCAATGTTTTGTGTCCTTTCTCAAATCAGATTAGTCGTCATAGTTGTCCAGCAAAGATTAGATAAAATATGTAAGGTGGAAGAAATACCTCAAGTCAGCAAAGATCTACAAAACTAGCCGGTAACCTCTTCAATCTCTAGTGTCTACTTGACTACTCAAGTCCATGAGTAGTCTTACATTAGGACGACATTTAAAGTTAACAAACAAGTCTTGAACCAGCTAGCGCAATAAACTGATATCAATACTTCAATAGTACGTTTTAGCAAGATATTAGGTTGATAGAATTCAACCGAAAACCCAAATACTTTGTTATTCTCAAATCAAATCTTTAAAATCTTACTCCTCAACGTGGTAGTGAAACATAGGGTTCTAAGAGACCACATTTGGGAATGTTTGCCAATTTCAGAGCTAAAAACAATCATTTTAAGCACAGATAAAGCCTATTAGCAAAGTAAGAATCAATCTTACAAGAAAAATGATTCTTTCTCAGAGTATCAAAACAGTAGATCTAAAGCTAAACTAATTCCTAAACAATAAATAGTATGAAAGGTTTTGATGAAGAGACTAATAACAAACTTGAGTTTAGGGAATGGTAATCTAATAATTCAAAACTTTGTTGGACAATTGAGGAATGATGATGATGAAATTTCCTTTGGTCTCCTAAGTCCCAATTCCTTTGAAAAAAATACCCATTGGACTCAAGTAAACCTTGCAATAGATGTCTCAGACTTCAAATTCCACAGCTAATAAAATCAAGGAAGATATAATGTTGGGGAGGATGACTAGAGGATATACATTAAATTGAAGAGAAATACCAATGTTATAAAAAGCGCTAGGCGGAATCGGTGCGCCAAAGGGCCGCCTAGCGCCTAGGCCGCCTAGGCGGCCGAACAGAAAAAAAAAAAAAAAAAAACTTTTTTTTGGGAAATTTGAATTTTTAGTTTTAAATTTTTTTTAAAAATTTTGAATTTTTTTTAATATTTAGTTTTTTTTTCCTGATATTTTGAATTTTTATTGCATTTCTTTTAAATTTTTTTGAAATTTGATTTTTTTTTGGAATTTGAACTTTTTTTGAATATTTTTTGCAATTTCAAATCTGAAATTTCAAATTTCAAAATTTTGAAATTTGAAATTTTGAATTTTTGCCTTTGCCGAATTGGCCGAACTGGGCCGAACTGGCCGCCTAGGCCCGAACAGGCGCCTAGGAGGCCGAATTGGCCGAATTCGGTGCGGTGGGCGGCCGCCTAGCGCCTAGGCGGCCGCCTAGTCCGATTTTTAGAACACTGAGAAATACCAAGGTTTAAAAAGGAAATTAAGAAAGTCCCTCCAAATTTTGATATATAGAGGAATGAGTCCTTCTTCCTTAGTTCAAGTCCTAGTTGAATTGTGTTTTAACTGCGACCAAATTTCTTTTTTATCAAAATACTGTTCTCTGGGTTGATTGCTATTCAACTGGGAGATGAAGAGTCAGATATTGGACTGAATTTGACTACTTGGGTTGGATAAACTGGGTTGAGTTGAGTGTTTTTGGGTTCATTCTGGGCTCGCAATCTTGTTGGGTGAGCTTGGGACTAGACGACAGTTAACTAATTGATATCTAAAAAAATCAACCTTCAAACACGAAAGTTACTAATTCAAACAAATTAGTTTACCACAATATCACAAAGCTCAATATTAATATTCTTTCAAAATAATAATCTCCAAAATGTCAAGCTCAAAAAGAGATCATTTGGTTAGTAAAATTCTAAGATGACAAGTTGACTAAGTTCTATCGGATCTTCAATGAGCAATCAACTCCATAGTTAGCAAAGTGATATTTACACTACTCATTTTCCAAACTACCAAGTTTTGCTTCCTAACACTAGCACATTGTACAAGTTCATTAAAGTAGCATCCAGACAAAAAATTATTGTCTTAGGTTAAAAGGCTACAAACTTGTTTTGAATAAATTTGTTCTGTTTTTTTGGGGTAAGCTATCACCTCTTTTCCTCCATCGAAAAATGCATATTCAGAATAAGTGGAATGGAGCCAAAATCCAAATATGCATATATACAAGATAACATACAAAAATCAGTTGACTTGACTAATAATGACAACTTTTATACTCGATACATGCATTTCAATAAATAGCTTGAATCAATGGTATACCACTGCTCTTGTTAGAATGTTACATTGTGCACATATAGAGTAGGTCATGAAAATTGGATACAGGTCCGTAACATTTAGGCATGGGAGCTTTTGCATAAATTAATTGGCTAGATTACTCTAATGGCACCTAAACTATAGTGCTGGGATATTTTTGGCACCTTAACTTTTCAATGCTCAATTTTGGCAATCCAACTTCATAAATTGCTCCTTTTAAGCACATTCCATCAATTTTGAACATTTACCACCAGTCAAACTTCACTGTAGGGCCCACATGGGCCCACATGAGGGTAATTTAGTCATTTTGTGTCCATAAGTTAGTCAAAAAATTATACGGCACATTCACAGAGGATTGTCAAGAAGACAAAACTTTAGACTAGTGTTTTAATATGGAATTAAAACTTATTTTGGTACATGTTTGATGGTACTTGTAGAGCAACTTATGTGCGGTTTTGAATTGTTTGAAGTTGTTAGGTTAGAAGTCAATGTTGGATGCATTTGGTTCATGTTCATGTTATTTTGTGGCTTCAAGTAAAATTAAAATACATTTTGTGTTTGTGATCAAGAATCACATTATGAGAATCGAATAAATATTTTTGCCTTGTTGCAATTCAGTTGTGATGGTTTCCAAATTTGGTTGCAAATAAAAGTTGATCGTGTCAAAACAATATTGTTATTCATTTTATTACAAAAACAGAGACGACCATAAGTTTCTTCTCCCTTCCATGCTTGTTGATCATTTGGCCTGTAATAATTTTCCTATCATGATCGCAAAACAATTCATTAATCCATTCGAAAAAAGACAACCATTACTCTGGAAAAATCAACGTTCAAACCTCCTTCCATAAGGTCTTCATCAAAGAACTAATTAGAGTAACTTAATAATTTAGCCAAATTATAAATAACTAAGTTACCCTCATGTGGGGCTGACATGAAAGTTTGACGTGAGGTAAATGCTCAAAATAGATGGAAGGTACTTAAAATAAACAATTTATGAAATTAGGGTGCCAAAATTGAGCATTAGAAAGTTAAAGTGTCATTAAAGTAATTTAGCTAAATTGTAATTGACTGAGTTACCCTCACATGGCCCTCCATGAAAGTTTGACTGGAGGTAAATGTTCAAAATTGATGGTAAGGTGCTTAAAAGGAACAATTTATGAAGTTAAGAGTGCCAAATTTGAGCATTAAAAAATTAATGTGCCAAAAATGCCCCAGTGCTATAGTTTAGGTACTACTAGAGTAATTTAGCCTAAATTAATTTGCTATAAGATCACTTAGTTCATTAAAATTGTAATTATTGTTAAGAAATCAGTATATACGTAACCACTATTTTCCGGTACACTTTTATTAGAGTTGTATTAAACATGATTTATTTTTTCAAGCATCTTTTGTGTCTTCTTTTCTTCAATCTCTTTTAGTAGAGTTATTCTCTCATACATATACATGTAATCACTATTTTCCAATACATTTTCTTAGAGAGAATGTATTAAACATGATTTATTTTTTCAAGCATCTTTTGTCTACTTTTCTTCAATTTCCTTTAGAGTCTGGTTGGCAATTATGGGAGTAGTGATTATGAGATATTTTCAGAGGACCGGTTATGAGAGGTCCGGTTTTGAGTAATTTTAAGTAGCGGCTTTTAAACCAATTCAATCCATACTTGGTAACAAGAGATTTTGAAAGGCTTTTACAAGAATAAATAAAATAAAATTAATAAAATCGCTCAAAATTCACCGATTTGGGGTGTTTATAAAGCCACCCAAAATTACATTACACCAGTTTTGGAGGATTTTTGAGCCGACCAAAACTAGTGTCTCATAAACGGTCGGTTCAAAAATACCCCAAAACCGACGAAAACACCGTTACCAAGCAGACCCTTAGTTAGAGTTATTCTCACATATACATATACACGTAACCACTATTTTCCAGTATACTTTTCTTATGGATAATGTATTAAACATGATTTATTTTTTCAAGCATCTTTTGTCTTCTTTTCTTCAATCTATTTTAGTAAGAATTACTCTCTCATACATATACACGCAACCACTATTTTTCTTAGAGAGAATGTATGAAACATGATTTATTTTTTCAAGCATATATTGTCTTCTTCTTTTCAATCTCTTTTAGGGTCTACTTGGATTGAGGGTTAAGAGAGTTAAGTGAGAGGAAGTTAAGGGAAAAAAAGAACTATGCTTGGTTTGAGGGTGGAGGCTTAGGAGGAAGAGTAATAGAGGATTAAGTGGGGGTTTAACCCTCTTTTGTCCATTTTTTTAACCCCCAAATCGGGAGGTTAACGAGAGGGAAGTGAGAAATTATGTTTAAAAAATAATAAATACACCCCATTTAACTCTTTCCTCCACTCAAAACCTCCAATCCAAGCAAGGGTTATTAAACACACCTCAGTTAACCCTCCCTCAAATCCAAGCAAGATTATATGTATTGACTCCTCTCCTCCTCACTTAACTCTACCTCACTTAACTCCACTTAACCCTGCTTTTTTTTTCCCTCAATCCAAGCAGACCCTTAGTAAGAGTTGTTTTTGGATATTGAGTGTAATGAACTCGATCTCTCATACCATTTTTTTCCTCTCTGTCATTGTGCTAAATAATCAATGACATATACAAAATCTCATTCTCAATGCATGCCAATGTTATGGGATTAAATTTCATGAAAAGTAAATCATGCAAACTATGCTAAATTACCCTAACTTAATATTAGTATTATCTTTATAAACTGGAAGCAAACACTTGTACCTGCTTGGGCATCTCCCTACGGATGACGGCGAGTTGTGTGTTCCCCTCGGTCTGGTTCCCCAGCTTGTCAAGGAACTGGACGGAAAGCTGTGTGATGTCCCCCTCGACCACCTCGCACACGACCTCCTTCGTGTTCAGGTTCCCAAAGTTCACCACCTGCGCGCATGCGTACCCCTCGTCGTGGTACCATTTCTGCACCCTGTCTCGAATCCTCTGCAGGAGCCTCGCGCTCACCTTCCCCTGCTGCTTCATCATCTCTACCACCTCCCTGTGCACCGGATCTGGCAGCAAGCACGGCCTCGACCTCTCGATCCTTCTCCTGTAGTCCCTTTCCTGGCTCCGGTAGTACTCCAGCTTCTCCCTGTCCGTCATATCTGGGTCCATATCCATCTGCTTGGTCTGCGGCAGGAGGCCGACATTGATGCAGCGGAACTTCTCGGCGGACTGCCAGGTGGCCTCGGTGAAGGACACGGTGAGGGCGACGGTCCCGTCGGGCTTGGTCTTGGCGTCGAGGTCGACCTTCTCGAACATGCCGCAGGAGGCGAGATTCTCGAGCTCGGCCTGGAGCTGGGACTTGGTGTAGACGCCGCCAGGGCGGACGGAGACCATCTCGAAGAAGGAGTCGTTGGTGCCGGCGACGGTGGAGCGGCGGCGGCGGTCGAAGAAGAGGAGCTCGGAGACCTTGTAGCGCTTGACGCCGCTGAGCTTGGCGAGCTGGACGACGAGGTTGGCGGGGAGGCCATGGGGGTCCCATTCGGGGAGTCCGTCTTCCTTCTTCTCCTCCTCCTCGGCGATGGCGGCGAGAGGGGAGAAGAATCTGGACCAGAACCCACCACCACCTCCTCCTCCTCCTCCTCCTCCTCCGCCGCCGCCGCCGCCGCCGAAGTTTCCGATGCCGCCGTCGCCGCCGGATAAGTGGAAGAGGAGGCCTGTGGAAACGGAGGCGGAGGCTACGGCTAGGTTTTTGGCGGAAAACAAATTAGGGTTAGGGTTTGAGGGTTTAGGGTTTGGGGACTTGGTTGAGGATTTGGGGGCTAGAGTTTGGAGTTTGGGACGGCGGGAGGAGGAGGAGGAGGAGTTGAGGGGAACGGTGGCGATGGGATGGGCGCTCAAGATATGGTGAGCGCAGAAAGCCATGGCGGCTGTGGTTAGAGGGGGAGAGAAGGTGAGGGAGATTGGGAATACAGAGATTGGGATCAGAGTCCTACTTTATTATGGGTTTTTAGGGTCTGTTCGGTAAAAATGTATTTTTGAACCGAGTTTATAAAGTTTTTTAAAAATGGAAAAAAAAATAGATATGATCCATATGCTCATATTTCTATATAAGTCAATAAACATGTTGACCAATAGAAATAAAAATAGAGTGTGTACTAGTGCACATTGGTGCACATGGAATGTAGAAATCTATTTCTATTGGTCCACATGTGCATGTTTCAGTAGGAATATGCTCACATCCCGTTTATCCTTTAAAAATTTATGTTTTTTACTTGTTTGAGGCACTGTCTTTATAAACATTTCAAATTGACAAATTTTTAACGCTTTTATTATTTTATTATATTTATATCCTTACCAAAATATATATAATTATAACTACTAATATATTATCCTTTTTTTATCTATGTTTCTTTTTTATTTTTTTCAAACTACGGCTACTTTCTTCGGTAAGTTCTTAAAACATTTCTCGTTTACTTTCATCCAGACGTTTATATTATTTCATGCTTTTATATTATTTTGATCAAATATTCAAACTTCTCCCTTACTTTCATCCAGGCATTTCTATTATTTTGTGTGTTTCTATTATTTTATTTATATATGGACATATAGATAATTTTATTAGTGTAAAAACTTTCAAAATCGTTCGTTAATGAATTACCAAGCGTGTGGTGGATTGGTTTAAAAGACGCTACTTAAAACCATCCAAAATCGGTTCTCTCGTAACCGCTCATAACCGGTACTCTATAAATACCTCATAACCGCTACCCCTACAATTGCTAAGCAGACCCTAGGAATTGTAGGGGTAGGCGATTATGAGGTATTTTTAGAGTACCGGTTATGAGTGACCCCTACAATTGCTAAGCAGACCCTAGGAATTATAGGGGTAGCGATTATGAGGTATTTTTAGAGTACCGGTTATGAGTGGTTATGAGGTATTTTTAGAGTACCGGTTATGAGTGGTTATGAGGTGTTTTTAGAGTACCGGTTATGAGTGGTATGTTTCTAGATGGTTTACGTGACAATTAATGATTTGCTTGGCAATTGCAGGGGTAGCGGTTATGAGGTATTTTTAGAGTACCGGTTATAAGCAGTATATTTTCTAGATGGTTTAAGTGATAGCTTTTAAACCGGTCTAATCCATGTTTGGTAATTCATTAACGTTTGAAAGTTTTTTTTTACAAGAATAAACTTACATATATATCAATATATAAACAAAAGTTCTTCCAAAGTTTAATTTCTGATGTCGAAGTATACTTGATGCAGGATTCATGAAGATATCTTTATGGGTGTGTATCATAAAGTGTTCGACTTCGATAATAACAAAATAAGATTTATGAATGTTGCATGAAGATAAAGTTTTTGTGTATCGCCTCCACTACTTAATTATATTGGAAGTGTGTGTGTAGCAATATAATAGTTAATTTGTGTATATCATAAGTATTTGATATAGAAATTTAATTTTGTGAATGGATCTTCAGCTGATTCAATAAAAAATTTAGCTGGTATATTATCTATACTTTCTCGTTACAAGTCCAGATGTGATATTACTCCCTTCTTAGGAAAAACAGAGGGTCCAATTATATATATATATATATGTTAAATTCTTTTATGTACTATTTTTATTTGGTTGTATTTTATATCAACAATTATATATATATATATATATATATATATATATATATATATATATATATATATATATATATATATATATATATATATATATATATATATAGAGAGAGAGAGAGAGAGAGAGAGAGAGAATAAGGGAGGTGAGATGGCACCTCACTCTAAAAACAAGGGTGGCGGTGACGTGGCACAATCTCAACCACACATTTCATAATTGACAATTTGCACTTAACCCCCTCCCCTCGTTTGTGTGGTTGAGATTGAGCCACGTTTCCGCCACCTTTGTTTTTAGGGTGAGGTGCCATCTCACCTCCCTTATTCTCTCTCTCTCTCTCTCTCTCTCTATATATATATATATATATATATATATATATATATATATATATATATATATATATATATGGATAAACGGGATATGAGCCACAGTGCTCATATTCCTACATAAGTCATGCACATGTGGACCAATAAGAATAGAGTGTACTGGTGCACATGGGTGCAAATAGGATGTATGAGTCTATTCCTATTGGTCGATAAACGGGATATGAGCCATAGTGCTCATATTCCTACATGAGTCATGCACATGTGGACCAATAAGAATAGAGTGTACTAGTGCACATGGGTGCAAATAGGATGTATGAGTCTATTCCTATTGGTCAACATGTGCATCGCTCATATAGGAGTATGAGCACTATATATATATATATATATATATATATATATATATATATATATAAAGAGAATGTCAAGTAAGATACGATGCTTGATGGATGAAAATATGTTGTCAGTAGATGCAATCTATCGCATATTACTAAGAACAATAGTTGGTATTTAAGTTACCGGTATCAAATGGACCTCAAAATGATCTCACAATCATTCTCTAGCACAACAAATAGAATTTTAAGAAAAAGAAAATCTCGAACTTGACTAGCATAAAATCTCCAAGACCTAAAATGTCGTTATAGAAAATAAAACATAAGTCAGGGGCATAACTAATTTGTTGCATCTTGAAGCATCTTTATTAAGACACATTTATGATGGTGCACCAAAAATGAGTTAAAAATTCGCAACATGGTAGGATTATCAAAAAGGAAAGTTTGAGCACTTATTAGCTTGTCATCGCCATCCTCAAGCCCAATCTCAACTTAATGTTCTAGCGATTCATCGTTCTTCAAAGAAGATTGGTTTGCACACCGCAATAATATTTCAACTGTACGATATGTTGCCTTGTCTACTGCATCAGCAAATTCCTTCAATGCATTTTAATCTTTGCCAACATTACGTCTACTCTTATACTTTTTAGATGTACCCCAACTCCGAATTGGCAACCTTAAGAAGTTAAGTTATTGTCACCTTCTTCAACATCCACAAGATTCAATAAAGCTTTATGTTGTGCTATTATGTCATTAATTGCATCAATTGATTCTATTGCACTATCTTGTGCTAAATGAGCTCTTTTCTGTTGGGAACGCGGTGTGATCCGAACCGGAGTTGGCCCATGATGTGCGATATTAGATTGGGCATATATGCCTTAAAAGGGAATTATCATGTAAGGCATAAACCATTCACAATTATCTACACCTTATAATCTTACCTCCTACCCGATGTAGGACTAAATTACCAACTCCATTGTCATCCTTCTTTGAGCGCTCAACCGGAAACGAGATACAATCCAACAATCTCTACCTTAGCTCATTTTCGCTAGCCGGGTACCCTTAGCACACCTCAACTACCTTTGCTCATTTTTGCTATCCGAGCACTCTTAGCACACCCATGCTACCTTTGTTCATTCCCGCTAACCGAACAACCTTAGCACACTCTGGCTATCTTTGTTCGTTCCCGCTAATCGAGTACCGAGGAAATCCAATAGATTGTCTTCTCGATCTGTTCGACCACAAAACCAAACCTGATACATTCATCCACACCATCATTGTGTGCCAACTACAACATCTTGCTCCACATTGGACTCGTCAGATCCACCTTTAACGCTAATTCGTGTAGTTGATGATCCTACTCCACCTTGAGAAGAATCTGTATAATCCATGAACGTTCAACACCATCTGTCTCGAACCAATTAGAGCCGCTCAAACCAGTCCCGTAACCTGGCTCTGATACCACTTGTTGGGAATGTAGTGTGATCTGAACCGGAGTTGGCCAATGAGGTGCGATATTGGATTGGACCAATATGCCTTAAAAGGAAATTTTTATGTAAGGCCTGAACTAATCCCAATTATCTACACCTCATGATCCCACCTCCTACCCGATGTAGGACTAAATTACCAACTCCATTGTCACCCTTCTTTGAGCGTTCAACCGGAAATGAGATATAATCCAACAATTTTCTTTGATCTCTCTAATAGCATCACCTTCATTTCTATTGGCCCTATCTTTGGCAAAAATTTCACATAGCTTGTCATAGCTATACAATAGGATTCGACTGCACAAAGCAAGTATAGAGAACTAAGTAATTTTAAAAAATAAATAGTCCTAAACTTAATCATATTCATATTTGACAATCAAGTATAGTTTAAACATGTAATAAAATATAAACAAAATGTATAAAATCTAACAATTTATATTTGGCATTCAAGTATAATTTAAATATGCCAAATATTAAAATGTACCTTGTTAAAGGCCTCAATCCATCCTAAAAAATTAGCTTCATGTTAAAATTCTAGATAAATGACAAAATAATAAAATCTAAAAAAATTAGCTTTATATTTATCAATGGTAACAAGAATATTTGACATTCAAGTACAATTTAATATTTGACATGTTTAACAAGTCATTTATCTAATAATCAACACATTTATATATAAATAACATATATGAAGTCTACAAAATTAGCTTCATATTCATACACACCTCAATAAGTTTGCCCTACACTTCGAGTTCAGCAAGCCATGTTGAAGTAGTTCGATCATATGCAAAACCATTCAATCTATCCTTAAAAACATCATATCAAGCCGCCCAAGTTTTTTTTATTAACTTCATGTGATTTTGAATTATATCCTTGTCCAATCTAATATTTGGAAACTCGTTCTTTAATGTCTTCAATATTTTCTTATGAGCTTGTGATGTAAAGGTCCCTCCCACCCTGTTGACTTGCACATACTCATGCGAATAGGCTTTGATAAGAATATCATCCATTGGTTGGGTAAAGTGCAAGTTTGGTTCTTTCTTCCACTACAAAAATATTCTTAAATAGCGACTAAACCTATCGACCAAAATATTTTCGTTGGCTAGCAGGGATCAACGTTAGTGGGCTACAATAAATGGACCTTTTTTCTCTCTTTTTTAATAGGGACTAAACCTACCGACCAAAATATATTTTCGTTGGCTAGCAGGATCAGCATTAGTGGGCCACAATAAAGGGTTCAATTTTTCTTTCTCTTTCCAAACCAGACCCTAATCTACCCCTAGTTTCTTTCGTAGCTACCAACATCCCTCTCTCCACCTCGAATCCGAGAACTCTCATCGGCTCCGCAACCACAGCCTCTACTGGCGTCAATACTGCGTTTGGTTACTTGAAGGCTATGTCCGAGTCCCGCACCTGTGTCGGGCTCTTCAGCGCTACGGAGGACGACTTCCCCGGGGTCGTACATGTTGTGCCTTGTCCAGATGCGACACCCCGGGGTAGTGCACGTCGTGCAGGCGCTTAATGAGAGAGCTCGCCATGGCGGTGATAATATACAGTTCTTTCCTTCTTTAATTCATTTTTTTAAATTTAAGGTTTGGTAAATCCACTGTATTTTACTATCCTAAATTTGTATAGAAAGAAAAACTACAAGTTTGTTGGATTTAAGTTAGTTGATCTGTTCATTTATTTATTAATGGTCTATATATATATTATCAACATAGTTTGCAGTAAATCATCTTGCCCTGCATGTGTTCGACAGATTGCTTTTGAGATTTTGGGTTCCTAAAATCAAATGGTCAGATACATGATTAGTTCTATGACCTGAATGGAATCTAGATAGATTTGCTTGCTCCGAAGAGGGCAACAAGTCTGTTAGTCTTAAACATTTTAATTAGTTCTTGTGTATAGTATATGTATATGACAAGTGAAAAAACGTTGTTCCTAGTAATGCAATTATCCAACTACAGTTTGCATAATTCATTACTTTTATTGATGGATTATATGTTGTTTTGTTTCCAAATAAACCGACTTGACTGATTCTTGTGGAATGATTGGTGACTTAATAATTCATTACTTTTGCTAATATATTTTGATGCTTAATAAGATATATTTGAAACCAACAAGTTGAACTACTTTACTGGCTTAATCTGTTTTATCAGTACATGTTTACAAGCATTGAGAATATTTGAAACATACTCTTTTAATGTTTTCTATCATTCATTTCTGTTCAGGTCAAATGCAGGAGGTTGTGTCGCATTTCTTACCAACAATGACATAGATTCAAATGTGATAGTAGCCAAAAGTTTAATTTAGCTCGTTCTTTCACTTCACATGGATGGCAGTGTGAGTGACGTATACTAACTTGATTATTATTATCCATACTTGAATTTAAACAAAACGATAACTTTTCTAGTACTTTTGTTAGTCATATTCACCATCCATGCATGAGTCCATCTTGTGTTTCAAAACCCTGCTACCCCTTTTGTCAAAACATAACATATAACTTACATACATAGCAATTTTGCTAAGGATTTGCACTAGATTTTTTTTCTTCAGCAATTTGTTGTTGAAGTCTGTTATAAAATATGTGGACCATCAACGTTTGTATTACACCTAATCTTTGGGCACCTTTTCATGTCAATAAAATTTTCTTAGTGCATATAAATAAATGCGTACCTGTCAGAACCAAGAAACACTACTGTATTACCTCGTCGATATACAGTAAGAGCAAAAGATACTTTTGTATGTTTTTCTATATTACTTTAGTTATAGTTGGTCATTGGTTGCTGTATTCTACATTAAGAATGTTCGGTCTTAAGCAATAGGATGGTCCTCTTTATTATATATTTCTCCTCTCTTCCACTATATTGTCAATTTCTCAGGTGTTCTTTTGCTTTTTCCAGTGCCTTTGTAGTGAATGTGAAAAAGCATCAAGTCTTCAAACAAATAAATTTCCAATATATTGTCAACCTATTAAAAGGCTAATGGAGATCAAGGTGAAAAGTGATGATCAATAAATACCCCCATCACACTCGGGTTGCTAATGTGAAGACTTTTGGATTGTTCTTTTAAGATATCCATATTACTGGTAAAAAAGCTATTTTCTTAAGGTTGGTACTTTATAATTTCACATATTCCTTTGTTGATGTGTTAATGTTATATTGCTTCTGCGGCATGGAAAAGAATGATTTACTTGTCGGCCTATGAGGTCTATTATTATATATTCGTATATACTTGTTTGCCTATGCGTTCTATTGTTTCTGTGACATGGAAGAGTATTTTTCCATAGACATATAACCTAATACAAAGAAATAAGATTTAAATGGAATCTAAAGGAACCTTATACTGTTTGGAAGGTGTCCGCATTAGTCTATCAACTCTTAATACTCGAATATAGTTTTTAGTAATAATCATTTTTGATCTTTGGATCGGAGGTAAAACGTTTACTGTGACGAGGTCCATATTAATCTTCTACTGTAGTCTTTTGGTAATCATAATTTGAACTTTTAGAAGCTAATTTTTTATTGTGACGAGGTTCTTTTACTTTTTCAGACTGTTGCACTAACAGGGGAAAGTAGGAGTGGGAAGTCAACCTGCAATATCAATATTGTAGAGATTTTATGACCCAGATGCAGGGCAAATATTGCTAAATGGAGTTAAGATTAGAAAGCTGCAAGTGAGATTAGAAAGTTGCAGGTAAGAAACAATAATAAACGAACATATGCTTGATTTGTTATCATCGTACTACTTTTGGTTGACTTCTAGTGTAAAAAACTTATTCTGCAACATCTAATTCCTGCTTGCTCTATGTTACAGGTATTTTCTGTCATCCAGTTCAACTAGTGATTTGGGAACTTTTGTTAAAACCTTTCTTCAAGTTGTTATCATTATTTTTTTATCCATTTTTAATTCTTTTCTTTTTTTTCTATACTTTGTACATAACAACATTATAATCATTGTCTCCTTAAAATTGAACTATGCACCCATTATATGATATATTAATTCTCCTTTAGAATTGATGAGAGGTTAGAGGGGTGAGAGCTAGCTATACTTGGAGATGGGATAAACAAGTTTACTGGCATGATAAAGGCTTAATATGGTCTCTTAAGGTTGGCGGTTCACATGACTGTCAAGATGAGTGGGATTTTGAGGCGGTAGTATCCTATTTTGAATTTTGCTACATTGGTGTGAATATAAGTTAACCTTAATACATAATATTAACATTTGGATTTTTTTCACATTGGTGTCAAGATGATCTATGTACATGGATATGGACATGAATATGAAATACATGCATTGTCTTATTGGACAATAGTTAGTCACCTATGTTGTATATCATGCGTACGGACACAATACAAATACTTCTATTAAGAATCCGAAAGAGTCCAGTGACAGAAGGTCTATGAATTATAACTGAGTCTTATATTGTAGTTTATTGTTGATTCTTATAGTGTCTGATACTCCAACAGTTCTTATAGAAGAATATAGAAGAAAACTTATCTAGCATCAGGCTCAAGAGCCCTGAGCGTAATATATCTTAACACTATTGAATCTTGGTTTTATGTGAGAGAAATATTGGTATGGTTACTTTTTATTTTCTTAATTCCTCTCTCACCTAAAATATTTTGAAGTGCAGGTAAGAATAAAAGATAATAGTCAAGTTTGTATGTGGTACAATTTGCAGGCTAGAAATTGAAATCTACCTTGCCGAAGAACTAACCTTCATCTTGATTTTGAACGGTTTTGTATCACCAAAGACATATTAGTTTGTACTTGTTGTATTAATTCATCTTTGTGTATGGATGGTGTATGAATGATGGATGTACATGACATGAATATATATATTTATTAGTTTTTTTGTTTGTGTACTTTATGTGTGTTATTATTGTTATTTTAGTTATTGTTGATTATTATTGTGGCGCTAAACGTTGTTTGCACTGATTTATATTATTATACTTCTATAATAGGATGTGCATAGCATGATTTCTAGAAATATGAGAAATATTAATAATTTAACGATGGACAAGCAACTAACGTGCGACTAGCATTTATAAAAAAAATTAAACTTAGCGACTAACTAGCGACTAAAGACTGACTAACTAGCGACCAAAATTTGTGTCGATAAATGAAGTATCAAATAATCAGAGTATTATACCTCATCGCTATTTAGTCGCTAATCGGTCGCTAATTAAGCAACGGATGTAGAAGCATGAAAAATACGCTGCAGAGTTATACGCAGTATTTCAGTGCTGAGTGGCGTAAAATATGACTCCAGAGCCATCGGCATACAACAGAGCTTTGTCGCTAGTACAGCGTAAAATATAAGCTCAAGAACAATCCGCGTAATACAGTATTTCCAGGCTGCTTCAGCGTAAAAGGGTTGTTACATCGCCACTTCGGCGTAAAACTCATCCGCTTTTAATGCGATGGAAAGTTGTACGGGGAACGCTTCGTATTCCTCGGATGAATCTGTCAGATCATGCAGTGAACCTGACTCCTGACAATGAGTACTGCACAGCTATCCAGACGACGGCTGTAATGATGGTGCGGCACAAAGACCCAAACCGTCGTTTAGTGATGTTTTCCTGATACAAAAAGTATTTTTTTTACGCATACAAGGGAATACGCTGTCTAGTTTTACACAGGCAGATGTGAGCTTTTACGCTCAGCAAAAGAAAAAAAAACTGCCACGTCAAAAGTTGCTCTTCGTACAGAGCTCGAGGCACGTCTCTGCATTTAATGCTCAGAATGGTGGCAGATCTTTGTACAGAGCTCGAGACGGGTCTCTGCATTTAATGCTCAGAATGGTGGCAGATCTCTGCATTAAATGTACGAGATTTGGTTATATTTTCAAAGACTAGGCGAGCCATAATTACGGCTAATACGTCCACATCATCACCTCTGCATATTACGCCATCAGGCTATTTTCAGCTATAGGAGCATATTGTACGCTATCTCCTTGGAATACTCCATTGGGCTATTTTCAGCTATAAGGAGCACGCTGTACGCTATCTCCTTGAAATACGTCAACTCAGGCTATATTTGCATTTGTGCGTGAGAAGGCTATTTGGTCCAGAATACTCTCAAGGCCTCAGTCAAGAAAGGAGGATCAGCTATCTATTACGCTAGCTACCTATCCACGCAACATCAGGCCTTTACGCCTACAAGGCTTCTACGCCTACTTGGCTTTTACGCCATGGTGACAGTTATTGGCTTCTACGCCAACCTTATTTACGCAAGGGACAGTTACCTACGTGGCTTGTATGCCATGATCTTCGCAGCAGTTATACGCATTATCTCTTAATAGGACATGCGTCACATGCTTATTCAGAAGATCATCTATACGTGGGTGGCAGTTATTATAACCGCCGCGTAAAAAGTGCCATACTCTCCACTATCTGGCTTCTATGCCGACTGGACGGTTACTGTCACTAAAACCCTATAAATAGAGACCTCTATTGACAGAGGTCCGGGGTCGAAAAGAAATGTCGAACAAGGATCAGAAAGAGTTAAAAGAAATCGAAGAACAGAGAGAGAAGAGCTCAGACAAAAAGTAGTGATCGACGATTTTGGCATCAAGCATCCACTCCCTCTTGCAATCTTTGAAGCATCTCCTTCTTCTACGGCACTTCTTCATCATCGTGTGGTCCAAGGGACAAAGTGATCGACTGCAGATCAGACTCCTATAACAATATTTACCCAGATTAAAATTTGTACTTAACATCCTCGTATATGATTAATAGTACTACTTGTTTGTAAACCTAAAAAAGGGTTTTCTATAAACCTAGTTTTATTTTTTCCGTTTATTATCAAACACAAGATGGCGACTCTGCTGGGGACCTCTTTCTCATCTGACGAGAAAGCAATTGCTCAACACGATGCAGTATCAGTAGGATCAAGGAAGAAGACCTTGGTCGTCCAGTTTGACCAGTCTGCCTACGAAGATATGCTTCGAGCAGGGGGTAGCTCTCACTCTCTCTCTGTTCAAGACAATAGGAAATTGCGTAAAGTTTGGATGCCTAGGACATCCCCTACCATTCCTGCCGACTCTCCGGTTTCTCCGACCATCCAGGTTGTAGCTGCGCAACCTTCACGCTCTGCGCGTAAAGCTCTGTCTCCCGTCTGTGATGTGGCAGACAAAACTTCTGACAATGTCTCAGTGCTAGGCCAGAAGTCTACTCCGTGCACCGCACGTAAAACTCTGTCTCTCGTTTGTGATGTGGCAGACAAAACTTTTGACAATGCCTCAGTGCTAGTCCAGAAGTCTACTTCGCGCTCTGCGCGTAAAACTCTGTCTCCCGTCTGTGACGTGGCAGACAAGATTTCTAATAATGCCTCAGCGCCAAATCATAAATTCCAATAGCGCTCTGCGCGTAAAAATGCATCTGCCCTCCACGGAAAAGCAGATGGTCCCTGCAATTTACGCAAGGGAAAACAAGTGGCGGACTACTCAACTTTTCGGCCTTTACGCCAGCACGAGAAGAATCTGCCCGCTCTCCAGATTATGCGAGAAACGGATGGCCGATTGAGGGCCTCCTCAGTTTTACGCCAGCCTGAGCAGAGCTCAAAATTATGCTAGGTTAAACCCCTCCGCGTAAAGAAAGCACGATTTGTAGAGAGACACACTCTTCGGGGATTATCTGCTACTCAGATGGCTAACCTGTTGTATACGGGTGGCAGGGAAAACGTTATGGTTCCCAATATCCGCATGCCAACTGATATAAACAAGAGGAATAAGCCTTCTCCTTCTTCTTCTTCTTCTGTAAATCCTCCTGACTTGCGTGAATATCTGATCCAGAAATGCAAGGATAGGGGATCTTCCAGCATATCTATTATGCCTCCATGGGAGCACTATTGTAATAGTCATAGGATTGTAGTTAATTATTGCTGTTCTGAAGCAAAACGGTCAGTTTTCGACCGGTTGAACTACTCTCTGTCTTTCCAGGAAGAAGAGCCTGCACATGCATCAGTGAATATGGCTTCACACGTTCCTAGAGGAAGGTCGAATTCAAGACGTCATCCCTCTAGAACTCCAAGCCAAAGGAGATTCAACAAACTCCTTGAGAACATTGAAGTTGGGGTATTCCGAAACACCCGTTCCAGGTCACGACAATCGGCTTCATATTCTTCTGATTCCGACACTGGGGGTCGCCAGTGTAGAAGCATAAAAAATACGCTGGATAGCTATACGCAACATGTTGATGCAGGGCAGCGTAAACAGAGGACCTCAGAGCCATCGACGTGCAAACAGAGCTTTTTTGCTAAAGCACAGCGTAAAATATAGGCTCAAGGACCATCCGCGTAATGTAGTATGTCCAAGCTGTTTCTGCGTAAAAAGGGTGCTACATCGCCTTTATGGCGTAAAACTCATCCGTTTTCAATACATCATTGAAGTGTACGAGGAACGCTTTGTATTCTTCGAAATGAACCTGTCAGATCATACAATGAACCTGACGTCTGGACTCCTGACAAAGAGTACTGCACGACTACCCAGGCGACAGCTATAATGATGGTGCGGTACTGCAACACAGGTTGTCATTTACTGCCATTTCCTTGGCGTAAACCGCTTTTAAGCATACAAAGGAATACGTTACCTAGTTTTACACAGGCAGATGTGAGCTGTTTATGCTCCACAGAAGACAAACAACTTGCCACGTCAAAAGTTGCTCTTCGTACAGGGCTCGAGGCACGTCTCTGCATTTAAATACGCAGAATACTGACAGATGCCCGAGGCACGTCTCTGCATTTAATGCGCAGAAGGGTGGCAGACCTTTAAAACACGCCTCTGTATTTAATGCACAGAATAATGGCGGATCTCTGCATTTAATGCAGGAGATTTGATTAAATGTCACCGAACCGTCGTTTAGTGACATCCCCTTTGCGTAAACTGCTTTTACGCATACAAGGGGATACGCTACCCAGTTTTACACAGGTAGATGTGAGCTTCTTACGCTCCATAGAAGACAAACAGACTGCCACATCAGCAGTTACTCTTCATACAGGATTCGAGGCGCATATCTGCATTTAATGTGCAGAATGATGGCAAATCTTAAAGACAAGCCTCTGCATTTAATGCGCAGGATGGGGGCAGATCTCTGCATTTAATGCAAGAGATTTGATTATATCTCCAAAAGCTATAAATTTGACTAAAACGTCCATATCATCTCGGCTTCTACGCCCACTCGACCTCTATGCCCACTCGGCTTCTACGCCTACTTGGCTTCTACGCCATGGTGACAGTTATTGGCTTCTACGCCAACCTCTTCTACACAAAGGATAACTAGCTACGTGGCTTCTACGCCGTGATCTTCGCAGCAGTTATACGCGTTGTCCCTTAGTTGGACACGCTTCACACGCTCATTCAAAAGGTCATCTATACGCAGGCAATGGTTATTGTAACCGTCGTATAAAAGGGTGCTGTGCTTTCCACTACTCGCTTTCTATACCGACTGAGTGGTCACTGTCACTAAAACTCTATAAATAGAGACCTCTATCAACAGAGAAAAAGGTCGAAGAATTGAAGGTCGGAAATTGGTCAAGAAATCCAGTATCAGATCCAAGGTCGAGAAACAGAAGATTGAAAGGTCGAGATTTGGTCGCGGATTTCAAGAGAGAAGAATCCCGAGCTCAAGCAAAGGGTAGTGATCGACGACTTTGGCATCGAGCATCCACTCTCTTTAGCAACCTTCAAAGCCGCTTTCTGTCTTCTACGGCACTTCTTCATCATCGTGTGATCCAAAGGACAAAGAGATCGACTGCAGATCAGACTCCTATAGCAATATTTACCCAGATTAAAAACTTATACTCGACATCCTCTTATAGGATTAATTGTACTGCTTGTTTGTAAATATAAAGAGCGGGTTTTCGTATAAAGCCTCGTTTCCATATCTTTCGTTTATTTTATTAGACAATAAGATGGCAACTCTGCTGGGGACATCTTTCTCTTCTAACGAGGAAGCAATTGCTCAACACGATGCGGTATCCGTGGGACCCGTGAAGAAGACACTGGTCGTCCAATTCGACCAGTCTGCCTACAAAGACATGCTTCGAACAGAGGGTAGCTCTCACTCTCTCTCTGTCCAAGACAACAGGAAGCTGTGCAAGGTTTGGATGCCCAAGACATCCTCTACCATTCCTGTCGACTCTCCGATCTCTTCGATTTCTCCGACCAACGAGGTTATAGCATTGCTCCCTCTGTGCCTTGCGTATAAAATTCAGTCGCCTATCTCTGACAGGGCAGACAAAACTTCTGGTAATACCTCAGCGCTAATCCAGAAGTATACTCCGCACTCTGCCCGTAAATTTTAGTCTCCCATCCCTGGCGGAATAGACGAAACTTCAGACAATGCCTCAGCGCTAGTCCAGAAGCCTACGCCGCGCTCTGTGTGTAGAAACCAGTCTCCTGTCCCTGGCGGAACAGACAAAATTTCTGACAATGCCTTAGCGCCAAATCAGAAGTTCCAAATGCGCTCCGCGCGTAAAAATGCATCTACCTTCCGCGGAAAAGCAGATGATCCCTGTAATCTACGCAAGGGAAAGCAAGCGGCGGACTACTCAACTTCTCGGCCTTTATACCAGCAAGGGAACAATCTGCCCGCCCTCCGGATTACGCGAGAGGCTGACGGCCGACTGAGGACATCCTCAGCTTTACGCCAACCAGAGCAGAGCTCCAAATTACGCCAGGAGAAGCCCCTCAGCGTAAAGAAGGCTCAATTTGCGGAAAGACACCCTCCTCGGGGATTATCCGCTACCCAGATGGCCAACCTGTCGTATATAGGTGGCACAGGGAAAACTATGGTTCCCAACATCCGCATGCCCACTGATGTGAACAGAAGGAACAAGCCATCATCTTCTTCTTCTGTAACTCCTCCTGACCTGCGCAAGTATCTGATCCAGAAATGCAAGGAGAGGGGATCTTCCAGCATGTCTATTACGCCTCCTAGCGAGCACTATTGTAATAGTCATAGGATTGTAATTAATTGTTGCTGTTCGGAAGCAAAATAATCGGTTTTTGACCGGTTGAGCTACTCTCCGTCTTTCCAGGAATAAGAGCACACACATGCATCTGTGAACATGGCTTCACACATACCTAGAGGAAGGTCGGGCTCAAGACGTCATCCCTCTAGAACTCCGAGCCGAAGGAGATTCAACATGCTCCTTAGGAACACCGAAGCTGAGGTATTCTGAAACACTCGTTCGAGGTCATGACAACCGGCTTCATACTCTTCTAATTCTGATACTGGGGGTCACCAGTCTCCCGAATCAGATACTGAAAGTATAGAGTCAACTTCGACAGAGACCTATACTAATCCTTCAATGACACCTAGGGAGATGGGAGTTTATGCCATTGGAAATGAACACGAGGAAGCTTCCCCATTGGGGAGCGCTGAGCAGCGCATTACTGTACTGGAGACATCTCTGAAAGAAATGCAATCCATGATGGAGAACATGCACCAGATGATGCTGACTCAACACACAGCTGCTATGGCTCAAGCGTCGGTCCCTCCAACTCAGATACGTGTGGGGGTAGACTTACCACCATCCAACGTGATCCAAGAGCCTGCTCTAGATCAGGAGTCAGCAGTTTCTCCGCTTCCTCACTCGAAGAATGTATTACCTCCCGTAGGAGTCGCGATGCAATCGATTCCTCATCACTCCGTAATCCCGCTACCGGCTGAAGATCCGATGCAGGCAGTACGGGAGTTGAAAGCCCAATTTGATGCCCTGAAGCACAAAGATCAGCTCAAGAAATTAGGAATCAACCAACCTTACCTAGCTATCTGGGAAGAGGTCCTTTTCCCTCCTAGATACAAACCACAGACTATGGCTTTATTCGAGGGAAAAACATCACCGAGTCAGTACATGAACTACTTCAGTATGATGACGGTATTACTACAGGGGAATGACGCCCTCCTCACTCGGGTGTTCAAGGGCCGTCTCTCGGGAGTGGCTTACCAGTGGTACCGCAGTCTGGCGGACAACTACATTACTTCCTTTGAAGACTTCAAGGCTTTATTCTTCACGCGACTCTACGAGGGAGGGATGGACATGTCTATGTCCTCTCTCATCGAAGTCAAGCAGAAGAAAAAAGAGAATGTTCGTACCTTCATCGAACATTTTTATCAAGCCACTTTGCAAATGCCTCAAGGAGTTCCAGACTCAGCATTGGTAGACATCTGTAGGAAGAACCTTCTTCCCGTGATCTCGGTGTTCACAGGAACATATCAGTTCCATGATTGGCCCTCGTTCATCATCTCAGCGGTAGCCGCAGAGGACAACAGTCAGAAGGCGCGCGATAATGGCATCATGATCTCGGCCTCTGATAAAGGCAAGAGGTCATCCTCCAACATCGACCATCCTTGTGGTACCAAGGGTAAAGAAGCTCTGGCGATCAACACGTCCAGGCAAAAGACTGTGGCTACCACGCAGACGAAACCTGGGACTTCTAGGCCCATTAAAGTGTACTCTTTCGACGACGACGATATTCCGAGCATATTCGAATGTCTCGTCAAAAGCGGCAAGATTACCCTTCTTGAGGTGAGACGACCCAACAAAGCCGACAGTACCAATAACCCCAAGTACTGCATCTTCCATAGGTACATACACCACCCTACAAAGGCATGTTATGTACTAAAGAGGAAGATCCAGGAGCTGATCGATGCTAAGGCCATCACTCTGCGCAACAGCGAGAAGACGGTCACAGCCAACATGATCTCTCTACAATTTGGCAATCTGCCTCCCCAAGAAATCCCGGATGGTGTTACACCTATTTCCCGGACGACGATGAACATCGTTAATCTCCCTCCAGCTAGAGGTCAAAATCATGACCTGGTACCCCTCACTACCTAACGAGGCGAGATTATGTGGGTTCATCCAGATTTGGTGCCCGGGATCGAGAAAGAGACTCAAGCTGCTAAGGCTAAGTCTAAAAAGAACTCGAAGCGCAAACTATGTCACATAATTACAGTATACTCGGCATCAGAAGACGAGGTCTTGCCTACTGGAACCCGTTCAGGGAAAGCTGACCTCCAGGACTATGGAGCCAGCCAGGAAGATGCAACGGCAGACGCTTCAGCTGCCAAGCCTTCAGAACCTGAATCCGCCATACCAGAGGCCGGTCCTTCGAGACCAACTTCGGCGGACAGAGGGAAGCAAAAGAAGTGCGTTTCGATAAACATGTGAAACATATTCGAAACAAAGGTTTAGAGAAGCCCTACAACTTTGACATCCTGGCCCAATTAACTAATACACCAGCCAGGTTGTCCATCTTTGAACTACTCAGGCTCTTTCAAGATACTCGTCAAGCCCTGAGTGAAGCAATGATGCAGGCGGATGCATACTTGACCCAGCTTAAGTCCCCTGACAAAGAACCCGTAGCGTGTCCTCAATGCCACAGTGTGATGGAGGTGGTCCCGAATATCACTTTCACTCAAGATGACATGCTGTTAAAACATAACAGGCATGACAGACCCCTCTATTACACCGGGTACGTCAGTTCCATGGAGGTCGACCGGATTCACATAGATTCGGGATCATCAATCAGCATCATTCCTCATAGTCTGCTCAGACCGCTGAGGATTCCTACCAGCGAATTGGCTTACACCACCACTACAATCATGGGTTTCAACGCAAGGAAAAGTAAGCCGTTGGAGAAAATTCGCCTGAGGATCCAGATTGGCAACCTCAGATCGGTGGCTACATGTTATGTTATTGATTCAGAGGTGTCCTACAATATTCTGCTGGGCAGACCTTGGATCCACGACCACAACATCGTTCCTTCAACTCTACACCAATGCTTTAAATATGTAGACGCCCAAGGAACAGTATAAACGGAGTTTGCTGACCTGAACCCGTTTAGAGGAGTAGAATCCTACTACTCTGATGCCATGTTGTACTCTCAAGACTACACGAAAGAGGTGTCAGCCGAAGCAGAGAGCAAATCCCACCGGGAGCCAGAAGAACCCTCTGCCAAGCAACCTCTGTCAATCAAGGTGAAAGGATGGACTACTCGTCCAAAAGCTATAGAGCCTATGGCTATCCACCTGAACAAAACCAGGTCAGGAAAAGGGGATGATCCTCTAGTGATCACTTTGAACCAGAAGCCTCCACCCTTGGTCATCAACCTTCGGCGCAACAGGCAGCCGATTGATATAAATGCAACCGGGAACGAAGTTTCAGATGATAATAAATATCCTCTTTTCCAGTATATTGACGCTCAAATTCTGAACCAGGAATCCTCTCCCCATGACGATATAGAACCTGTAGCGCCCCGTTCTTCCGGTGCGGAGATCGCGGCTAAGAAACACAAGTCGGTATCGTTCGATCGGGATAGATTGAATTAAGAACTCGTCCTCGTTATGGATTTGTTTCTTCGGAATCGATTCCCATATTCAGTGGACTGCGCCCCAAGGATCGGCTTAGCGGCAGAGTCAGGAGGGACCTCTCCGCTGCTATCTTTTATTGCCTCGGTTTTCGATGTCGCTTGTTGCTTTCGTGCTTTGAGTTGGTTTTGGGACTTACTTGTTTTCTTGAACGGTTTCGATGGTTTTCATTATTTTTGTTCATTGACTTGCACTTCTATTCCGAGATTGGAAAGAGAGGAAGAAGTATTAATCGAGCTGTTCGTGTGCAGGTGAACGAGCAGTCGGCGGCTTGCGAGCGGAGTCGTGAAGCGCCTCTTTCCTTCTTCTTTCCAAAATCTAAGTGAGTGGCTACCAACCCGATTAGCTAGCCCTGCTTCCAAGCTTCACTCCTTTGCCCCAATCAAACGATACCAAGTAATAATAAAAGAAACCAAGATAAAAGAAAGAAAATAGACTTGGTTTATATGCTTGTCAATAATTTCATGAACGGATACTTAACTGCATGCTTGTTCGTTTGGGAATGGATCATGAATTGCTTGTCTTGTATAATCGCTTGTCTTGTACTCTTGTTGCCTCAACTACAGATTGTTACTTGTATATTGTTCGATCATGGACAACCAGTGCATAGGGTAACGGTCTTACGGACGATGCTGGGGCACTGGCATCGATCCGGTCCGGGCGAGACCTATTGTTTAGTCTCTTGTTCTTGGCGGAATGGCTTGCAACGCCCTTTGTACTTTCGTTGCACGCCATTATCGTCAAAGACTATCGTCCATTATGGCAACCAAGCCAGTGATCATCTTGTATATTTAAACCTGTTGCATACTAACTTGTGTCTTCGTGGCAGGGAAGGCAAGGTAAGTATTGTGCAGGTAATTCAGACGGTCAGGTAAAATCCATCGAACGGTGGCACGTTCATTTCAGTAAATTCTATATACTGCCTACTTGTAAATGAACTAAGGCAAGATAGAAACCCACAAAATATGCATGCTTCACTAAACAACGTGTTGATTGGTATAGTCAGGCTAGCTCGCCTTCACCAGCATGTTTCGATATGCTGACCCTCGTTGAAACAGGTTCTCCGCACCAAGACGAACCGAGCGAGAAGCCAAAGTCATCTACCTGATCCAGTCCAACTGTTGGCGCATCTTCACCGCGCCCCTTGAAGCCTTTTGAAGTCCGAAGCTGCAACTCTTCATACACAAATGCAGCTCCGTGGCAAAGCTATCCTCCAGCCTGGAGGTCTTTATCGTTTTGAGTTTATAAAGGGATGTAATGTACAGGACTGCTATCTCATTTTGAGTCATCTCTTTTGTAAGCCGTTCGGCATATTAGCTAACTCGTTCAAGAGTTTGTAATAGATGTTCATTATCAATAAAGAGAAATTTTCCATTTCAAATCTGTGTTTCAATTTATCTGCGTACTCTGAATATGTGCTTGCTATGCAAATCATTAAAGCCTTGTGCGGGCGCAACTCCAGGCCCGCACGGCGGTCACGATTCGGGGGACGTCTCAAGTGATTCTACGGAATTGGGTCGTGACAGAACCTATAGCGCAAAAATTCTTGGAAGCTATAGATTCCTATCATCCGTATGTGTGGGAAGTGGCATCATCATCCAATGTCACCACGACATATGGACCGCATGAGGATTCTATCTTCATTGTCCCGCCTACTTGCAGCAGTCAGCATTCAATAGTCTTCGGCCGCATGCGCAATGAACCGACTGTGGAAGAAGATTCTTCCGATGACGATGCCGGTAAAATGCAGGTTCACAGATACAGCCCGCAAGCTTTGAAGATCATGCAAAGTATGGATTATTACTTGAAGCTGAAATCAAGAAGTTGATAGCCTGCGGTTTTATCCATGAAGAACAATATCCCGACTGGGTCGCCAATGTTGTCCCGATCATGAAGAAAAATGGGAAAGTACGTGTCTGCATTGATTACCGAGATCTGAATGCAGCCTGCCCCAAGGATGAGTTTCCTCTTCCCATCACTGACGTCATGATTGATAATACATGAGGTTTTGAACGTATGTCTTTCATGGACGGATGTTTAGGATACAATCAAATCAAGATGCATCCTGAGGACGAGAAGCATACTGCCTTCCGGACACCATTGGGGGTATATTGCTATACGGTCATGCCCTTCGGATTGAAGAATGCCGGGGCTACGTACCAACGGGCTATGAGTAACATATTCCATGAGCATTTGCACAAGACAGTGGAGTGTTACATGGACGATGTAGCTGTCAAAAGCCACCTCAAGGATAATCACATCCAAGACTTGAAGACAGTATTTGAATTGATGCACCAACATCAACTCAAAATGAATCCTACAAAGTCCTTTCTGGGGGTATCTAGTGGCAAATTTCTGGGATTTGTCATTACCGCCAAAGGCATTCAAGTGGACCCTGATAAAGTCAAGGCCATCTTAGAAATGCGACCGCCACGTAATCTGAGGGAACTCAGGGTATTTCAAGGCCGTCTGGCTTATATCCGGAGATTCATATCCAACCTCTCTGGGAGATGTCAGCCCTTTTCTCGTCTCATGAAGAAAGGTGTATCCTTCGTATGGGACGAAGCCTGTCAGCAAGCGTTCGGTGATATAAAACGCTACCTCACTAGTCCGCCAGTTCTGGTGCCTCCCATCATAGGAAGACCATTCGTGCTGTATGTTCGAGCGATGGATCATTCTCTGGGAGCTCTTCTCGCACAAAAGAACGATATGGGCCATGAACAGGCTATCTACTATCTCAGTAGGATGATGGTCGGAGCCGAACACCGGTACAACCCAGTGGAGAAAGAATGCTTGGCTCAGATGTTCGCTATCCAGAAAACACGACACTATGTCACAGGCCAAACCATTTACATCATCTCCAGGATCAATCCTCTTCGGGTACTGATGAACAAGCCAAGTGTTCTTAATTCCTGACTCGCGACTTGGGCGATGTTATTAACACCGTATGACATGGTGTACGTCCCTCAGAAGTCCGTCAAAGGCCAAGCGTTGGCTGACTTCCTAGCTGCTCATCCGATCCCGGAGGCCTCCAAACTGTACGAGGACATTCCCAACGAAGTTGCATAATATAATTCCGCAATGGAAAGTGATACATGGCAACTGTTCTTCGATGGTGCCTCCAGGATTGGTCCCAGGGGAAACATGGTTTCGGGAGTAGGAATTGTCCTGGTTACTCCTGATAAGCTCGTCATCTACCGAGCATATTCTCTTAGCGAGCCATGTTCTAACAATGTGGCGGAGTATAATGCTCTACTAATCGGGCTCAAAGTCGCTAAAGAATTGGGCGTCGAATCTCTGGAAGCTTTCGATGATTCTCTGCTAATCGTCAATCAAGTCAGAGGAATATATGAAGTCCGAAAATCCAGACCTCATCCCCTATCACCGAGCAACGGTCGAGATAGCCATGACATTCAAAGGTTTCTTCCTAGAGCATGTACCTCGATCTCAGAATCTGGAAGCTGATGCCCTAGCCAGTCTAGCTGCAGATTTAGCTACCCCTATAAGAAGGCATAATTCGGTGATCCTTCTTAACAGAGATTTATTCTGTGTGAAAAACAACTTTCACATAGAACGCAGCTACGCTGTGAACACAGATCCTCCCAGGAGAGACTGGAGAAGTCCCTTTATAGATTTTGTGGCATACAGAATCTTGCTGGAGGACCCTAAAGAAGCAGTATCCGTCAAAAGATGATCATTACGCTTCTATTTCGACGCATCTTCACAATGTCTATATCGCCGGTCTTATGACGGACTATTATTATGATGTCCCTCTGGTGATGAAGCACATCGGATTATCCGTGAAGCTCATGACGGCGTATGCGGTGCACTCCTATGCTACAGGATCGTATCAGGAGTGGGCTATTACTGGCCTACTATGATCACAGATGCAATAAAGTATGCAAGATAATGCAGAGCCTGTCAGGTCCATGCAGACTTTATCCATCAACCTCCTGAACATCTATATCCTACGGTTGCATCCTGGCCTTTCAAAGCATGGGGTATGGATATCATTGGTCATATTCATCCGTCTTCTTCCAGAGGTCACCGGTTCATACTGGCCATCACGAATTATTTCTCCAAATGGGCAGAGGCGATCCCTCTTGCTGAGGTGAAGGCATCTAATGCGATCAACTTCATCAAGCATCACGTCATTTATCGCTTCGGGATACCCCGGAGGATAATTCATGACAATGGGCCTCAATTCATCAGCCAAGCGTTTCATCGATTTTGCGATAAAAATCGAATACAAAATATGGCCTCTACGGCATATAATCCAGCTGCTAATGGTTTGGCGGAAGCTTTCAACAAAACCATTATCAAGCTCTTGAAAAAGTTTGTCTCTTCAAATAAGAGGGATTGGAATGAGAAGCTGGAAGAATGTCTCTGGGTATACCGCACAACGGTACAAGCACCGACAGGTTGCACTCCATTCTCATTAGTTTACGGAAGCGAAGCAGTTCTCCCCATCGAGATCCAAATTCTGTCACTAAGGATAGCCGTGGCTAATGAGTTGACTCAAGAAAAGAATGACCTTTTAAGGCTTCAAGAGCTAGAAGGATTAGACAAGAAATGCCTCCAAGCTCAACAGCGCATCGCGTTCTACCAAGCACGTATTTCCAGAGCTTTTAATCAAAAAGTAAAGGAAAGAGTGTTCAAAGTCGGCAAGCTAGTTTTAGCCGTAAGAAGGCCGATGATTCTTACTCACAGGAGCAAGGGAAAATTCCAGCCCAAATGGGAAGGCCCATATGTGATCGAGACGACGTTCTCAAACGGCGCTTACAGGTTAGCCAAGCCTAATGGAGACCTGTTAATGGCTCCTATCAATGGCAAATTCTTGAAAATTTACTATGCTTAACCTCCTTTGCTCAAATGGAGTACGGTGAAGACCTTATTCTGACAAAACTACTTCCAAAACGAAACTAGTTGGATCATATTCTATTATATCCATATAACCTCTGAATAGATATATCCTGCTAAAACTTACTGAGAGTATATCACGTCCATATTACCTCTGATATCACTTTTCACCCAAACCTGTCATTTATATTCCAAAATGATGGGTCCACAAAGTCAGATAAGAGTCTCTTTATTACTTCCAGAAAGAGCAAAAGTACATTGAAAAGCAAAAAAGTACATCATTTGGGGGGAGCGGTTAGGTCACGAATCTGCTGCGCCAAAGCAACCATTCTCTCATCCCGGGAGTTCAAGACGTCGGCGCGAGCCCGTTCCAACCTTGCCGCATTGTTCTTCGAAGCAACTAGCTCAGACCAAGCCCGCACAAAACCTGAGTGGAAAGCACCCACACACATCAGATTCTGCTGAACAGTCACCCATCGCTCCTTCAGCACATCTCGGGCCACCGACAAAGAGAGAGCCTTCGCCTCTACTCGAACGAGCTCATCCTTCAATATGCGGGCCTTTGCTGCCACTTCCTCATATTCGGCTTCGCACCGGGTCAACTCGGGGACGACATACTCCAATTGGACACGCTCATGATCCATCTCCTGCTGCTGAGCCGCGATGGACTTATTCAAAGACTCCATCTGTTCAGCAAGCTGCACAATCAGGAAGTCGTACCTAGCTTGAACGAGACCGTCAATGTTGCCTTGAGCTAGCTGCAAGTATTCGTTAATGGGCTGCTCCAAACCATTAACTATTTCCTCCAGCGTGTCAGCTACCCCAGTATCGTTGAATTCTCGGATCGGCACTATCGCGGACCGGGAGGACCTCCTTAGCGACGCAAAGCTCAAATTCTTCCCCAACCCCATTGATATTAACATTTTCAAGGTGGTGTAAAAGATACTGGTGTACTGCTCGGTCAGCGCAGCTAGATCCGAATGGACGCTGGGAGTGGCCGCGATATTGGCGAATCCCTCTCCAGGAATAACCGCAGACAATGTTGCCACGGCCGTCGCCTCAACAGGTGGTGCGACAAAAGAAGAAGCGCCAACACCGGACGAAGTGACCGGCGTACTCAAAGGAGGCATTGTCGCAATGATAGGCTTGTCCTCCTCTTGAGATATCGGAATCTCTTCGACAGGCGAGCCGGTACCCGAAGATGTTTCCTCTTAAAAATCAGGCACCTCCGTGTCGCCGCCAGGACCTGACACAGAGCCAAAGGGCGCATCTACACTGCCCTCCCCGAAGATGTCTTCCCCTGAAAAGAAGACAAAAGGAAGTTAATATCAACATAATGTTAATTTTCCTAAAGAAGAGGCATAGAAGACGGCATTTACCCATGGCCAATGGTGTATATGTCGCGTCTGTGGCCAGTACAGCTAAATTATTTCTTAGTGATGCTAGGCAAGCTGTCATACCTGGAGAAGGGGGTGTGCTAACAGACATCGGCAGGTACTCTTCCGAATCTTCGCCGAGATCCACTCGAGGTTCACCAGGTGGAATCTCGCTGGGTGCACCTACAGACACGGCAGGGGTCTCTCCCGATGTTGATCCGGATAAAGATATCCTCATTCGGCTCAGCCCCGAAGGCGATCTCGTTCCACTACCTGAAGTGGTAGCAGCGACAGCAGCCTCCAACAGGAATTCTCCGGCACCACCAGCCGGAATATTAGAGGGACCCTCTCTAAAAGGCGAGGAACCTCCAATCAAAGAATTATCCCCAACATGGGGAGATGCAGGCTCACTTCTAAGAGCCTCAATACCAGGAATCCGGAAAGGACGAGTAACCGTCTTCTCCTTCCTCTTGCGAGGGGAAGTCTCCTTCGGAGCAGGAGCCCTTCGCTTCCCAGAGATTACTAAAGCCCCTGCAGGCGGAGGTACTTCTGTCACGCCCCAGTCCCAAAAATATATGGAACCAGGCCACGTGGCATTGGCCAGCTGACACGTCTCCGAGGATATCCCAATTTAATGGATCCTGGCGAAGCGTGCTACGCTGTCCTAAATCTAACAAGTCTAATATCAACAACAGGCAGTGTCTAATCTCATCCACAAACAACAAGTAAAATACTGAAATAAAAGAGTGGAATATAAGGACATAGTCGAATGACATAATACAACTGAAATATGTCTTGTGGGAACAAACCCACTACAAATGTTGGAGAGAAGTGCTGATAGTCTGAAATAAAGTACTGATAATAAGAGTGACTGGAACAACGGCTAACTAGGTAAGGAGCTCCAGTCATAGGCGGAAGGCCTACTGATCTGATCAGGGGTACTCTGATGGAAGGACCTCTAGCTCCTCGTCCAGAGCAAACCTCGTCTCCACACCTGGCTCGTAAACTGTGGGATAATAGGCCTCGTCCAGATCTGGAAGATAACCAGGTCCTCAGAGGGACGTAACAAGATACAATATGCATGCCAGATATAATACTGAATAAAAATAAAGAGGGGTGTGCTAACCATCTAAGTGAATGTAATGTAAGGACAACCTCGGAACGTATAAGTAGGTGTAGGCATAACGTCCAGCGTCCTCTAGAGTACGGTATATGCAACGTCCATCATTCCGAAGAATGATGTATCTGTATATATATAACGTCCACACTCTAAGGGACGTGGTATCTGCAATGTATATACGTCCGTAACACTCCGAAAGCGCGGTGTCTGAATATGGGGAGTCACCGGGTCTGTGGTTCCTCTGGATACCACAGAGTCCGATGGGGGTATCCCATACGTTTGTTAGTTGTCCTTCCCGCCCAATGTAGATACGCAAGTCGAATGCACGACTTGAGTGTACCGTATCTAGATGTCAAGTCTCAATTAACTATATTATTCTAGAATACATGCTAGTCCGTGATGCATGTCGTACGTACCGATAGCGAATCGGGTACGCGGACCCGTATCCCAATATGAGTATACCATCGCGATACGTGTATAGTGCCATGGTCTAGGAAGATATCAAAATATCCTCACAGTCGAAGGTGAGTCAGCTAGCAACTAGGTCAAGTACACTACTCATCGACGTATTGTCGACTGCACCCGAGTCAATCTCGGACGCACACAGTTCATGTACATTTGCAACATTCATCATTTAATTTTTAAGCAGTAAATCAGCAAGGTATACTTGCCTGTCCCGGGTAGCTGCGAAATCCAAAGTCCTGCTCCTGATGCCTCGGCAGTACTGTCCATCAATCCTATATAGGATATAGTAATGACCAAATTAGTCGCTACAATAGCACGACTAAGACACACTGCTTGTATCTACAGCTGACATAGGGTCGGGACTGTATATATATATAGCTAATACAAGTATATACATATACACTAAATCATATTTAATTTTTATTAAAATAATATATTTGTTTAATAGTACAAAAATAGTACTTATGTATTAATTAGTATATACTAATAATACACACAGTAAATATGTATACATAATTGGTAATATCCTAAATTCATATATTTATACATATATATATTTTAGATAATAATTTTTGTACATAAGTAAAAATACACATATATTTATTTATATTTAAATATATACATACCAATATACCTTTTATAAATACCTTAAGTACATAAATTATTATACATATATACATATACATATACATATATATGCATTCCACTAATATACTAAGTACATGAAGTATATATATATATATATATATATATATATATATATATATATATATATATATATATATATATATATATATATATATATATATATATTCTGGTGATTCCTCCAAGGATATTCTGCGAGAGCCGCCCCACTTGGACTAATAAAATAAAGTATCCAGACTCCGTATACATATTGATATACACAAATATACATATATATACTTATTTTTACAAACTAAAATAATTATACCAATAACATATAATATAGAATAATACATAGTATATATACCATGTATATTAATGATACAATATTACAAATGTACATAAATATACATTATACATATGTACCTATAATTTATAAAAAAAACAATTATTAAGTATTTAAATCTGAATACTTTTATTAAACATATACTTTTGGTATTTAATTAAATATATATAAAGTATTTAAGCCTCTAGTATATATATATTATGTATATATATTACTTTATATTTGTAAATACTTACTCATATACTTTTACCATTTATAAATTATACTCAGAATATATTAACACAGTATATATACATATACATAATATACTACAAAATACAGAAAATAAAATATACATTAGAATACATATAAAATACTATATTTAATACATGTAATTATACATATCTATATACATAATAGGTACTTAAATACTTAAGTATTTAATACCCTATCTAGTATATCTTATACGTATATTTATTAGTCTATATAAAGTATACAAAATATAGTATATATATATGTTATTCAGTTTATACAGAGATATATACAAAATACGTATTTAAATACTAAAATATGGGATATATATATATAAACTTGCAACCTAAAATACATGCATAAATACTAACAATTTTACATAAAATAATGTACTGTATTGTACCTCAGGTCGAGGGGGTCACGGTGGTCGGGCCGTCGCCGACGGGGGTGGCCGGACGGAGCTCCGGCGTCGCACGGGGGGGGGGGGGGTCGGCACAGCAGCAGCGGGTCTGGGGTCTTGGCGCTGCGGGGGCGAGCACGGCCAGAGTCGTCGTCGTCAGGGGCTGAAAATCGACGGAGAGGGGGAGGAATGGTAGGGGGTGGCGCCGGTGAAGTTTGGCGGTCGGCGGTGTTAAGGCGGCGGAGTACAGAGCGGTAGGGTGGTCGGCTGTGTATGCGGAAGGGGGCAGCTCGGGTTGGTGTGGTCGGCTGGGGGGGTTGCTGCCGGCGGCCAGACGGCGGGTGGCGGTGGTGGCAGGTGGGGGAGTGGTCGGCGAGGGTGGTCGGGTCAGTGTGGGGTTGGCCGGAGTCGGTGGTTGGCCGGAGTTGGGCGGCGGGTGAGGGAGGCAGGGGTCGGGCTGAGTAGTAGAGGGTGTATGAAAATGGGGTTTAGTTTGGTTTCCTAGGTTTGTGTGCAATGCAAGTGATGTAAGTTATTGTATAAGTAGGAGAGAGAGTGGGGGGGCTACCTAGGGATTAGGGTCGGCTGGACCTATTTTTTTGGGGAGTTGGGGATGTCCATCAAGATGAGGGGAGGGCTAGGAATGGGCCATTTCAAATGTAGGGCCATGATGTGCTCTACATAAAGTAAGGCAAGTACATAGGAATGGGGGGAAAATAAATGGATACGGTTAGGGCATGACCAATTCTCTTCTCCATGATGCTTGGCCAATGAGAGGGGGACACCTCATTGCAATTTTGCAAATAGGCCCCTGAATAATTTGGTATTTGCACAATTTCTGGAATTGGGGATTTAATACAAACAAACACCATGTTTGGTGTTCCTCATTGGGCTAGGATGGTGTATGGTGTTTTGTATGAGGCTTGTGGGTGTGGATGTGGGTTTGGGTTGGAGTTGGGTCTAATTCAATTGAGGTTAGGTCACCACATTAATTAATTCGTAATTAATATACTGGTGTTTCTAATTTAATTTAATAACAATCCGGGAGTCTAAATTTGGTTGGACAAGGGTCATTGGTGTAGTAGGCTCAGTGTACAATAATATCGTGATCTGGGTTGGTCAAGACTGGTTGAGGTTGGGTCTCAATTTTGATTGGAACGGACAACGAATATAATTACGCAATTTAAATAAATTTGCGTACGGACGTTTGTAACGACTTTTGTGCGACTAAAATCAGGCACGAAAATCAGTATCCGGTGGTTGCTCAAGGTTCACTATGATAGGTTAGTATGTCTAGGCCAAGTATGTGGAATTTGTTTTAGGGCAACAGCTAGGGTAGTGTCCTAAAATAACAAATCACTGCACAAATATTATAATACTATATAATAAATCTTAATTATATCTAGTTAACCCTAATTAGGCTATTTAAGTTAATTAACCCCAATTTTTGGTCGAGGGGGTTTACAACATACCCTCCTTAGAGCATTTTGTCCTCGAAATTAAAACAGTCATATAGAAAACTATTGAATGAAATAAATACTATCACATACCTAGGCCTTCGAAGAGATGGGAAAAGCATTGCTGAATATCGTCCTCCCGTTCCCAGGTTGATTTACCTGGTGCATGATGCCTCCATGCGACACGAACTAAAGGGATAGTCTGGCCTTGTAGTACCTTCTCGCTTCGGTCTAGGATCTCTACCGGCTCCTCCTGGTATGACAAACTTGGACCGACGGTGATCTCCGAGTGGTCAAGCACATGACTCGGATCCGGTATGTTCCTCCTCAGCTGAGATACATGGAAGACGTCGTGAACTCCTTCCAGTGTCTGCGGCAAGGCCAATCTGTAAGTAACTTCTCCGACGCGCTCTAGCACATCAAATGGTCCGATGTACCTCGGACTCAGCTTCCCTCTGCCTCCAAATCTGATGGTTCCTCGGGTAGGTGAGATCTTCAGGAATACATGTTCTCTAACTTGGAACTCTAGGGGTCATCGATGCACATTAGCCCAATGCTTCTGCCTGTCCTGTGCTTCTCATAGATGCCCCTGGATCTTCTTTACCTTCTCCACTGTATGGATGATCAGCTCTGGCCCTAGAATCTGCCTCTCGCATACATCGCTCCAGCATACTGGGGATCGACACTTCCTACCATACAATGCCTCATAGGGAGCCATCTGAATGCTCGCCTGATAGCTATTGTTGTAGGAAAATTCGACCAAGTGCAAGTGGTCCTTCCATGAACCGCTGAAGTCGAGCATGCATGCCTTCAACATATCCTCCAGCGTCTGAATGGTGCGCTCGGATTGTCCATCTGTCTGCGGGTGGTACAAAGTACTGAACTTAAGGCGGGTACCAAGACTCTCTTGCATACTCCTCCAAAAGTACGATGTGAACCTCGTATTCCGGTCAGACACGATACTGACTGGCACTCCATACAATCGTACAATCTCCCTCATGTACATGTCTGCCAAGACTTCCGTAGATTGTCCAACCCTGAAGGATAAAAAGTGGGCAAACTTGGTGAGTCTATCTACGATTACCCATACGACATTGCGACCACTAGGACTCCTCGGGAAACCCGTGACGAAGTCCATGGTGATGTGCTCCCATTTCTACTCCGATATCGGGAGCGGTTAAAGTAATCCGGCAGACCTCTGATGCTCAGCCTTGACTTGCTGACACACCAGACACTTAGCCACAAAGCGGGCTATCTCCCTCTTCATCCCGTGCCACCAGTAGTACTGCCTCAGGTCTCGGTACATCTTCGTGCCTCCTGGATGTATAGAATAGGTCGAACTGTGCGCCTCCGTCATCAGCTCCTGGCGTAGCTCTCCATTCGGAACATAGAGACGATCTCCGCATCTCAAGGTCCCGTCCTCGTGTATACGCAGTCCCGTCTGTATTCCAGCCTCTGTCCTCTGTCGAAGCCTCTGAAATCTGGCGTCCGTCGGCAAAACAGCCTTGATTCTCTCCACCAATGTCGATTGCACCTAGAAACTCAACATCTGGGCGTCTACTCCGGGCATAACGACTTCGATACCCAACTGTTCTAGATCTCTCAACAGATGTTGTTGGGTAGTCAGGAAAAATGCTATGGGCTTCCTGCTTAAAGCATCGGCTACCACATTAGCCTTTCCCGGATGGTACTGCAGCTCAATCTCGAAGTCCGCCATCACTTTGAGCCAACGTCTCTGCCTCTGGTTCAGGTCCTTCTGGGTGTAGACGTATTTAAGGCTCTTGTGATCGGTGAATATCTCCACGCGCTCTCCGTACAAGTAGTGCCTCCAAAGCTTCAAAGCAAAGATCACTGCGGCAAGCTCCAAGTCGTGGGTGGGATAGTTCTTCTCATGGGTCCTCAACTGCCTAGAGGCATAGGCCACAACCTTCCCATGCTGCATCAAGACGCATCCTAATCCTTTCCCGGATGCATCGCTATAGATCACGAATCCTCCGGGTCCAGAAGGTATGGTCAAGATGGGTGCTGTAGTCATACGCTTCCTCAGCTCATCGAATGCCGTCTGACACTCCTCTGTCCAGGTGAACTCCTGATCCTTGCGGGTCAAGTGGGTCATCGGCTCTGCGATCCTTACGAAGTTCTCTACGAACCTCCGTTAATATCCGGCAAGTCCTAAGAAACTCCTCACCTCCGAGACGTTGGTAGGGGTCAGCCATGTCTCTACTGACGAAATCTTCGCGGGATCTACTGAGATGCCATCTCCTGAGATAACGTATCCAAGAAATGCGACACGATCTAGAAGAAACTCGCACTTGCTCAGCTTGGCATAAAGCCTCTCTCATCTCAGCGTCTCTAGCACTAGCCTCAAGTGCTCTCCGTGCTCCTCATGGCTCTTCGAATACACCAGGATGTCGTCGATGAAGACTACCACGAACTGGTCCAGGTACTCATGGAAGACTCGGTTTATCAGGTTCATAAACACAACAGGCGCATTTGTCAATCCGAAAGGCATCACTAAGAACTCGTAGTGACCATAGCGAGTCCTAAATGCTATCTTTGGAATGTCCTCCCTTCGCACCTTCACCTGATGGTAGCCCGATCTCAAGTCGATCTTCGTGAACACCACTGCTCCTGTCAGCTGGTCGAACAGATCGTCGATTCGCGGTAGAGGGTACTTGTTCTTGATAGTCAGAGCATTAAGGGCTCTGTAATCAATGCACATCCGGAACGTCCCATCCTTCTTGGGTACAAACAGCACTGGTGCTCCCCAGGTTGATGCACTATGTCACGACCCGCACCCGGTATAAGGGCACGAGAGCGTGGATACGTCCAGCCTACGCCGCAGCATCGGCGGTAGAATGCTGTCTAGGTCAAGTACTATCTAGATAATCTCACACTAGTATCCAACTCCATAAGGAGACACGGATAACACTAAAATAAATCTAGAAATACTCAATCACAACTACAGCACGATAGGAAATGAAGAAATAAAAGAATACAGCACAAGTCTAATGATAACATAACATACCTGCAATCCTTAACTTCCAATCCCCAAGTGTCAGAAACCAGTCTACTAATGTCACAGTCTGGAAAAATATTTTCCAGTCAGGAAGGAGCAAAGTACATCTCTAAATAGCAGTTCTATATAAATGACATAAACTATGTAGCAGTTCTAGATGAAAACATACCAGATGCATGTATAAGTACGAGAAATGTACAATGAGAGAAGTACTGGAAATGCTGTAAGTAAATGCAGTAAAAGAAACAATATGTCCATGAGCAAGAATTCTATGACTAAGTGTGTGAGTACTAGTTTTAACATGTGATCGGCTTAGGAACTTGATCAGGCTGGTTACATGTGATTAGCTATGATTCATGGAAGGTCAGGCTAACCGTTGGTTAGCTATGATGCATGGAGAGGTCAGGCTAATCACATGTAACAGCTATGAGGCATGGAGATGGTCAGGCCGTACCCGACGTGAGATGTGGGGTGAGCTATGATGCATGGATAGTTGGGTAGGATCACATATCTACACTAAAATACTCCCCAAACCCCCGACTGGTATAGTAGATCCAATCATGGTACGCTATGGCACGGGATTCCCTAGGAAGGTAGCAAATCTCCCCGGGAATCAGTGTCTGTACACGCACAAGATAACAAGGAAAACAAGTCTTGTACAAGCTACACCATGAATAAGGAATAACATCTCATGACGAGATCCGCGTATACCAATCCGTGTAACCAACGTGTCGAGAACATGTATATTTACACTAGATACAGTGAACATAGGAGATATCATAAATTAGAAACTAATCAGAGAATGTACTTGCCTTGGGTCCTTAGCTGGTAAAACCAATGTCCTGTTGCAGAGTATCCCCTGGGTAAACCAACAGTCCTATAAACATAACACAAGCAAACCACATTCGCATCAGATGCTATACTAACACAGTCAAAATACTGGTCTCAGGGCCATGTCAGGCAGGGCACTAGTCAACTAGGGTCATCTAGTAGGGACACGTATATAATATACATTACACTTATTATACTTACAATATTTATACACGCACCAATTTAAATGTATTTACAATATATATATATATATATCTTTTAAATACATATTTGATTTATACTAGTTGAACATTATATATGTATACTCATACATATGCTAAAATACCTTTTTTTAAAAATATATATATATAAATACTAATTTGATTACATATACTAGAAATACGTATTTACGTATATAAATCATTTCGAACTTATTTTGAACAATAGTTTCAAATAAAAGTTTATTTATAAAAACTAGAATTTATGTAAAAGCCAATATTTTTCATTTATGGTAAAATCGGTCACCGATCCAATAACTAATTTTTGAACTCATTTAGATTATTGAAACTATATTTTTAATTTAATAATGTAACCAAAAATTATTATTATTTTTACATATCAAAACCCTTTTAATTTGTTACATAAAAAATAACTAATTACATAAACTAGCTAATTACATATTAATATAACCAATTTATATAAAATAACCAAAATATATATACTAATTTCATGAATTAAACTAATTATATAAAATACTAATTATATATACTAAACTGATTATGTAATTTAATTAACAAAAATAACAATTAACCAATATAGATAAACTACTTGATTAATTATAATTAACTACTAATTATATTAATCAATTAACTTAAACTAACATATTAACTATTGATTAACTTACTGATTAACTAACTTTACTGATTAATTAACTTAATTAACTGATTATTAAATAATTAATCAAACTAACTAATATAATTAACTAATTACTTATAACTTAATTCAACTGATCTGATTAATCTAATACATATAACTTAACTAATCCATTTCCCAATTCTCTCTGAACCGAAGCAGGGAAGAGGGAAGCTCACCTGGGGTCCTCCGGTCGTCGGCGCGGGCTCGCCGAGGCGGTGGCGGTCTGTATCGACGGTGGTCGACACCGAGGGGCGGCGGCGTTCTAGGGGCGGGCTCGGCGCTCGAGGAGGCGGCTCGGCGCTCGAGGACGGCGTTCGACGGATCTGGCGGCTACCGGCGGCGGCTTCGACCCAGGGCAGCGACAGGGCGGCGACGGCGGCTTCGTTCCAGCGGCGGCGGCGGCTCGAGAGTAGCGGCTTCGAGGCAGCGGACTCGGCTCAGCGGCGGGCTCGACGACGTCGGCTCCGGCGGCTAGATCTAGGGTTAGGGTTTTGGGTGCTGTGTGTCGGGGTCGTGTCCGGGGCTGGACACGGCGGTGGTGCAATGTGGATGTGTCCGGTGTTGGACACGGGTGATGCTGTGTACAGTGGTGGATGTGAAGGTGGTGTCCGGGTGTGTCGGACACGGAAAAGCTGGTTGTAAACTGTAAATCTGGACACAGGAAATGAAATGGATACGGTGGGACACCCGGGGTCGGACCCGAGGCCATCACGGCTGACACGGTGATGCTGGACACACGGACACGAGCACACAAGATGATGGTGATGGCTTGTTGGCTTGGGAATTGTGGAGGCTAGCTAATAATTAGGAGATTAGGGTTTCTAGGGAGTTGTGAGAAGGAGAACTTAAATAGGGAGAAGGGTGTGGGATAAAGGGTTGCGGGTTGGCCCAATGATGAATGGCCCAGAATTAAATATAAAGGGGCTTTTCATGTGGGAAGAATGGGGCGTGAATGGGAGACGGAAAACGATAAATTAAATAGAAAAGAAATTTAAGAAAAAATGTTTTTAAGAAGCCTTTGATTAGCTACTAATTAAACTCATTTTTCAAAATATTAGGAAGTATGTAATTCATTTATTTACTATCCCAATAAAAAATCTATTTTATTTTATCAACTAGTCTTTTAAATAACTATTTAGTCAAAACAATAATTTTATGACTCAAGCCAATAAATATTTGAAACTAGAAATATATATTATTATTTATTTATTTATTTTGTAATACATCGTCATTTAGGAAAAATGATTTTTATAAAGATTTTTAAATTACCTTCTAAAATCAGACATCGTTCAAAATCAAATAAAAATTTTCAAGGAGAAATATTTTATAAAACTTGATATTTTAAAATAAATTAAAATCTAATTATTTTGGAAATTGGAAATCGGAGGTTACAAGTCTATCCACCTTAGAAAAATTTTGTCCTCGAAATTTTAGGGATGACTAGGATAGAAAAAAAATTTGTTGTTCATAATGATGAATATATTATTGAAAAAATATTTCTATAGGGAGAATATTTACCAAACAGCAGAAAACATGAAGAAAAAGAAAATATGGTTTAAGATAGGAGTAACTTGAAGGAATCATGGCTCGGCCTTGAATCCTCTAGAAAGTTTAGGTTTGGGAAGTAGACACGATCACAAAAACAGATAATTTGAATAATGCACGTTACCTTTTCAAAGTAACTAAATCAAGGAAGACCCAGTATAATTAATGATATAGACATGAAAGTTATAGCTAATTCGAAAGATATGATCGACAATTTGATTTAAGAAACTTAAATACATCTTCCAGAATGTAATCAAGAGACATCTAATCGCCTTTCTTGATTTCTAGGAAAAAGAGTAGTCTTTACTACCTTCTGAAAATAATCCTTCCTTTTTATCCTCGTTCATCTTACTTTTCTCAATCTTGTGATTCATCATTAACTAATATCTATAAAAGTTCCAAATTCCACAAACTTTATTAGATTAGATCTTAGAATTTCTGAATCAAAATTTATTAAATGTCCAAAAATCCTTATCATCAAATTCGAGTTTGTTTATCTTAGCATCAACTATACCTCGATTATTTTCTTCGGTTCAAATGTTACTGTCATGGTCAAGATTTTAATTTAGATCACAACCTCAATATACCATGATCTAACCTTACGACCTTCAATTATACGATCCCATAATCAATTATTTTAAAATCTTCTTTACCATGAGCTTTATTTCATTCCATATTTCTTTATCCGTATGTATAATGTTTCCGAATTTTGAACTATATATATTTTTTTTATCCTCTGAATTTATTATCTCAATGTAAAAATTTTTACTACTCCAATCCTCAATATTTTAATTGAATTCCAGTCGTATCATAATCTCCTCAAATTTTTGAGTCAATAACTAAATACAAAATTTACTATCCGATCCTTTTAATTGAAATCCAATCAATGCATATTTATAAAAATCATATCCCAAAAATTTAAATTTTAAACACAATCCATCAATCACCTTACTCCTCTAACTCAATTTCAATTGATGCTTATTCCAATCTAACTCCTCATCCCAAGAATTTAATTTGACACTATTCCATTTTACGATTTTATTTCCTGCTTTTCTTTTTCCTCAATACTCAACGATGCGATGCTTCCAGTATCTTCAATGCAACATTCATACTATATAAAATTTCTATCTTGCAATCAAATAGATAAAATGATAATTTCTCGAATTTCTCAAAATTTTTTTTTTTTTAATAATCAATTCAATCATATCAAGACTTCCTTAAAATTAATAAATCCTCAAATTTTTGGCTCTGTCAATTTCTTAACTCTCCTTTCAAGTCAATATTTATCCTCGAGTTTCAATCATCCTCAATCTTCGTAAAATTTATGATCCGTCAATTCTTTTATTAACGCCTTAACTCTTTATTTAAATTAATGCTTATCCACAAATTTAATCCTCTTGTCTCTTTTTGTCAGTCATAACCTCGTCATAGATCTTTGCTATGGTCAAACCCAATGATCATGGTTTAAGAAAACTCTACCTACAGCCATGCAATTTAAGAAAATATAGGTCATGTGTCTTGTCATGGTATTTCAGTCTCTGTTAGGGGGTACTACTAGTTATATTCTAACAAGAAAATCATGCATGTGAACCACAGTACTAGGAAAATCAATCAATCAATCGAAAGGCGAAAGAAAAGGAACATTAGGAAGGAAGAAGGATCATGTTAACATATTACTTGTAGTGTCTACTATCTCTAACAAACACTTAACTCTAGCACACTAACAATTTCCTATTCATGTATACTGGTACCCATATCAACTAATCGTATTTTAATATTCATATCTACCAAAAATTAATCCTCCAAATAATCGTCAAGGTTTAACTTCCCGATCAACTTAAAATAAAATGCATATACCTCCTCAATATTAGATACTTCACATCGAAATAAAATTTAATCACTTCTAAAATCTTTGTAGCCTTAACTATGTTTAGTGAATCAATTTAAATCCTCAATATTTTAACAACATAAAATCTCAACTCCTTAAAAATTCTGAAAATTTAAAATTCATTTCCACCTTTTAATTTATAACTCCTCAATGTACATATTAGTGCTCACGGTCTCTGATACTCAAGGTGCACTCAATACCTCTATTGTCTAGAACTGTGTACTAATTTGTACTGCCCGAATCACTTGCACTATTACCTCCAATGATCAAAGTCATCATCAACTGTATTTTCTTTCATGATTTCAATTTATGTCAATTGGTATATCATCTAATTATCAACACACAGAGTGCTTACTGTTATTAACGTCATCCTTGACTAATCCTCGATATAGAATCATTAGCACTCTTGGTATTATATCACTAACTGCATTAATGGATTATCTCATCGAGCTCATTAGACTCATGATCACCTGTATCCTCTATAACACTCATGTTTCTTTACTCTCATGGGTATGTGTATGGTTCCTCATCTCGATGGTTGTATATGTATTTCCTTCAATCCTTTAAAGCCTATTAAACTAATCCGTGATACGCTTCACAACTTCCATTACAAATCCTGATATTTCTCTACTTATGACATCTCATTAAACCCTTTATACATATACATTTCTTTACCTTTAACATTTCCGATATCAATCATCAAATTGGACATCATGCTCCATAAATCCTTAACACAATTCCCGGATACTTAATCGTTTACATAAATCACTCAATTACATAATCATGATTATCCAGGACGGGTAATTGGCTCTGATACTAACTCTGAGAACTATCACTGATACTCTATACTCGCCTTAACTCTTAGTCTCTAATGACCTTATCCTAGAACCATTGTTACAAGGTATATGCTATGGGTTAATTCTAGGTTAAAGCCTACTGCTCACATGCCCAACTAAGAAACACTTACAAATCACTAGCAACACAGTCAATACTAATACAAGACACAAACAAAATCACAAGCCACTAATTGCCATGCTTAACAAGAAATCCTCAAGGAATAGGAGCTCAAAGACTGAATTGAGGACAGAAGGTATCTTTACTGTTAGTAAAGAAAGAAGTGGTGGAACAAAGTCCTGGAATAACAGAAATAGATAAGTCTTGAGATAATATTTTAAGAACCAATTTAGGATACAACCTGATAATCATACACGTCTGTCTGAAATCATGACACTCAGAATCCTCGCCACGCCAGTAAGCATAGATGCGATAAACGATAGGTTTCGTAACTAGGGTATGCACTCTATAATCATGTCGTCTAGAATCTTCGCCACGCCAACCGGTATGGCTGCGAAAGAATCTAAGCTTCATAACTATAGTATGTACATCCAAGTCAGGTCCCTACGTTCTCGTCACCACAGCTAATATGGCTGCGATAAATTCTAGGTTCCATAACCAAAGTAGACGTTTTACCTTTCTCACTGTCCTCATCAATATATGTCATCAGATGATACCATAAATCCTAGTCCGTAAAAATTCATCTCAATTTAAAATCAACCCAACAACGATACCAGGAATTAAAGTTAACAACTGGTCAACAAGAATCAAACTCAACAATGATACCAAGATTTTAATTTAATAATTGCTCAACAAGAATCAAGTTCAGTAACAACAAGCGAGAGCGGACGGAAACAAGGAAAGATTTAAATTGAAAATAAGATTCTCATGGGGTCATCCCAGGAAATCTTTCAAGAATTTGTGATTGAGTATCCTCTCTCATCCTAGTATCCTATGTCCTATATTCTATAGCAGGTACGCAGTAGTACAACTATGACGTCGCACTACTACGACATCGCACAACTAGCGAAGTCAGACCTGCATGGGCCACCACTAAAACGTGTCACGACCCGCACCCGGTATAAGGGCACGAGAGCGTGGATACGTCCAGCCTACGCCGCAGCATCGGCGGTAGAACGCTGTCTAGGTCAAGTACTATCTAGATAATCTCACACTAGTATCCAACTCCATAAGGAGACACGGATAACACTAAAATAAATCTAGAAATACTCAATCACAACTACAGCACGATAGGAAATGAAGAAATAAAAGAATACAGCACAAGTCTAATGATAACATAACATACCTGCAATCCTTAACTTCCAATCCCCAAGTGTCAGAAACCAGTCTACTAATGTCACAGTCTGGAAAAATATTTTCCAGTCAGGAAGGAGCAAAGTACATCTCTAAATAGCAGTTCTATATAAATGACATAAACTATGTAGCATTTCTAGATGAAAACATACCAGATGCATGTATAAGTACGAGAAATGTACAATGAGAGAAGTACTGGAAATGCTGTAAGTAAATGCAGTAAAAGAAACAATATGTCCATGAGCAAGAATTCTATGACTAAGTGTGTGAGTACTAGTTTTAACATGTGATCGGCTTGGGAACTTGATCAGGCTGGTTACATGTGATTAGCTATGATTCATGGAAGGTCAGGCTAACCGTTGGTTAGCTATGATGCATGGAGAGGTCAGGCTAATCACATGTAACAGCTATGAGGCATGGAGATGGTCAGGCCGCACCCGACGTGAGATGTGGGGTGAGCTATGATGCATGGATAGTTGGGTAGGATCACATATCTACACTAAAATACTCCCCAAACCCCCGACTGGTATAGTAGATCCAATCATGGTACGCTATGGCACGGGATTCCCTAGGAAGGTAGCAAATCTCCCCGGGAATCAGTGTCTGTACACGCACAAGATAACAAAGAAAATAAGTCTTGTACAAGCTACACCATGAATAAGGAATAACATCTCATGACGAGATCCGCGTATACCAATCCGTGTAACCAACGTGTCGAGAACATGTATATTTACACTAGATACAGTGAACATAGGAGATATCATAAATTAGAAACTAATCAGAGAATGTACTTGCCTTGGGTCCTTAGCTGGTAAAACCAATGTCCTGTTCCAGAGTATCCCCTGGGTAAACCAATAGTCCTATAAACATAACACAAGCAAACCACATTCGCATCAGATGCTATACTAACACAGTCAAAATACTGGTCTCAGGGCCATGTCAGGCAGGGCACTAGTCAACTAGGGTCATCTAGTAGGGACACATATATAATATACATTACACTTATTATACTTACAATATTTATACACGCACCAATTTAAATGTATTTACAATATATATATATATATATATCTTTTAAATACATATTTGATTTATACTAGTTGAACATTATATATGTATACTCATACATATGCTAAAATACCTTTTTTTAAAAATATATATATATAAATACTAATTTGATTACATATACTAGAAATACGTATTTACGTATATAAATCATTTCGAACTTATTTTGAACAATAGTTTCAAATAAAAGTTTATTTATAAAAACTAGAATTTATGTAAAAGCCAATATTTTTCATTTATGGTAAAATCGGTCACCGATCCAATAACTAATTTTTGAACTCATTTAGATTATTGAAACTATATTTTTAATTTAATAATGTAACCAAAAATTATTATTATTTTTACATATCAAAACCCTTTTAATTTGTTACATAAAAAATAACTAATTACATAAACTAGCTAATTACATATTAATATAACCAATTTATATAAAATAACCAAAATATATATACTAATTTCATGAATTAAACTAATTATATAAAATACTAATTATATATACTAAACTGATTATGTAATTTAATTAACAAAAATAACAATTAACCAATATAGATAAACTACTTGATTAATTATAATTAACTACTAATTATATTAATCAATTAACTTAAACTAACATATTAACTATTGATTAACTTACTGATTAACTAACTTTACTGATTAATTAACTTAATTAACTGATTATTAAATAATTAATCAAACTAACTAATATAATTAACTAATTACTTATAACTTAATTCAACTGATCTGATTAATCTAATACATATAACTTAACTAATCCATTTCCCAATTCTCTCTGAACCGAAGCAGGGAAGAGGGAAGCTCACCTGGGGTCCTCCGGTCGTCGGCGCGGGCTCGCCGAGGCGGTGGCGGTCTGTATCGACGGTGGTCGACACCGAGGGGCGGCGGCGTTCTAGGGGCGGGCTCGGCGCTCGAGGAGGCGGCTCGGCGCTCGAGGACGGCGTTCGACGGATCTGGCGGCCACCGGCGGCGGCTTCGACCCAGGGCAGCGACAGGGCGGCGACGGCGGCTTCGTTCCAGCGGCGGCGGCGGCTCGAGAGTAGCGGCTTCGAGGCAGCGGACTCGGCTCAGCGGCGGGCTCGACGACGTCGGCTCCGGCGGCTAGATCTAGGGTTAGGGTTTTGGGTGCTGTGTGTCGGGGTCGTGTCCGGGGCTGGACACGGCGGTGGTGCAATGTGGATGTGTCCGGTGTTGGACACGGGTGATGCTGTGTACAGTGGTGGATGTGGAGGTGGTGTCCGGGTGTGTCGGACACGGAAAAGCTGGTTGTAAACTGTAAATCTGGACACAGGAAATGAAATGGATACGGTGGGACACCCGGGGTCGGACCCGAGGCCATCACGGCTGACACGGTGATGTTGGACACACGGACACGAGCACACAAGATGATGGTGATGGCTTGTTGGCTTGGGAATTGTGGAGGCTAGCTAATAATTAGGAGATTAGGGTTTCTAGGGAGTTGTGAGAAGGAGAACTTAAATAGGGAGAAGGGTGTGGGATAAAGGGTTGCGGGTTGGCCCAATGATGAATGGCCCAGAATTAAATATAAAGGGGCTTTTCATGTGGGAAGAATGGGGCGTGAATGGGAGACGGAAAACGATAAATTAAATAGAAAAGAAATTTAAGAAAAAATATTTTTAAGAAGCCTTTGATTAGCTACTAATTAAACTCATTTTTCAAAATATTAGGAAGTATGTAATTCATTTATTTACTATCCCAATAAAAAATCTATTTTATTTTATCAACTAGTCTTTTAAATAACTATTTAGTCAAAACAATAATTTTATGACTCAAGCCAATAAATATTTGAAACTAGAAATATATATTATTATTTATTTATTTATTTTGTAATACATCGTTATTTAGGAAAAATGATTTTTATAAAGATTTTTAAATTACCTTCTAAAATCAGACATCGTTCAAAATCAAATAAAAATTTTCAAGGAGAAATATTTTATAAAACTTGATATTTTAAAATAAATTAAAATCTAATTATTTTGGAAATTGGAAATCGGAGGTTACACACTAGGACGAACGAATCCCTTAATCTGCAACTCCTCTAGCTGTAGCTTCAGCTCGTCAAGCTCCTTCTTCGCCAACTGGTATACATTTGATGATACCGGTGCTGCTCCAGGTACTAGCTCAATGGTGAACTCCACCTCTCTATCAGGCGGTAGGCCTGGCAACTCCTCTGGGAAAACATCCTCGAATTCTCCAACAATTTCTGGGGGTGCCGTCTCCATCGCCATGTAAGCTCCAGCTGTGTGTCCTACTCCTCGCTCGATGGTGCCTCGCATGAATTCGAACTCCGGGTGTCCTGGCAGTCTAAAGGTAACGCTACCCTTCCGGCAATCTAGTACGGCATTATACTGGCTTAACCAGTCCATGCCCAGAACAACGTCGAAAGCTGGCATTGGGAGTACCAACAATCGCGCTCTCATCTCCCTACCACAAACTACTATCGAGCACATTCTAATGGTGTTGGTAACCGGTACGATGCCTCCTCCGGTAAGTATTCTCCAACTCTTAGGTAAGGGGGAGGTTGCTACTCTATGCATTGCTATAAAGCTACTAGATATAAATGACAGTGTAGCTCCAGAATCAAACAGTGCAGTTGCAGGTAATGATGCAACTAGAATTGTACCTGCTATAGCCTCCCCTTCTGGTTCCTCCTCGATAGATGCTAAAGCAAAGGCTTGTCCGCGCCTCTGCCCTCCTGCCTGCTGACGGGCCTGGTTGAAGTGTGCCTCCTGTGGGACCAAGGGTGGTCCTCTCTGCTGTCCTCCGGTAGCTGGTGGGCGCTGGCCTCCTGCTGGGGGTAGTCTCCTCAGTGGTGCTGCTGGTGGTCTCTGTCCAGTCTGGGGTACTCCATCTCTGCGCTGGGGGCAGTCTCTAGCAAGGTGCTGGCTGGCTCCACAGACCATGCAGAGCCCGAGCTTCTTTCGGCAGTCTCTGATGATGTGTCCCCTCTTGCCACAGAAGTGACAGGTCGGAAGCTCCTTCTGCTGGTACGGCGCTGTCCTCTGCTGCGCCTGCGCTCCTGGACGGCGGATCGGTCCTCCTGCTTCTTGCTGGGTCCTAGCTAGTACGTTCGTGCTGGAACATCTCGCTCCTCCTCCTATAGCCTCCTGGATCCTCGCCTCTGATAGGACCTCTTCATAAGAGATCCTCGCCTGGGTAGTAGTGTACCTCTGCAGCTCGTGAGAGAGGCCATGGTGGAATCTCCTAGCCTTCTCCAGGTCGTTGGGGATCAGGGCTGCTCCAAATCGGCTGAGTCTGCTGAACTCTCCGTCGTAGGCGTCCACAGTCAGGTTCCCCTGCTCCAGGTGCAGGAACTGAGAGTACAGGGCATTCCTCACTGTAGCTGGGAAGTACTTCACGTTGAAGTGTTCCAGAAATTCCTCCCAAGTTAGCTGTCTGCCGATGCTGCACTCTATAGAGTCCCACCAGTGATGGGCGTTGCTTGTGAGTTGAGCCCTCACCGCGGTCATCCAGAGGTCAGGGTATAGCTGCGAACCCTCTAACAATATCTCAGTGTTGGAGACCCAATCTGAGATCTCCTCAGCCGTCTCCTTGCCCGAGAAGGTTTCGGGGCCCATCTGTCTGAAGCCTCGTACCGTGCCCGCTTGCTGGGCAGGTACAGGTGCTGGTGCTGCTGCTTGGGCAGGTGCCCTCTCCAGTACTGCCATCAGACCCTGTCTGAGGGTCTCCGTCTGCTGCCACTGGGCCTGCATCATCATCTGAAAGAACTGTATCATCTGGGGCTGTCCCTCCGCTGGTGGCATCTGAGGTGGAAACGGTGGAGGTGGTGGAAGAGGTACCTCCGGCTGTCTCCTCGGTGTCTCCTCCGGTGCCGGCCTCTCGTACTGCGGCATCGGTGTCGCCCTCGAGGTCTGCCCCTCGAAGTACTGCCTCGGGATCGTCTGTGATGTCTGGCCCTCTGGTTGCTATGTCTCCTCGTCGGGAGAGACCTGATGCTAGTGCATCATCGGGGCCTGAGGGATCACCTCTGCCTCTGGCTGAGTCTGCTCTCTGAGTGGTCCCTGAGTCGTATCCTCCCTCGGTGCTACAGGTGGCACTATGGCACCAAGTATTTCACGTCAGCTACGAAGGTTTATCTCGCTGTAAGAGATAGAATGATATTAAAATAGTATAGAATTAATCAAACAGGGTGCAAATATTTACAAGTACGAAATAGGTTCAAAGGCGTAATCAAGTGGATGAGACCTAGTAATTTCTATCCTATTGCAGGCTCGCTGGGTACGTTACCATACCACAAGCGATAAACATTTGATGTTACTGACCTGCATGGGCCACCACTAAAACCATGTCATACCCCAGTCCTAAAAATATATGGAACTAGGCCACGTGGCATTGGCCAGCTGACACGTCTCCGAGGATATCCCAATTTAATGTATCCTGGCGAAGCGTGCTACGCTGTCCTAAATCTAACAAGTCTAATATCAACAACAGGCAGTGTCTAATCTCATCCACAAACAACAAGTAAAATACTGAAATAAAAGACTGGAATATAAGGACATAGTCGAATGACATAATACAACTGAAATATGTCTGGTGGGAACAAACCCACTACAAATGTTGGAGAGAAGTGCTGATAGTCTGAAATAAAGTATTGATAATAAGAGTGACTGGAACAACGGCTAACTAGGTAAGGAGCTCCAGTCATAGGCGGAAGGCCTACCGATCTGATCAGGGGTACTCTGATGGAAGGACCTCTAGCTCCTCGTCCAGAGCAAACCTCGTCTCCACACCTGGCCCATAAACTGTGGGATAATAGGCCTCGTCCAGATCTGGAAGATAACCAGGTCCTCAAAGGGACGTAACAAGATACAATATGCATGCCAGATATAATACTGAATAAAAATAAAGAGGGGTGTGCTAACCATCTAAGTGAATGCAATGTAAGGACAACCTCGGAACGTATAAGTAGGTGTAGGCATAACGTCCAGCGTCCTCTAGAGTACGGTATCTGCAACGTCCATCATTCCGAAGAATGAGGTATATGTATATATATAACGTCCACACTCTAAGGGACGTGGTATCTGCAATGTATATACGTCCGTAACACTCCGAAGAGCGCGGTGTCTGAATATGGGGAGTCACCGGGTCTGTGGTTCCTCTGGATACCACGGAGTCCGATGGGGGTATCCCATACGTTTGTCAGTTGTTTTTCCTGCCCAATGTAGATACGCAAGTCGAATGCATGACTTGAGTGTACCGTATCTAGATGTCAAGTCTCAATTAACTATATTATTCTAGAATACATGCTAGTCCGTGATGTATGTCATACGTACCGATAGCGAATCGGGTACGCGGACCCGTATCCCAATATGAGTGTACCATCGCGATACGTGTATAGTGCCATGGTCTAGGAAGATATCAAAATATCCTCACAGTCGAAGGTGAGTCAGCTAGCAACTAGGTCAAGTACACTACTCATCGACGCATTGTCGACTGCACCCGAGTCAATCTCGGACGCACACAGTTCATGTATATTTGCAACATTCATCATTTAATTTTTAAGCAGTAAATCAGCAAGGTATACTTGCCTGTCCCGGGTAGCTGCGAAATCCAAAGTCCTGCTCCTGATGCCTCGGCAGTACTGTCCAGCAATCCTATATAGGATATAGTAATGACCAAATTAGTCGCTACAATAGCACGACTAAGACACACTGCTTGTATCTACAGCTGACATAGGGTCGGGACTGTATATATATATAGCTAATACAAGTATATACATATACACTAAATCATATTTAATTTTTATTAAAATAATATATTTGTTTAATAGTACAAAAATAGTACTTATGTATTAATTAGTATATACTAATAATACACACAGTAAATATGTATACATAATTGGTAATATCCTAAATTCATATATTTATACATATATATATTTTAGATAATAATTTTTGTACATAAGTAAAAATACACATATATTTATTTATATTTAAATATATACATACCAATATACCTTTTATAAATACCTTAAGTACATAAATTATTATACATATATACATATACATATATATGCATTCCACTAATATACTAAGTACATGAAGTATATATATATATATATATATATATATATATATATATATATATATATATATATATATATATATATATATATATATATATATATATATATACATATTGATATACACAAATATACATATATATACTTATTTTTACAAACTAAAATAATAATACCAATAACATATAATATAGAATAATACATAGTATATATACCATGTATATTAATGATACAATATTACAAATGTACATAAATATACATTATACATATGTACCTATAATTTATAAAAAAAACAATTATTAAGTATTTAAATATGAATACTTTTATTAAACATATACTTTTGGTATTTAATTAAATATATATAAAGTATTTAAGCCTCTAGTATATATATATATTATGGATATATATTACTTTATATTTGTAAATACTTACTCATATACTTTTACCATTTATAAATTATACTCGGAATATATTAACACAGTATATATACATATACATAATATACTACAAAATACAGAAAATAAAATATACATTAGAATACATATAAAATACTAGATTTAATACATGTAATTATACATATCTATATACATAATAGGTACTTAAATACTTAAGTATTTAATACCCTATCTAGTATATCTTATACGTATATTTATTAGTCTATATAAAGTATACAAAATATAGTATATATATATGTTATTCAGTATATACAGAGATATATACAAAATACGTATTTAAATACTGAAATACGGGATATATATATATAAACTTGCAACCTAAAATACATGCATAAATACTAACAATTTTACATAAAATAATGTAGGTCGAGGGGGTCACGGTGGTCGGGCCGTCGCCGACGGGGGTGGCCGGACGGAGCTCCGGCGTCGCGCGGGGGGGGGGGGGGGTCGGCACAGCAGCAGCGGGTCTGGGGTCTTGGCGCTGCGGGGGCGAGCACGGCCAGAGTCGTCGTCGTCAGGGGCTGAAAATCGACGGGGAGGGGGAGGACTGGTAGGGGGTGGCGCCGGTGAAGTTTGGCGATCGGCGGTGTTAAGGCGGCAGAGTACAGGGCGGTAGGGTGGTCGGCTGTGTATGCTGAAGGGGGCAGCTCGGGTTGGTGTGGTCGGCTGGGGGGGGTTGCTGCCGGCGGCCAGACGGCGGGTGGCGGTGGTGGCAGGTGGAGGAGTGGTCGGCGAGGGTGGTCGGGTCAGTGTGGGGGTGGCCGGAGTCGGTGGTTGGCCGGAGTTGGGCGGCGGGTGAGGGAGGCAGGGGTCGGGCTGAGTAGTAGAGGGTGTATGAAAATGGGGTTTAGTTTGGTTTCCTAGGTTTGTGTGCAATGCAAGTGATGTAAGTTGGTGTATAAGTAGGAGAGAGAGTGGGGGGGCTGCCTAGGGATTAGGGCCGGCTAGACCTATTTTTTTAGAGAGTTGGGGATGTCCATCAAGATGAGGGGAGGGCTAGGAATGGGCCATTTCAAATGTAGGGCCATGATGTGCTTTACATAAAGTAAGGCAAGTACATAGGAATGGGGAGAAAATAAATGGATACGGTTAGGGCATGACCAATTCTCTTCTCCATGATGCTTGGCCAATGAGAGGGGGACATCTCATTGCAATTTTGCAAATAGGCCCCTGAACAATTTGGTATTTGCACAATTTCTGGAATTGGGGATTTAATGCAAACAAACACCATGTTTGGTGTTCCTCATTGGGCTAGGATGGTGTATGGTGTTTTGTATGAGGCTTGTGGGTGTGGATGTGGGTTTGGGTTGGAGTTGGGTCTAATTCAATTGAGGTTAGGTCACCACATTAATTAATTCATAATTAATGCACCGGTGTTTCTAATTTAATTTAATAATAATCCGGGAGTCTAAATTTGGTTGGACAAGGGTCATTGGTGTAGTAGGCTCAGTGTACAATAATATCATGATCTGGGTTGGTCAAGACTGGTTGAGGTTGGGTCTCAATTTTGATTGGAACGGACAACGAATGTAATTACGCAATTTAAATAAATTTGCGTACGGACGTTTGTAACGACTTTTGTGCGACTAAAATCAGGCACGAAAATCAGTATCCGGTGGTTGCTCAAGGTTCACTATGATAGGTTAGTATGTCTAGGCCAAGTATGTGGAATTTGTTTCAGGGCAACAGCTAGGGTAGTATCCTAAAATAACAAATCACTGCACAAATATTATAATACTATATAATAAATCTTAATTATATCTAGTTAACCCTAATTAGGCTATTTAAGTTAATTAACCCCAATTTTTGGTCGAGGGGGTTAACAACTTCACCCCTCGGTACCGCCACCAGAGGCTCATCTGGATTGACGGACTCCTCACCGTCGTCAGAAGAAACCGAGGGGACTTCGACTCTTCCCCCAGCCTTGGAAGAGGGCATCCTAAAACTTCTATGCATATCAAAATCGCGATGGAAGGTTTTGGTTGTCACGTAGAACTGGGCATACGAATGGAGAATGCGCAGCTTCGTGGAGAGTAAAATGACGGGCACGGTAAAAGTTGCCTCAGTACAACCCATGATGAAATATCGCCATCCTCTGGCTCCATCAATGAGTCCACCCCTGGACCTGAAGCTGGTGACGACATTGTCTACATACAACTGGTCATATCCGAATTGCCCGACAAACCAACTAGGCAAGTAGGGCTCGAAGAAGCAATGGTCTTCACTTCTGTACAGTAGATGGGAAGGTCTAATACAGACCAACCAATTAAAAGCCTCAGGAGAAAGAACGGTCTTCCCGTCGCCTACGTCTTGAAGTCTGATCCCCTGTTGATTGAGATGTACAGGGGGGACATTGCAGAAAAGCTTCCAACTGTGACCGAAATTCAGCACCCGCCGACAGTCTATAACTATGGTCACGTTCCAGGAGGAATTCTTATAGTTCAACAAGAAACTAGCCCCCGAACTACTGCCAGAGCCGGGAGACAAGACCCTGGGGTTATGGAGAATTAACCATCCCATCAAATACAGGTATGGTAATTCTACCCTGGGAAAGCTATCACACCGAGTTTCATCGACGAGCAGCCCGTCAGTCATGGCCCTCAGGCCAGCTTGTATGCGGCATACCATAGCAGGGAGCAAGCCCAGTCTCACCCCGAATACCAGACGCACTGCAGGCCATAGCGTGTTGCGGTGAATGCGGTCCGTAGATGCGATGTCGGGTACCACCAGTCGGCACAGCTATATGGAGAGAAAGCCAGCCAGTTGAGCTTCCCTGGACAGAGGCCTGCGACAACGCCTCGAATAACTATAGGCCTTAGTGCCTACAGGATACTTTCCTATCCCTTCGTTGAGGATCCAGTCCGGAGCCCCAGCGTCTTCCATGAGATCATCGACTACCTGAGCATTAAGCACGCTCAGAGGATTCAAAGGCTGATCCTTGCCTTCCAAGACCTTCTCTTGCTTAACAGTCCTGGACCGGTGAAATAAGAGGTAGGACGTCCATTTATTAGTATGAGCCAAATCTGAGGGCTCACCATAAAAAGCGGTGCAAGCGAGGTAGTGGCACATCAGCTCCTGGTACACTTCTACTACCCGAGGGTCTGAATCCCCTAGCTCCCGGTTCATGGAAACATACTCTTCATATGGAGTATCCCCCATCGGCAGTCTCGAGATCTCTGCCATCTCGTAGAGGGCCAATCCCAACTCCCCCAGTGGAGTGGCGAAAGTCCCGGTAAGCGAGATATATCGCTCCATCAGTGCCAAAAACATGTTGGGGTTGAGAGATAACCCAACACTGGTAGCACTCACAGTTGCATACAGACCAATGCCCTCCAGCTCGGTCTGAAAATACTTCAGGGCCCATTCAGCTAAGCGAGCCCATCGAAGATTTGTAGGGGTGATCCACCCACTTGTCCGAGGGTTCACCTTAGGGTATACTCCCCCGTGCCCCATAAAATCATTGCAAAAAGTCGGTAATTAGACCGGCTGGATCACTAAACTGTCTTCACTCGGGACACTGTCCGGGTACAGTCCCCTGAACGTCGTCACGGAGCCGGAATGGCGGCTGACAAACGACCCCTAGTCGGCTCTTTTCAGATGAAATATCTTTCCCGGTCTGCTATGAAGATTGGGAGTCAGCGTCCACGACATCCTCCTGGGATGTGTAGCATGGAAGAATGCCGAGATGGGATAGTCTCTCAGCATCTTGGGCAGATACAAAACCAAGCTCCCGGCAGGAAAACCCAGAGTTCTTTCTTGGGCTTCGTCTGGGACTGCTTGTCAATCATTTCCCCGAAGAGGAAAGCCGGCTTTATGTATTGGTCCCCGTCTATGTACGTCAGGGGCTCTCCATTAATCATGTTCAGCAGCGTCCGCTCTCCTTGAGCCGATATCAAAATTCTCCTTCCTTCGGGATACTGGGGTCCAGAGATGGGAAATGTCACGTGGGACAAATCCTCGAGGTAGTTGGAGTGCAGCATCCCGGCAGCGGAACCCATCACCTCAGCTAATGGAGACGCATACAAGTTAACTGCAAAATGCAAAAAAAAGACAAGTCAGTTTCTATAATCTTGCAGCATATGCAAAAAATCAACAGTTTGTGCTTTACGCCAAGACTGTAAAAACTTGATCATTACACTGGAATCTATTTCCTAAAAATGTAAAGTTCAAGGCAGGCAGTATACGCAAAGCTTTCGACAGTCTGTGTTTTACGCCAGACTGCCAAAATTTGAGTTATTATGCCAGAATTTCTATCCCTGCGTAACACTCAAATTATATAGTATACGCCAACTTTCGACAGTCAAAGCTTTTACGCCAGACTGCGAAAATATGGAGTTTTTGCGCTGACACATTAGAAATATGGGCGTAAAAGATGAAACGTCTCTATGCATCATCTTTCTTAAAGAGGCTATCAGCACAGAAGACGACCTAGCGCATTCACGTACAACGTGTGCGAAGGATTTTCAGTCGTTCTTTTTCGTCCCAAAAGCTCTACCTTTAAGGCCGGGTGCACTGCTCGTCGGCGGGACACTTCGCTCAGAATGAAGCTCGCCTTGCCCGACCGAAGTCGTTCTCGCTTGGGCAGAAGAACGAGAAGAAGAATCAACCTTCTTTCCCTTAGAGGAGGAGAGTTGTTTCGAGGCCATTATTGGAAACTTTGAAGGCTCGGAGAAGAAACGAAGAAGAACTCGAACAGTCGAAGGCTTTCTTTCGCAGAAGACGGATGAAAAGTTTTTTCTCAGAAACTTGAGGTATATATAGAGTTCGGATGGACTCCTCGAATCCCGAACCAAATCTCATAATTAATATTCGGTTATGATTGGGTACTACGTCAGCCTATTACTCAGAGAAGGCGGACAGTCAGCGAATTTAAAAAGTTTTCGTGCGAAGCAGATTCGTGGTTTTTACGCTAAGGAGCTTTCTACGCTCGACAGCTACAGATCTACGGTTTTACGCTCACATGCTATAAGTCTATGGTTTTACGCCCGGATGCTTTTATGCTCGGTAGCTTTTACGCTCAAGAGGCTACAAACCTACGACTTCACGCTCAGCAGCTACAAATCTATGATTTCACGCTCGGTGGCTTTTACGCTCAGAGGCAACAGATCCACAGTTTCACGCTCGGAAGATTTTCTTTTCAGAAGCTACAAATCTACAGTTTCTACGCCCGGATGCTCTCATGCTCAGCAGCTTTTACGCTCGAGAGGCTACGAACTTATGATTTTATGCTATGACTTTCCATATATCTAAAAAATATGCAGGCCAGAGTACAGTACATCTGAACAATTCTCAAGGCGATCAATTGCAAGGGTTTACACAGAAGATACTCCTTCTTGACCTAAAAATATCCCAAGTACCCAAAGCATGCAGAGTTCAACATTAAAAGTTACTCTTCTTCATGGGTCAATTCGAAGTTCATCCAGAATCCAGTCTGAATATTTCGTCTACAGTTCAAGATGGCGACTCAGTTTTTGACAGCCATTTCTCGCCCTGTTCCAAGGGATTTTCGAGAAACCATTCTTGAAGATGATAGTCTGAACAAGGATTCTGTTTATCAGAAGTAACAATTTAGAATTATACGCGGTTCCTTATTCCTAACAGCAGGACAGTTAGAACACTCGACTGCTAAGTATGCGTAAAAGATAGGACAAGACCTAGCATTCTTTCTAAACAGAGTCGGCATAAAGTATCAGACGTGTCGAAGCTACACATATTCAGACTTTACAGCAAAAATATATGGCAAGATGATCATATACACAGAAGAAAGATAATTTTTATTAAAGCATGATTACATATGAGGGAAATCCAGTCTACAAGGGTTTTTTTCATTTTTATGATTACATAAGAGGGAAATCCCGTCTACAAAGGACTTTCTCATCGTCGTCTGAAGATCACGCCCAGAATCTGTTCTGCCAGGTTCTCGAATGGGCGGAATTCTTCATCCATCTTCTCCAGCAGTCAGTCAGTTCCCGCAAACTGACTGACATGAAATGATCAACGGCGGGAGGATACAAAATGGGCCTAGACCCATCCTCCAATACAGGAAAGCAGGGTCAATCTGCTTTCCTGCGTCCAGCGCAGTGACAGATTAAGTTGAGATATTTCACCCAACTCAATCTCGGACGGCAACTAGTTTATCTGCTCTCGTCCATAAATATCAGGAGAAGATACAACTTGCAAGCTGTGTGGTCAAATACGACCCTTTCTCTCTTCGGAAGAACCGTCATACAAAGTTGCTGATTATCCCGAGCAAAGGAGGCTATGATATCCTTCCATGATCCATCGTTGCAGAGGACATTTGCTCGAAGATGCCATCTTTTTTGGCTCCTTACATGCTAGAAGAATATGGTCTCCTTCTACCTCAAGTCGACCCGACGAACTCCGGCCATCATCTCAGTGTGGTAAAGGAAATGTGGGAAGAAAAGGTTAACTCCTCAGCCTTTTTATAGGCGAAAGAGATCACACCGATCCCCAATAACTCTGCCATAAAGTCAGCCTTGAAAGAACGGGTCAGACTTGACCATTTCAGGCTCCATTCAGAGCATTTCAAATTACGAGGAACGTTTCATGCTTCATTCAAAGCGTTTCAAATTATGAAGAATTTAAAAACTTTGAAGGGGGTCTTGTAGAAGCATAAAAAATATGCTGGATAGCTATACGCAGCATGTTGATGTAGGGCAGCATAAATAGAGGACCTCAGAGCCATCAACGTGCAAACAGAGCTTTTTTGCTAAAGCACAGCGTAAAATATAGGCTCAAGGACCATCAGCGTAATGTAGTATGTCCAAGCTGTTTCTGCGTAAAAGGGGTGCTACATCGCCTTTATGGCATAAAACTCATCCGCTTTCAATGCAGTATTAAAGTGTACGAGGAACGCTTCATATTCTTCGAAATGAACCTGTCAGATCATGCAATAAACCTGACGTCTGAACTTCTGATAAAGAGTACTGCACGACTACCCAGGCGACGGCTATAATGATGGCGCGGTACTGCAACACAGGCTGTCATTTACTGCCATTTCCTTGGTGTAAACCACTTTTACTCATATAAAGGAATGCGTTGCCTAGTTTTACACAGGCAGATATGAGCTGTTTATGCTCCACAGAAGACAAACAGCCTGCCACGTCAAAAGCTGCTCTTCGTACAGGGCTCGAGGCACGTCTCTGCATTTAATGTGCAGAGCGGTGACAGGTTCTCGAGGCACATCTCTGCATTTAAATGCGCAGACTACTGACAGATGCCCGAGGCATGTCTCTGCATTTAATGCACAGAAGGGTGGCAGACCTTCAAAATATGCCTCTGTATTTAATGCGCAAAATAATGGTGGATCTCTGCATTTAATGCAGGTGATTTGATTAAATATCACCGAACCGTCGTTTAGTGACATCCCCTTTGCGTAAACTGCTTTTACGCATACAAGGGGATACGCTGCCCAGTTTTACACAGGCAGACGTGAGCTTCTTATGCTCTGCAGAAGACAAACATACTGCCACGTCAGCAGTTACTCTTCGTACATGATTCGAGATGCATATCTGCATTTAATGCGCAAAATAATGGCAAATCTTAAAGACAAGCCTCTGCATTTAATGGGCAGGATGGGGGCAGATCTCTGCATTTAATGCAAGAGATTTGATTATATCTCCAAAAGCTGTAAATCCGGCTAAAACGTCCACATCATCTCGGCTTCTATGCCCACTCGGCCTCTATGCCCACTCGGCTTCTACGCCCACTCGGCCTCTATGCCCACTCGGCTTCTACACCCACTCGGCTTCTACGCCTACTCGGCTTCTACGCCCACTCGGCTTCTATGCCTACTTGGCTTCTACGCCATGGTGACAGTTATTGGCTTCTACGCCAACCTCTTCTACACAAAGGATAACAACCTACGTGGCTTCTATGTCATGATCTTCGCAGCAGTTATACGCGTTGTCCCTTAGTTGGACACGCGTCACACGCTCATTCAAAAGGTTATTTATACGCAGGCAATGGTTATTGTAACCGTCGTATAAAAGGGTACTGTACTTTCCACTACTCGGTTTCTACACCGACTGAGTGGTCACTGTCACTAAAACTCTATAAATAGAGACCTCTATCAACAGAGGAAAAGGTCGAAGAATTGAACGTCGGAAATTGGTCAAGAAATCTAGTATCAGATCCAAGGTCGAGAAACGAAAGATTGAAAGGTCAAGATTTGGTCGCGGATTTTAAGAGAGAAGAATCCAGAGCTCAGGCAAAGGGTAGTGATCGACGACTTTGGCATCGAGCATCCACTCTCTTTAGCAACCTTCAAAGCCGCTTTCTGTCTTCTACGATACTTCTTCATCATCGTGTGGTCCAAGGGACAAAGTGATCGACTGCAGATCAGACTCCTATAGCAATATTTACCCAGATTAAAAAATTGTACTCGACATCCTCGTATAGGATTAATTGTACTGCTTGTTTGTAAACATAAAGAGCGGGTTTTCGTATAAAGCCTCGTTTCTATATCTTTCGTTTATTTTATCAGACAATAGCCAGTTTCCTGAATCCGATGCTGAAAGTATAGAGTCATTCTCTACAAAGACCTATACTAGCCCTTCAATGACATCCAGAGAAATGGGGGTCTATGCCATTGAAGATGGACACGAAAAGGCTTCCTCGTCAGGAAGTACCGAGCAACGCATCTCTGTGTTGAAGACATCTCTAAAAGAGATACAGTCTATGATGGAGAATATGCACCAGATGATGCTGACTCAACCCACAGCTGCTATAGCTCAAGCATCGGTCCCTCTGACTCAAATACATGTGGAGGTGGACTTACCACCATCCAACGCGAACAAGGAGCCTGTTCTAGATCAAGAATCAGTAGCTCCCCCACTTCCTAACTCGGAGAATGTATTGCCTCCTGTTGAAGTTTTAATACAACCGATCTCTCACCACTTTGTGATCCTTCCACCTACTGAAGATCTAATACAGGCAGTGCAGGAATTGAAAGCCCAATTTGATGCCTTGAAGCACAAAGATCAGCTTAAGAAATTGGGAATCAACCAGCCGTACCCAGCTATCTGGGATGAGGTCCCTTTCCCTCATAAATACAAACCACAGACTATGGCTTTGTTTGAGGGAAAGATATCACTGAGCCAGTACATGAACTACTTCAGTATGATGACGGTGTTATTATAAGGGAATGATGCCCTTCTCACTCGAGTGTTCAAAGGCTGTCTCTCGGGAGTGGCTTATCAGTGGTACCATAGTCTTGCGGACAACTGTATTACTTCCTTTGAAGATTTCAAGACTTTGTTCTTCGTACGATTCTATGAAGGAGGGATGGACATGTCTATGTCCTCTCTCATCGAAGTAAAGCAGAAGAAAAAAGAGAATGTTCGCACTTTCATCGAACATTTTCGTCAAGCCACTTTGCAAATGCCTCCGGGAGTTCCAGACTCAGCATTGGTGGACATTTGCAGGAAGAATCTTCTTTCAGTGATCTCAGTATTCACAGGACCATATCAATTCCATGATTGGCCCTCGTTCATTATCTCAGCGGTAGCCACTTAAGACAATAGTCGGAAGGCGCGTGATAATGGAATTATGATATCTACCTCTGATAGAGGCAAGAAGTCATCCTCTAACAGTGACCATCCCAGTGGTTCCAAAGGAAAAGAAGCTCTGGCGATCAATACGTCCAGACAAAAGACTACAGCAACCACACAGACAAAACTTGGGACTTCCAGGCCCATTGAAGTGTACTCTTTCGATGACGACGATATTCCGAGCATATTCGAGTGTCTCGTCAAAAGCGGCAAGATTACCCTCCCCGAGGTGAAGCGGCCAAATGAAGTCGGCAGTACCAATAACCCCAAGTACTGCATTTTCTATAGGTACGTACATCACCCCACAAAGGCATGTTATGTACTGAAGAGGAAGATCCAGGAATTGATCGATGCTAAGGCCACCACTCTACGCAACAGCGAGAAGACGGTCACAGCGAACATGATCTCTCTCTAATTTGGCAGTCTGCCTCCTCAAGAAGTTTCGGATGGTATTGTACCTATTTCCCGGACAACGATGAACATCGTTAATCTCCCTCCGGCCAGGGGTCAAAAATCACGACCTGGTACCCCTAACTACCCAACGGGGCAAGATTATGTGGGTTTATCCAGATCTGGTGTTAGAGATCGAAGAAGAGACTCAAGCTGCTAAGGCTAAGTCTAAGAAGACCTTGAAGCGTAAACCATGTCATATGGTTGCGGTATCCTCGATATCAGAAGAAGAGGTTTTGGCTACTGGAACCCGTTCAGGGAAAGCCTATCTCAAGAACTATGGAGGAAGTCAAGAAGAAGCATCGGCAGACGCTTCAGCTGCCAAGCCTTCAGAACCGAAACCTGTCATACCAGAGGCCGGTCCTTCGAGACCAACTTTGGTGGACAAGGGGAAGCAAAAGGAAGTGCGCTTCGATAAACCTTTGAAGAATATTCAAAGCAAAGGTTTAGAGAAGCCGTATAACTTCGACATCCTGGCCCAGTTGGCTCATACACCAGCCAGATTGTCCATTTTTGAATTACTCAGGCTCTCTAAAGATACTCGTCAAGCCCTGAGTGAAGCATTAATGCAGGCAGATGCATACTTGACACAGCTCAAGTCCCCTGATAAAGAACCAGTGGCATGTCCTCAATGCCATAGTGTGATGGAGGTGGTCCCGAATATCACTTTCACTCAAGATGACATGCTGTTGAAACACAACAAGCATGATAGACCCCTCTATTATACCGGATATGTCAGTTCCATGGAGGTTGACCGGATTCACATAGATTCGGGATCATCGATCAGCATTATTCTTCATAATCTGCTCAGACCACCGAGGATTCCTACCAGCGAATTGGCTTACACCACCACTACAATCGTGGGTTTCAACGCCAGGAAAAGTAAGCCGTTGGGGAAGATTCGTCTGAGAATCCAGATTGACGACCTCAGATCAGTGGCTATATGCTATGTCATTGATTCAGAGGTGTCCTACAATATTCTGCTGGGCAGACCATGGATCCACGACCACAACATCGTGCCTTCGACTCTACATCAATGCTTTAAATATGTAGATGCCCAAGGAACAATACAAAAGAGTTTGCTGACCTTAACCCATTTAAAGGAGTAGAATCCTACTACTCTGATGCCATATTGTACACCCAATACTACATGGAGGAGGTGTCAGACCAAATAGAGGAGGAATCCCACCGGGAGCCAGAAGAACCCTCTGCCGAACAACCTCTGTCAATCAAAGTGAAAGGGCGAACTACTCGTCCGAAAGTCATGGAACCCCTGGCTATCCACCTGAACAAAACTAAGTCAGGAAACAAAGGTGATCCTCTAGTGATCACTTTGAATCAGAAACCTCCACCCTTGGTCATCAACATTCGGCGCAACAAGCAGCCGATTGATGTAAATACAACCAGGAACGTAGTTTCGGATGATAATAAAGATCCTTTTTTCTAATACATTGACGCTCAAATTTCTGATTAGGAATCCTCTCACCATAACGATATAGAACCTATAGCACAAAGATTCTTGAAAGCTATAGATTCCTATCATCTGTATGTGTGGGAAGTAGCGTCACCATCTAATATCATCACGACATATGGGCCACATAAAGATTCTATCTTTATTGTCCCACCTACTCGCAACGGTCAGCGTTCAATAGTCTTCAGTCGCATGTGCAATGAACCAACTATACAAGAAGATTCTCCAGATGACGATGCTGGTAAAATGCAGGTTCACAGATATAGCCCGGAAGCTTTGAAGATTATGCAAAGTATGGGTTATGACTTGAAGCTAAAACCAGGCCTCAACTACGGGAAAGGCAGGCGAATACCGTTGCACGGCGAGCCCTAGTGTCAACAAACTCATTTTGGGTTAGGGTATACCACCTCCCTTACAAATTCTGAGTCAAATGAGGATATCTCTTCCTCTTCTCAAGATGGCTCACCGTCCTCCGGCTCATCATATGATGATCTCGAACGAGCATTATCAGTAAATACAGTATTGATAGATTCCCTCGAAGCAGACAAACAAGAATCTGAACCATTTGAGAATGACTCTTGGGCTCAGCAAATGGATACACAGTGGGAACTCCGGTTCGAGCAGAGAGAACCTCCCACTGAAGATAAAGTTATCCAAATTGACGTTGGAGATAAACTTTTGCCAAAGCCGATATTTATCAGTAACAATCTTTCCGAAGAAGAAAGGAAAGAAATGATCCAGCTGATAAGAGAATATATGGACGTCTTTGCGTGGAATTATGAGGATATGCCAGGTCTCGATCCAAAAGTGGCTACTCATAAGCTCAATATATTACCCAATTCGAAGCCTGTAAAGCAGCACCAACGCCGGTTCCGTCCGGACATGATGGACGCCATTGAAGCTAAAATCAAGAAATTGATAGCCTGCGGCTTCATCCGGGAAGAACAATATCCTGACTGGGTCGCCAATGTTATCCCGGTCATGAAGAAAAATGGGAAAGTACGTGTCAGCATCGATTACCGAGATCTGAATGCAGCCTGCCCCAAGGATGAGTTTTCTCTTCCCATTACAGACGTCATGATCGATAATACATGCGGTTTCGAACGCATGTCTTTCATGGACGGATTTTTAGGATATAATCAAATCAAGATGCATCCTGAAGACGAGAAGCATATTGCCTTCCGGACACCATTGGGGGTATATTGCTATACGGTTATGCCCTTCGGATTGAAGAATGTCGACGAGCTATGAGTAACATATTCCATAAGCATTTACGCAAAACAGCGGAATGTTACGTAGACGATATAGCTGTCAAAAGTTGCCACAAGGATAATCACATCCAAGACCTGAAGACAGTGTTTGAGTTGATGCGCCAACATCAACTCAAAATGAATCCTACAAAGTCCTTTCTGGGTGTATCCACTGGCAAATTTTTGGGATTTGTTATTACCGCTAAAGGCATTCAAGTGGACCCTGATAAAGTCAAGGCCATCTTAGAAATGCGACCACCCCACAATCTGAGAGAACTCAGAGGATTTCAAGGTCGTCTGGCTTATATCCGGAGATTCATATCTAACCTCTCTGGAAGATGTCAGCCTTTTTCTCGTCTCATGAAGAAAGGTGTATCCTTCATGTGGGACGAAGCTTGTCAGCAAGCATTTAATGATATCAAACACTACCTCACTAATCCTCCAGTTCTGGTGCCTTCCGTCATAGGAAGACCATTCTTGCTGTATGTTCGAGCAATAGATTATTCTCTGGGAGCTCTCCTCGCACAGAAGAACGATGAGGGTCATGAATAGGCTATCTACTATTTAAGCATGATGATGGTCGGAGCTGAACACTGGTATAATCCTGGAAAAAGAATGTTTGGCCCTAATGTTCGCCATTCAGAAAATGCGACACTATGTTACAGGCCAGACTATTCATATCATCTCCAGGATCAATCCTCTTCGGGTATTGATGAACAAGCCAAGCGTTCTTAATTCCTGACTCGCGACTTGGGCGATGTTATTAACACCGTATGATATGGTGTACGTCCCCCAGAAGTCCATTAAAGGCCAAGCATTAGCTGATTTCCTAGCTGCTCATCCGATTCCAGAAACCTCCAAACTATACGAGGATATTCCCGACGAAGTTACAAAATGTAATTCTGCGATGGAGAGTGAGGCATGGCAACTATTCTTCGATGGCGCCTCTAGGATTGGTCCCAGGGGAAATATAATTTCAGGAGTAGGAATCGTCCTGGTTACTCCTGAGAAACTCGTCATCTATCGAGCATATTCTCTTAGCGAGCCCTGCTCTAATAATGTGGCAGAATATAATGCCCTATTAATCGGGCTCCAAGTCGCTAAAGAGTTAGACGTCGAATACCTGGAAGCTTTCGATGATTCTCTGCTGATCGTCAATTAAGTCAGAGGAATATATGAAGTCCGGAATCCAGACCTCATCCCTTATCACCAAGCAACGATCAAAATAGCCATGTCTTTCAAAGGATTCTTCCTAGAGCATGTGCCTCGATCTCAGAATCTGGAAGCTGATGCCCTGGCCAGTCTAGCTGCAGATTTAGCTATTCCTATAAGGAGGCAGAATTTAGTGATTCTTCTTAACAGAGATTTATTCTGTGTGAAAAATAATTTTCACATAGAATGCAGCTACGCTGTGAACACAGATCTTCCAAAGAGAGACTGGAGAAGTCCCTTTATTGATTTTGTAGCATACGAAATCTTGCCGGAAGACCCTAAAGAAGCAGTATCCGTCAAAAGACGATCATTATGGTTCTATTTCGATGCGTCTTCACAATGTCTATATCGCCGGACTTATGACGGACTATTATTACGATGTCTCTCTGGTGATGAAGCACAACGGATTATCCGTGAAGCTCACGACGGTGTATGCGGAGCGCATCAACCCGGTCCAAAGCTACAGGATCGTATCAGGAGGATGGGTTATTACTGGCCTACTATGATCACAGATGCAATAAAATATACAAGACAATGCAAAGCCTGCCAGGTTCATGCAGATTTTATACATCAATCTTCTGAACATTTACACCCTACAGTGGCATCCTGGCCTTTCTAAGCATGGGATATGGATATCATTGGTCCTATTCACCCATCTTTTTCCAGGTCATCCGTTCATATTAGCCATCACGGATTATTTGTCCAAATGGGCAGAGGCAATCCCCCTCGTTGAGGTGAAGACATCTAACGTGATCAGCTTCATTAAGCATCAGGTTATTTATCGCTTTGGGATTCCCCGAAGGATAATTCATGACAACGGGCCTCAATTTATCAGCCAAGCGTTCCACCGATTTTGTGATAAAAATCGGATACAAAATGTGGCCTCTACGGCATACAATCCTGCTGCTAATGGTTTGGAGGAAGCTTTCAACAAAACCATTATCAAACTCTTAAAAAAGTTTGTCTCTTCGAACAAAAAAGATTGGAACGAGAAGCTAGGGAAATGCCTCTGGGCATACCGCACAACGGTATGAGCACCGATGGGTTGTACCCCATTCTCATTGGTTTACGGGAGCAAAGCAGTTCTTCCCATCAAAATTTAAATTTTGTCACTCAGAATAGCAGTGGCTAATGAGTTGACACAGGAAAAGAATGATTTATTAAGGCTTCAAGAGCTAGAAGGATTAGATGAAAAATGCCTTCAAGCCCAACAACGATCGCGTTCTACCAGGCACGCATTTCCAGAGCTTTTAATCAAAAAGTAAAGGAAAGAGTGTTCAAAGTTGGCGAGCTAGTTCTAACCGTAAGAAGGCCAATGATTATTACTCACAAGAGTAAGGGTAAATTCTAACCCAAATGGGAAGGCCCTTATGTGATCGAGACGACGTTCTCAAACGGTGCTTACAGATTAGCCAAGCCTAATGTAGACTTGTTAATAGCTCCTATCGATGGCAAATTCCTGAAGAGGTACTATGCTTAATCTCTTTTGCTAAACGGAGTATGGTGAAGATCTCATTATGACAATACTACTTCCAAAATAAAACTAGTTGGATCATATTCTATCATGTCCATATAACCTCTGAATATATATGTTTAACTAATTTGGAACTTCAAGACCTATCACGTCCATATTACCTCTGATAGTATTTTGTGTACAAATTTTAGTTGAAGAATATTCTATCATGTCCATATAACCTTTAAATAGATATGTCCAGCTGAAGCTTACCGAAAGTATATCACGTCCATATTACCTTTGATATCACTTTCACCCTAGCCTGTCATTTATATTCCAAAATGATGGGTCCACAAAGTCAGATAAAGTCTCTTTATTATTCCCAAAAAGAGCAAAATTACATATGAAAGAAAAAGGTACATCATTTTGGGGGAGCAGTTAAGTCGCGAATCTGCTGCGCCAGAGTAGCCATTCTCTCATCCCTGGAGTTCAAGACGTCGGCGCGAGCCTGCTCCAACCTTGCCGCATTATTGTTCAAAGCAGATAGCTCGGACCGAGCATGTACAAAACCTACATGGATGACACCCACATGTGTCAGGTTCTGCTGAGCAGTCTCCATTCGATCCTTCAGCACATCTCGGGTTACCGACAAAGAGAGAGCCTTCTCCTCTGCCTGAGCGAGTTCATCTTTCTGTCTGCGGACCCTCGCTGCCTCTTCCTCATATTCGGCTTTGCACTGAGTCAGCTGGGGAATGACATACTCCAATTCGGCATGCTCATGATCCATTTCCTGCTGCTGTTCCTGGACGGATTTGTTCAGAGATTCTATTTGCCCAGCAAGCTCTGCAGTCAAGGAGTCATACCTAGCTTGAACGAGACCGTCAATGCTGCCTCGAGATAGCTGCAAATAGTTGTTAATGGGTTGTTCCAAACCATTAACTATCTGCTCCAGTGTATCAGCTCTCCCAGCGTCGTTGAAGTCTCTGATCGGCACTATCGCAAACTGGGAGGACCTCCTTAGAGCCTCGAAGCCTAGATTCTTCTCCAGCACCATTGATATCAGCGTTTTCAAAGTGGTATAGAAAATACTAGTATACTGCTCAGTCAGCATGGCTAGATCCGAATGGACGCTGGTTGTGGCTATAATATCGGCGAATCCTCCTTCAGAAATGACTGCAGACGATGTTGCCATAGTCGTTGCCTCAACAGATGGTGCGGCAAAAGAAGAAGCGCCAACAACGGACGAAGTGGCCGGCGTACTCAAAGGAGGTATTGTCGTAATGACAGGCTCATCCTTCTCTCGAGATATCAGAACTGTTTCAGGCGAGCCTGCACTCGAAAATATTTCCTCTTCGAAGTCGGGCACCTCCATATCATCGGTAGGAGCTGAAACAGAGCCAAAAGGCGCGTCAATACTGCCCTCCCCGTAGATGTCTTCCCCTAAAAAGAAGACAAGAGAAAGTTAATATCAACCTGATGTTAATTTTTTCTAAAAAAGAGGCATAAAGATGATATTTACCCATGGCCGATGGTGTATATGTCGCGTCTGCAGCCAGTACAGCTAACTCATTTCTTAATGATGCTAAGCGAGCTGTCATACCTGGAGAAGGGGGTGTGCCAACTGACACTGGCAGGTATTCTTCCAGGTCTTCACCAAGATCCACTCGAGGCTCATTAGGTGGAATCTCGCTGGGTATACTTACAGACGTGGCAAGGGTTTCTCCTGTTGCTGGTCTGGATAAAGATATCCTTATTTGGCTCGGCCTCGAAGGCGATCTCGTACCACTACCTGAAGCGGTAGCAGCGACAGTAGCCTCAAGTAAAGATTCTCCGGCACTGCCAGCCAAAATTATGGAGGTTCCCTCTCTAAAAGGCGAGGAACCTCTAATCAAAGGATCGTCTCCAGCAGGGGAAACAACAAGCTCACTTCTAGGAGCCTCATGACTGGAAGTCCTGTCAGGACCACCAACAGTCTTTTTTTTCTTGGAAGGGGAAGTCTCCTTCAGAACAGGAGCTCTTCGCTTACCAGAGATAACCAGAGGCCCTGCAGGTGGAGGTATTTTGCCTCTCGGTACTGCCAACAAAGGCTCATTTGGATTGACAAAATCCCCACCCTCGTCAGAGAAAACTGATGGGACTTCGTCTCTTCCCATTGACTTAGAAGAGGGCATCCTAAAACTTCCACGCATATCAAAATCGCGATAGAAGGTATTGGTTGCCACATAAAACTGGGCATACGAATGGAGGATGCGCAACTCCATGGAGAGTGAAGTCGCGGGCACAGTAAAAGCTGCTCCAGTACAACCTATTATAAAGTACCGCCATCCTCTCGCTCCATCAATGAGTCCACCCCTGGACTTGAAGCTGGTGACGGCATTGCCCACGTGCAATTAGTCATACCCAAACTTCCTGGCTAACCGACTAGGCAGGTAGGGCTCCAAGAAGCATTGGTCTTCACTTCTGTACAATAAATGGGAAGGTCTAATACAGACCAACCAATTAAAAGCTTCAGGAAAAAGAATGGTCTTCCCTTCACCTGAGTCCTGAAGCCTGCTCCCCTGTTGATTGAGATGTACAGAGGGGACGGTGCAGAAGAGCTTCCAACTGTGAGCAAAATTTAGTGCCCGCCGACAGTCTAAAACTGTGGTCACGTTCCAGGTGGAATTCTTGTAATTCAACAAGAAATTACTCCCCGAACTACTGCCAGGGCCGGGAGACATCACCCTGGGGTTATGGAGAATTAACTATCCCATCAAGTACAGGAACGGTAATTCTACCCTGGGAAAGCTGTCACGCCAAGTTTCATCGGCAAGCAGCCCATCAGTAATGGCCCTCAGGCCAGCTTGTATGCGGCATACCATGGCAGGGAGTAAGCCCAATCTTGCCCCGAATACCAGACGTACTGCAGGCCATAAGGTGTTGCGGTAAATATGATCCGAAGATGCAATGCCGGGTACTACCAGTCGGCACAGCCATATAGAGAGGAAGCCAGCCAGTTGAGCTTCCTTGGACAGAGGCCTGCGATAATGCCTTAAATAACTGTAGGCTTTAGTGCCCACAGGATATTTCCCTATCCCTTCGTCGAGAATTTGATCTGAAGCCCCAGCATCTTCAATAAGGTCATCGACTACCTGAGCACTAAGCACACGCAAAAAGCTCAAAGGCCTATCCCTGCTATCCACGACTTTTTCTGGCTTAACAATCCTGGCCTGATAGAAGAAAACGTGAGACACCCATTTGTTGGTATGAGCCAAATCAGAGGGCTCATTATAGAAGGCGGTGTACGCTAAATAGGGATACATTAGCTCCTGGTACACTGCCACTACCCGAGGGTCTGTATCTTCCAGCTCCCGGTTTGTAGGAACATACTCTTCATAAGGAGTATCCCCCATTGGCAGTCTTAAAATCTCTGCCATTTCGTGAAGAGCCAATCCCAACTCCCCCAGTTGAGTGGCGTAAGTCCCAGTGAGAAAAATATATCGCTCCATCAGAGCCAGAAACATGTTGGGGTTGAGAGGTAACCCAACACTGGTAGCACTCACAGCTGCGTACAGACCAATGCTCTCCAGCTCAGTCTGGAAATGCGTCAGGGCCCAGTCAGCTAAACGAGCCCATCGAAGATTTGTAGGGGTAACCCACCCATTGGTCCGAGGATTAACCTTGGGGTATACTCCTCCATGCCCCATGAAGTCATTACAGAAAGTCGGTAATTGGACTGGTTGGAGTAGTGGAGTGTCTTTACTTGGGACACTGCCCGGATACAATCCCCTGAACGGCATGACCGGGCCGGAAGGGCCGCTTACAAATAACCCTTGGTCGGATCCTTTCTGATAAAATATCTTCCCCGGCTGGCCGTGAAGATTAGGAGTCAGGGTCCACGACATCCTCCTGGGATGCGTGGCATGGAAGAATGCCGAGATAGGATAATCTCTCAGCATCTTGGGCAGATACAGGACCAAGCCCCTGGCAGAAAAAACCCATTTTTTTTCTTGGGCTTCGTCTAGGATTGTTTGTCAATCATATCCCCGAAGAGAAAAGTCAGTTTTATGTATTATGCCCCGTCTATATACGCTAGAGGCTCTCCGTTGATCATGCTCAACAGCATTCGCTCTCCTTGAGATGATATCAAGATTACCCTTCATTCAGGATATTAGCGTCCAGAAATAGAAAATGTCACATGGGACAAATCCTCCAGATAATTGGAGTGCAGCATCCCAGCAGCAGAACCCATCACCTCAGCCAATGGAGATACATGCAAGTTAACTACAAAGTGCAAGAAAAACACGTCAGTTTCTATACTAGACCTCATAAGCTTGCAGCTTATGCCAAAAGACAATAGTCTGTGCTTTTACGCCAAGACTGTAAAAACTTGAATTTTTACGCTGAAATCCATTCCAAGGCGTAAAATTCAAGATTGGCAGTATACACAAAAATTTGACAGTCTATGGTTTTACGCCAGATTGCCAAAGTTTGAGTTATTATGTCAGAATTTTCATCCAGAGCGTAACCCTCAAAGTTTGTAGTATACGCCAAATTTCGACAGTCAAAGCTTTTACGCCAGACTGCAAAAATATAGAGTTTTTACGCTGACACATTAGAAATGTGGGCATAAAAGATGAAATATCTCTGTGCATCATCTTCCACGAAGAGGCTATCAGCACAGAAGATGACCTAGCGCGTTCACGTACAACGTGTGCGAAGGGTTTTCTTCGTTCTTGTCATCCCAAAAGTTTTACCTATAACGCCCGGTGCACAGCTCGTCGGTGGGACACTTCATTCAGAGCGGGGCTCGCCCTGCCCGACGGTTGCTCTTGCTTGGGCAGAAGAGCGAGAAAAGGAGGCAGCCTTCTTTTCCTTAGAGGAGGAGATTGGTTTTGGTGCCATTGCTAAAAAATCAGAATGCTCAGAGAAGAAACAATGGAGAATACTCAAAGAGACGAAGGTTTTCTTTTGCAAAAGACAGGTGAAGAGTCTTCTCTCTGAAGGCCTTGGGATATATATAGAGTTCAGATGGACTCCTCGAATCCCTAACCAAATCCGATATTTAATATTTCGGTTATGATTGGGGACTATGTCAGCCTATTACTTAGGGAAGGCGGACAGTCAACGAATTCAAAAAGTTTTCGTGCAGAGCAGATTCTTGATTTTACGCCAAGGAGCTTTTTACGCTCGGAAAGCTACAAATCAACGGTTTTACGCTCAGAGGCTATAAGTCTATGGTTTTACGCCCGGATGTTTTTACGCTCGGTAGCTTTTACGTTCGAGAGGCTACAAACCTATGACTTCACGCTCAAAGGCCACAAATCTATGATTTCACACTCAGGAGCTTCTTACGCTCAGAGGAAACAAATTTACGACTTCACGCTCGGAAGTTTTCTTTTCAGAGGCTATAAATCTACAGTTTTACGCCCGGATGCTTTTATGCTCGGCAGGTTTTACGCTTGAGAGGCTACAAACTTACGATTTTATGCTCATCTACACTATGGATCTATGACTTTTCGCATATCCTAAAATACATAGGCCAGAGTATGCGTATATCTGAACAAATCTTAAGGCGGTCAAACTACGAGGGTTCACGCAGAAGATACTCCTTCTTGGCCTCAAAATATCCCAAATACCCAAAGTATACAGAGTTCAGCATGGAAAATAACTCTTCTTCTTGGGTCGACTGGAGTTTCATCCAGAATCCAGTTTGAATATTTTCTCTACAGTTTAAGATGGCGACTCAGTTTTGACAGCCATTTCTCGTCCTATTTTAAGGGATTTTCGGGAAATCATTCTTGAAGACGATGGTCTGAACAATAATTCTCCTTCTCAGAAAGAGTGACAGTTCAGAATTCTATGCAGTTCCCCATTCCAAACAGCAAGACAGTTCGAATATTCGACTTAAATGCTAATCAAGCTTTCTGCGCATCTTCATTTATGCTTAAAAGACAGGACGGGACCAAATACTCTTTTTATCAGAGTCGGCGTAAAGTTATTCAGACGTGTTGAAGCTACACATATTCAGACTTCATCACAGCAAAAAAATATATATGGCAAATCATCAGATGCGTAAAAGAAGACGATTTTATTAAATCATGATTACATATAATAGGAAATCCAGTCTATATCGGGTTTAAATCATGATTACATATAATGGGAAATCCAGTCTACATCGGGTTTTTCATCTTCATGATTACATGATTACATATAAGGGAAATCCCTTCTACAAAGGATTCCTCATTTTCATTAAAGATCACGCCCAAAATCTGTTCTGTCAGGTTCTCGCATCGGGGGAGATCTTTATCCGTCTTCAACAGCAGTTCATCGACTTCCACAGTCGATGAACAAGAAAATGATTAATGGCAGGAGGATACAACTGGGCCTGTATAAATTATTCAAGAGGCCATCCTCCATACGCCATGACAGATTGAGTTGAGGTTTTAGACCCAACTCAGTACTGAAAGATAAGGCTAGTTTGTCTTCTCTCGTCTACAAACAACGAAAGAAAATACAGCTTGCAAGCTGTGTGGTCGAATGTGAACCTTCCTCTCTCCTGGACGAATCGTCATATGAAGTTGCTGATTATCCCGAGCAAAGAAAACTATGATATCCTTCCATGATCCATCATTGCAGAGGACATTTGCTCGAAGACACCTTCTATTTTGGCTCCTTACATGCTGGAAGAACATGATCTTCTTCTTTCTTAAGTCGACCTGACGAACTCCGGCAATCATCTCTGTGTGGTGAAGGAAACATGGGAAGAACAGGTTAACTCCTCAACCTTTATATAGGCAAAAGAGAACACACCAAATCCCAACAAATCCCTAAAAATCTGCCAAGAAATCAGCCTCGAGGAATGGGTCAGACTTGACCGTTTCATGCTTTATTCAAAGTGTTTCAAATTACGAGGAATTTAAAAACTTTGAAGGGGGTCTTGTAGAAGCATAAAAAATACGCTGCAGAGTTATACACAGTATTTCAGTGATGAGTGGCGTAAAATATGACTTCAGAGCCATTGGCGTACAACAGAGCTTTGTCGCTAGTACAGCGTAAAATATAAGCTCAAGAACAATTCGCGTAATACAGTATTTCTAGGCTGCTTCAGCGTAAAAGGGTTGTTATATCGCCACTTCGGCGTAAAACTCATCCGCTTTTAATGCGATGGAAAGTTGTACGGGGAACGCTTCGTATTCCTCGGATGAATCTGTCAGATCATGCAGTGAACCTGACTCCTGACAATGAGTACTGCACAGCTATCCAGACGATGACTGTAATGATGGTGCGACACAGAGACCCAAACCGTCGTTTAGTGATGTTTCCCTGATACAAAAAGTGTTTTTTTATGCATACAAGGGAATACGCTGCCTAGTTTTACACAGGCAGATGTGAGCTTTTACGCTTAGCAGAAGACAAAATGAACTGCCACGTCAAAAGTTGCTCTTTGTACAGAACTCGAGGCACGTCTCTGCATTTAATGCTTAGAATGGTGGCAGATCTTCGTACAGAGCTCGAGACAGGTCTCTGCATTTAATGCTCAGAATGGTGGCAGATCTCTGCATTAAATGCACGAGATTTGGTTATATTTTCAAAGACTAGGCGAGCCATAATTACGGCTAATACGTCCACATTATCACCTCTGCATATTACGCCATCAGGCTATTTTCAGCTATAGGAGCATGTTGTACGCTATCTCCTTGGAATACTCCATCGGGCTATTTTCAGCTATAAGGAGCACGCTGTACGCTATCTCCTTGAAATACGTCAACTCAGGCTATATTTGCATTTGTGCGTGAGAAGGCTATTTGGTCCAGAATACTCTCAAGGCCTCAGTCAAGAAAGGAGGATCAGCTATCTATTACGCTAGCTACCTATCCACGCAACATCAGGCCTCTACGCCTACAAGGCTTTTACGCCTACTTGGCTTCTACGCCATGGTGATAGTTATTGGCTTCTACGCCAACCTTATTTACGCAAGGGGCAATTACCTATGTGGCTTGCATGCCGTGATCTTCGCAGCAGTTATACGCATTATCTCTTAATGGGACACGCCTCACACGCTTATTCAGAAGATTATCTATACGTGGGTGGCAGTTATTATAACCGTCGCGTAAAAAGTGCCATACTCTCCACTATCCGGCTTCTATGCCGACTGGACGGTTACTGTCACTAAAACCCTATAAATAGAGACCTCTATTGACAGAGGTCCGGGGTCGAAAAGAAAGGTCGAACAAGGATCGGAAAGAGTTAAAAGAAATCGAAAAACACAGAGAGAAGAGCTCAGACAAAGAGTAGTGATCGACGATTTTGGCATCAAGCATCCACTCCCTCTTGCAATCTTTGAAGCATCTCCTTCTTCTACGGCACTTCTTCATCATCCTGTGGTCCAAGGGACAAAGTGATCGACTGCAGATCAGACTCCTATAGCAATATTTATCCAGATTAAAATTTGTACTTAACATCCTCGTATAGGATTAATAGTACTTTTTGTTTGTAAACCTAAGAAAGGGTTTTGTATAAACCTAGTTTTATTTCTTCCATTTATTATCAAACAACGAATATGTTAGTCATCGGTTAGTTGGTAATATTCAGTCGCTATTTCCATCGCTAGTTAGTTGGTGGACCAACGAACTAGCGAATAAAAATGAATAGCGACGATGTACTTAGCGACGAAATTGTTTAGTCGCTTTTCAGTCGCTATTTCATTTTAGCAACGAAAATGGCCATTTTAGCGACAAAATTTTTAGTCGCTATTTACCTATTTTTATGTAGTGAACACCTTTGGATACATTATTTTACTACAAATAACGATTACACAAACAATATATAATAATAATAATAATAATAATAATAATAATAATAATAATAATAATAATAATAATAATAATAATAATTAATATTCAAAATAATACACCACATAAACAGGACAGGCAGATCATACAATGCAGAATAAATCAATTCAAGAATTACTAGGCATAGAAACTAAAAAGTTCACGATTATTGCATAAATAGATATTATATAATCATTTGGCAAAAAAATAAAATTTGCATAAAAAGACATGCATTCAAATAACGCAAAGTGTCATTCAATTGTCATTAAAAATATATGATTCCATTTGCTATAGAGTTTCTAATAAACTCTCCTTTGATGCATCTTCCTGATTATCTAAATTGTTATAATTGTTTATATGATCTATAGGTCCCGTAGATATATCAGCATCAACCTCAACTATGAATGTCATCTGGATCCACTCTTATTAGAAAATTATGAACTACACAATAGGTTGATATAATTGTGTTCGAATGTTGTACAATGGCTCGATTCCGCTTCCTATAATGGGAAAGCGTTTATTGATTACACCAAATGCTCATTCTATCGCATTGCACAATGAGGAGTGTTAATGATTGAATAACTTATGAGCATTTGTAGGTGGATTTTGCTATGAGTACTTTTTATGTGATAACTCTTTCCTTTGTAAGGTGTGATGAGACCACTTATAAGCATGAAACCTGCATCAACAAAATAAAAAATTTCTACATTAGCACAAATACTATCAATATACTAGTATCAAATTTAACATAAAATGATACGAGTTTTTAATTATTACAGTTGGAATATGGGGTGGATAATCACATGTTAGGACATCCTTTATTATCCTAGAGTTAGATGCAGCTATTTTCCACCAAGTTAACACATGTGTGAATTTCAAGTCAAATGTGCAAGCAGTCATAACATTCATAGTTGGATAATCCTTCCTGCCGTGATACCTAATTGCTTCTCGAGTTGGTACTTTAATACGAATATGTGTACCATCAATTGCCTCAACACAATTCTGCCATTATTTATTTAATGAGCTAAACCTCTAGGTAAAATAATTCAAAGTTGATAGTATTGATAATGTATACCTTAAAGTATGGGTAGAATTTGTCATGTTGATGTATTTCAGATGGCACTTGGTCCGTATTTGGTTGTACAATGTATATATCCTCTAACTCTCTGTTTGCTTCCATTACTTTATGAAAGCGATGACTAACCGTCTCACTAGAGCGATGGAAAAGCAACGAACACACACACACACACACACACACACACACACACACACACACACACACACTATATCTTGTGTTTTGACCTATAATCCAAAGGAATTTAGCAACTTATTCTTCAATTGTGGCTCGTCGAGTTGCATAAAGTCCACCAACTCTTATTAGAATGTTACAAAATTCTACAAATGCAACATGACCCATTCGTATCAAATAGCGACCATTTGGTCCCGCAACTTATTGCATTACTTCATCCCGCACTCTCTCACTATGCAAGTGTATTGCACGATTTATTCGATTCAAACTTGAACTAGTTCATGCAGTAGACTGTTGTGATAAAATACATCATATGGATATAATGTTTACAACTGGTAGTGTACTTGGTCAAATCATGATGGTTAGCCATCTAACAAATCTTAATTATTATCGCATACGTAACCACAAACATAGTAACAAAAATATTAATCAACAATTTAAAACAAACATTAACAAATAAAAGTTCAGATATAGCAAATAAAAGTTCATATATAGTAATTACAAAGAATAAGATTACAAATAAAAGTTCAGATATAGCAATTATTGGTCAAATAAAAGAATGATCGCCTCAAATATCAACTCAAGAAAAATTGCAAGAGATAGAAGTTATAATTCCAACAGGACATCACATATCATATATAGGAATTTACCATAAATGCACAGTTGCAACTCTATTTCGAATGTGATACAAATAGCTTAGGATGTCGATAAAACAAAAGTTGATGACATCTCGCATTTGATAGCCCCTAATTATCTTTACTCATGAATTGGTAAGTTTTTAAAGTTGCAAATTACCAATCAACTTATTTAGACAATGACACAAGTCTTAGGGACATACTTGCTTAGTTCTCTATTTAATACCATGGCCATCTATATTTCTCTATACACATACTCTCTTTCCTTTTCTTTTAGAATTAAGGGCAATACCTACGAGAACATGCTGGTCCACTACGTTTCTAACTTCAATTTTCTAGGTCGATGCAAACATACATCATGGTGGACGTAGTAGTAGAGGAGGGACAGTCGTCCCGAGTACGGGAACTGTCATAGTTGATTTCAAAATTTATTTTTAATTATTATTACTATTTATTTGGAAATACAAGTTTTACGAAAAATAGCTTTTCGAGAAAAAAATGTATTTTTTTAATAATATAATTTCTCGGGTCCCAAAATTTTAATAAAATATTATTATTTATTTTACAAAAATCTTAAATATTTTTATTTGAAGTATTAGTTTGTGCCTTTTTCATTTAAGGATTATGGTTTACTTGGTGTAAATATTGATTTGGATTAGGCTAAATAGGTTTAATTTAAAACCTATTTTAACTTTACTTGAAAATTACCAAAATATTCCCCTTAGTAACTTAATTTCCAAGCTTCCAAAGGAAGCTACTAACCTTTCAATACATTACTGGCCATAGGGGGGGGGGGGTTCCCATCCTATTGGTTGTGGTTTCATGCAAGTTAAATATCTTACATGGATAAGTAAGTGGTTGGGTTATATATATATATATATATATATATATATATATATATATATATATATATATATATATATATATATATATATATATATATATATATATATAAAAAAGCTTTACTTCCCTATATACGTGCCTTTAACCTTCTTAGCTTTCACCCTTCATGAAACACTCTCCTACCTTTTCCTAACCCATTCCAAAACTCTCTCTCCATCCCTCCATAAATTCTAAACCCTATAGAATCAAGGCAACTCCTTCCTTTCTCTACACAAAACTCATTTTTATATATTTTTCTATATTGCTCTTGGTTATTCTATTAATTCAAGTAAAGTTTATATTTTAGATAAATTTTGAGATTAATATATATGTGGTTTAGAACATGTTTCTAAGAGTTTTTCATTAATGTGACACACCCGTAGGAGGCTTGGACATGAGATAGAACTAGGTCTTTTACGTGCTGAATTTGTTCCTACGGCGCAATATTTTTTCGATTCAGTTTTCATCCATTAAACCCTGTCAAACTTTAATTATTTCTAAACGAAAATCATTGAAAATTTTATAAGATTTCCAATGGTATATGATACGATAGAGTTTGAATTTATATGATAGGAGTTATGGGTCGTGCAACAAAGATGTAGAATCCTGGAATCAAAATTTAGAACCTATGTACACATTTCTGTGTAGACCAGATTTGACCTATTAAACTTCTTCAAAACACGATATGTCTGAACAAAAATTATTGGAAATTCGATAATATTTCTAACCGTATATGATATGATAGCATTTGGGTGTATATAATAGGAGTTATTGGCCGTTCACTGTCAACATAAAATTCTGGAATCGAAATCTGGAACGTTTTACACCTTATTTCGTAGGCCAGTTTTGACCTATTAAACGTTGTTAAAATTTTATTATTTCTAAATAAAAATCGAAGATGATTCGATAGGCTTTCCAACCGTATATAATTTTATGGTATTTGAATTTATATGATAGAAGTTATGCTCTATACAACGTAGGGTATATATGCTAAAATTTTGTACAATTTAGTTTTTTGTGCTTCTATGCATTTACTGTCTATACTATTAACTGCGTGTGACCGATGTAGAGTTGTTCCACTGAAGAAGATTTTACCCATGTCAATTCTATGGAGAGTTGCTCCGGTTCGATTATATTACTGTGTTTGGAGCTCGAAATATAAAGGAGACTTTGTCCGAAAGTCTAAAGATTTTGAAAGATAGCTTAATTTGGAAGCTTAAATATCATAGTATTGTACCAAACCCTAAACTTAGATAACTAAATATCGATTTGAGTCAGACTCACTATATTCGAGGAATACTTGGAGGTCAACTGTCTAAGTCTTGAACTTGTAAGAATATGGACATGTAAATATGTACGCAATTAAATTATCAAATCTTGTTTCCTTTGTTCTGGAATACCTTTTTGACTGTATTCTCGTATTATGTGAGATTAACACATATAAAGATTTATTTGGTGTTATTCCAATAGTTGGAAGTGATACCTGTATTTCAGAAATACAAATCAAGATGTATACTTGAACCGAAAAACATAGTTTTAATTATTAGAATGGACTTAGGATTGATTATGATTGTAGAATAAAGCATTTGGTGGGGGAGAACAGCTTGGATCATATCGTATAAAATCTTGGTAATATAATTAATAAAACTGATCAGTACTTGTATCTCCTTCGCAAGGTCTTGCGTTGAGAGCAGGTGAATGCTTAGATCACCTACCTACCTGACGCTCGTGTTATATGTAAATGTTTACCCTAATTTGATAAAAAGTCAAATTTTGGTATTAAATGATGTTATTATTTTGCTCCCGAAAAGGAGTGGCCGGACTACTAAGCATCGTGCCTACCTGCCACCACCTGATCCCTGGTAACAAGATTATTGCCTAGATAGTGCTCGTGACACTATGAATGTAAGATCCAAATATGTTCTCTAACTTGCATCATTATTTTAAAAAAATTGTATTGTGATTGTGTTAGTGACTTTAGGATTTAAGAAATAGTTTGGATGCAAATATATTAAGATCACTTTAGAAGTTAGATCAAAGTCGTATATTGTCATGTACTTAGAGTTTATTTGGTTTAGATTTTCCATTGTACTTGATCTTTAGTATCATATTAATTCATTTATTTTACCTTCCTTGAATCGATGACTTATTATAACTACCACTTTGCACTATAGGAGTATTTTGGTAATTTTGTATGTTGTTAAATTTTTTTTATATTATTTTATATTAGTGATTGCCTAGAATTATATTAGTATTAGGTAGTGGCTAGCCAATTAGATTTTTCAAGTGTTAGTTAGTGCTAATTATTGTTAGTCATGACTTTAGTAATTAGAATTAATTAAGTTTAGTTGTCATAAAGAGAATATTTTTCTTAGTTGTAGAGATTTTTTCCTTTAGTTAATTAGATTCCATTCATGACAATGAAGAGGGGCAAATTTGATATTTTGGCATGACCAAACCTTACTATAAAAGTTAAGTTTAATTTATGGCTCATCCATTCATTTCATTTTACTCATTAGCCTTATTTTTTCCAAAGCTTCTCCTTCCCCAAGCAAACCCAATTCCTTACCAATTCCACTCAATCTACTTTCTATTTTATTCATTCTCACCATCATAAAGGCCTAGAGCATTGAAGAGCACAAGGAGATCCATAGGAGAGGATCTTACTAGAAGATCATGTCTGACTCATCCCTTCTGTGTCCAAATTTGAATTCTCCAAAGAGGCTACCAAAACACTAGATATATAATTCTTTCAATTTTATCAGGAACACCCCTTGGTCATGCATGAACCTTCCCATGGTTAGATTTGACTTTCCAATGATAGATCTAGGCACTAGAAGCTCTCAATTTGCTAGATCTAAGTTGGCGTCATAATTTTGGGGCTTAATTTGGGGGAAATCCTAATTGAGTGTGTGTATTGTTTCTAATGAGGACAAGTTGTGAGCACCATGATTTTTATATAGGGTTAGTTTGGTAATTAATAATTTTTTTTTATTTTTAAATATTTATTCAAAAATTTAATTAAACTTTGGAAACCAACCACCATGGTTTAAGATCTTGAGTGCAACACTAGCCTTTCCCTTCCAACCAACCTAGCATGCTCGACTTAGACGAGTCAAATTAGGCACCTGCCATGACTGTCACTCACAAATTCGCAATCATAGGCTTTATTTTGGTCGCACAACTTTTGCGACACAATTACGAGAAAAAAAGATTAATTAACCCTTTTGTCGTGGCGTACGATTTTAATACGCCACCCAAACCCATTGCTTCAAACTAAATCTATACTATGAGCCTAACTGGTCCTATTACGCACATGACACTCGAGTTGCGTTATTCGAACCCCTGCATGCTCCCAATATAATATTAAGTAAAAAATAGAATTTATAGATTTATTTAATTAATATAATATTCATTCATATTTAGTAAATACCTTTTGAATTGATAAATTTGGTTGTAAATTATTTGTTGGAGGAAATATAAATTTCTAGAATTTTTCCTATGAACCAAACTATTTTTGGAAATTTTATACATATAAATATTGAATAAATAAAACAAAATAAAACCTAAATTCTAAATCCAAACCCAAACCCAAACCCATTAACCCCAAACCTAATCCCAAAACCTAAAACTACCCAACTCGTGCACATGAGACCCCTTCCCATATATATATATATATATATATATATATATATATATATATATATATATATATATATAACTAAACCCTAACCCTAAACTACACCACCTCCACCATCACCCCGCCGGAGCCGCCGACCACCCGCAGCACCGCCACGCGCCCAGGCAGTAGCAGCAGCCACTCGACCGATCGCGCGCACGCACACAGCAACAACAGTTGTGCGACCCCCCCTTCACGCAGAGTTTTTGCCCTCCTCGCTCATCCGTTTCGTGTCCCGTCTTCGCTAGTATGTTCACAACCTAACCCCCTAGGATTCCCTTTAAGTGGAACAAATTTAGGCCCCCGGGTTTGATAAAAAATTCGACCGAAAGTTGGCCGAAAAACTGTTGAACAACAGTTCATAAATTCAGTCCAAGTACTCATGTTCATGTCCAATTTTCTACTAACTCGTTAATTATTTTCAAAATATAATTGAAAGAACTTCTTCACAATATAACCAAGATTTTTACTGTTATTTTAGTTTTTATTTGTTTGCTTTAATAGTTAAATTATTCTGATTCTAAAACGACCAAAAACTTGGTTTCAAAAGAATCCAAAATCTCCGTTACGGGGTGCGTTCCGCCAAACGAGGCCATATTGTCGCATACGGATTACACCGAAAGGTGCATAACATGAACGCGAATATATGGGCTTTCACAAAACTTGATTTGGACGTGTGTGCACGCTGGAATCAACGAGTATCCACCGAAAAACACCATATCGACCTATTCTGACACCTCGACATAACTTCCTATTTACTCGTCAATTCACAATGAAACTTGTACCATTGGATTTGCAGTGTTACACTGGTCTTGTGACCCAAGTTTGGTTCGAATCGGAGAATATTGGCGAAACGTCATTTTATGGGCCCCACGGTTCCACATGACAGACGATTTCGTGATCGGCTCATCAGAATTCAGTTCTGGATATTTCGTTGGGTTCGTATCATCGTTCTGGACTCGTAGACCCCAGAAGTTTGATGAATTTGAGAAATTTTATCTTTGGCATATTTTTTGGTGTGAAGTGGACCACATGTGGACCCTACTTTGACCAGAAATTGTCAATTCTGCCCATATTTCCAAATTGGACTTATGAGTAGTCAATCCTAGCTATTTCATGTATTCTAAAAACATTGAAGATGTTTGTTTCAGCATCCGAAGGTGTATGTTCAGATTCCACTTTTCCAGGAGCAGTTAACGAAGTTCAAAACCCAGACAAGTGTACCTTGCCCAATCTACAGAGATCCTGTTACATTATTTGCTTGTGTTCTTTATATATATATATATATATATATATATATATATATATATATATATTCCTGTGATGTACCTGTTCAACCTAGGACCGTGAGACGTTGCTTAGCGTCCGAACAAGATTCGGATGTCTACGCCGTACACTGAGTCGTATAACGCCACTTAGAGAGTTGATTCCACGATCATATTTTTATGTGCTTGCTTTACCAAGTACGCCATACTGTAGGACACTTGATACTATTTCATGTAACATAATATTTCTTGAGTTATTCATGGTGATTGTAACATCCCGTTCTGTTCAAGCGGACTCCCGATTCAAACGGTAAAAGTGCAATATCTCGACCCGCTTTGCTCAGGCGAGAATACTTATTTGAGGCAAAGGATATCCAGATTTGTCCCTACAGGATTCTGGCTTAGGCTTTCAGAGGCTCGCTTGACGTATCGCTCAACCGAGACGAATCATCGCTAAGGTGGGTGGCTACGGTAAACTTGTCTTTGCTTAGACAGCACATATGAAATACGGAATGATACATGCTAGTCGCTAGGTGAATTACCCCCTGGATGCTAATAAGAATACAACGCACCTAGCTAAGGGAATAATCCCAACTTGTATTGCTTGTGCTAGAACATGGAAATAAAATATTATTTATATTCAGACACTACTATGTCTCGATAGAACGATATGTATATGCTTTTCTTAGTGCATTGTTCACATGTTCTATACTGTACGATCCTAGATCATGTCGCTCGGGAAGTCCCTTACGGTTTCACCTCTCGGCTTATCTTCGGGCCCGAGCCAATGTGATTACTTATGTTCCTTAGAAATACATGCTTGCCTGCTTATAAATATTTAATATTATCCATATCGTACATGCATCCAACTTAGCTAGGAGACTATCAAATAGCTCTTCTGTGCAATTGAACCTGTAAGTATCCGGGATAGTTAGGTCACCAAAGCAATCCCTGAACCAGGGGCATGCATCAAGGCAAGAGAATATTGAACGAGAATTATACTTGAATGATAATCATGCCAAGTTTGCATCTAAACGAGGATCGTGTCAAGTAAAAAAAGAATCTCATCTCGTGGAGCAAATGCTCATTCAGAATAAGATTAAGATTCATGATTATCATGTCAAGCTATGGAAAAAGGATAGACCCTGACCTGCATTATCGCGGACAACTTGTGCACAAGATTTTATGTTCTTTCCGTGGTCGGTTGCCAGGGTGCCAGGACCGGTCCGATCCGATCCGGACGAAAATGTATGAGTGGTCGTATGTTATGTGACGGAGTGTTCTGCAGCGGGGCTCGCCACCTGCGTTGCACAACACTTTTAGTCTCGAGACCACAAACTGTCCATTTTGGCTATGCCAGCGACTTATGTCATATAGATAAGTCATCCTCGCTTAGCGGCTATCCGCGTGTGAGTCATTGCATTGCATTAAAAATAACTGTGCACCTGGGATATAGTCTCGTTTCATAACACAGTATTTGCATATGTTATTGCCCCTGAATACTTAAACCTGCTCGTGCTTAAATTAATATTTATTTGCCTTGGACAGGGAAGGACAAATGGTAAGTTGGTAAGTCTCGCCGTGTTCCTCTTATATTACACGGTGCACTGCCACACGAATTAGGCTATTCAATATTTACCATAAAATTGATCCTAAGGCAACTAGAAAGACAACTTAATAGTTGGTGCACAGAACCTATATTACTTGTTTGGATTTATCGAGCGGGCGAGTAGCCTCCCCACCAGTGCATTCAATGTATTAATAATCCACCAGATCATTTATAGGGTACAGGAAAACCTCGTTCGGTGTGGATGCCTCCTTCGTGTGTGCTAAGGATGGGGATCACTCTGAAGCAGCTTTGCGATCCGGAATTGAAGCACATTTACAAGACATAATGTTGGAACATTGCCTGGACATCGCCTGTACAATCATTCCACAATTATAGCCACTTGGCACGCTTTTACTATTTCAGAGAGAGAGGCTTGATCGACTTATAATCTCGGCTATACGCCGCCTGTAACACTATTTTATATCAAAAAAGAGTTGCTTACTTCTACTTGTGTTATTAAATACTTCCGCTATTGTCGACTCAGTGAACTTGTTACCAAATCACCTATGCGTTTATGATTCTGCTGCACTCGAATAATCTGTACGACTCTGTAGCTTAGAACTCTTACCGCCAGCCAATGAACCACGGCCTTGCACGGGCGTGGCTCACGCTCGTGCGGCATCACGCCCAGATGGGTCAAAGCGATCATTCCGCGGGAGCGCTGGCACGGTGATTCTCGCCTAGCGGGAACGACCGATTTAGCCTGCGGGAGATCAAGGCGTGACAGTGATTCTGTATTGGCTTACATGATTCATTATATGAGACTTGTATATTATATGGATATTATTATGGCTTATTGTACTAACTAGAGGTCATGATCTTGCGTGTTATGGATATGAGACATCGTGGCCATGAGACATGAGGTTACATTAGGTGGGAAGAGACACACAGACTACATGTTGATTATTTATATACATACTACTGAAGGTGCCTTAGACTCTGTCTAAGATCTTTGGCACATATACTGGAGTCGTGATACTACTTGCTGCTATGGGCTCCCCAACACAGAGCCTGTAGTGGTCTCAGCCTGAGTACTGTGATGCTCTCATTTGTATTTCACTTAGCTGGTTACATAGCTTGCCCTGAGGATCTATTTTTCCTTACTGCATTTTATTTGGCTTGAGTGTTTATTGTACCTTGCTATGTCCCCTGAGGACCTGGTTCTAGATTATGTCCCCAAGTGTAGACGAGGAGAGCTATTTTTAGGTTTATGGGGCATGTGCTACTATTGGAGACATACATGTTGTAGAGGATGAGGTTGTTCCGGAGGACTTCTCTTGAGCACACAGTATTCTCACCATTCATTATTTATGCTTAGTGTTCTTAGATATTTAATCTTGTAGTGACTTTTGGATATTGTACTTGGAGTTATTTTTCTTTCCATTTTGATGACGGGTTGTTTCCCGTGACATTATTTATATTATTTTGGTTGGCCAAATCATTTTATATTATTGTGACTGGACTATCTCTTTGTGATTTTGTTACTTATTGTGGATGAGATTAGATATATAAACTGTGACATGTATTATAGACCATTGCATTTGCTTTACAGCTTAAGTGCACTCTAACGGGTCCATTAAATTGGGTTTGCCCATTAAAGTTGTGCTGTTGGCCATTGCCACGTGGCTAGTCCCTTGGTATTTTGAGACTGGGGTATGACATAGTTTTTGTGGTGGCCCATGCAGGTCTACGAATATATTGCTTTGGTTTCAACTAAGGGACCGAGCAAGCCTGTGATTAGATAAGAATAAATTTATAGGATCTTATCCACATGTTGACACGTTCTTGACCTCTATATCGGATTCAAATTATTTTTTTGACTTGCATCATGCTTGATTCAACTGCTCGACCCTACACTGATCCCGACAAAAGAAGAGAAGGCAGAGAAATTCTTTGACGGACTGAGCTTTGAACTACAGAGACAGATTGGCTCCGTTGCACCTACTATAAGGATAAGGAAACATTGGTGGGCATTAAGGAGCAAGTATTGATGGTGAACTAGTGTGTAACATCAAGCCCTTAGTCATTCTTCGAGGATTGATAAATAATGTTGAACTTAATTGAATAGTAGCTATAGTGGAATGGCAAAGGTTGTATATAAATAAGGGTTTAATAAATAATTATTTATTTACTTCGAGGATGATAGTAAAGGTGCATATTAACATCTGTAAATACTGAGGAGAAACTGAGGATTGGATCATGTGTCGGACCAGGAAATATCGTGATGAACATAGTAAGATGGAGGTTTGGATTGATGATATGGTACCAATGTTTAATTTGATTAGATGTAACGTACTCTGAGTCAACCTTGGTCAACCCTCTAGCGTCATGCCCCTGTGAGTTGTAGCTGAGGCTGAGCATATGTATAGATGTGTATCACATCCCTGTTTGCCGTGTGTTAGATTTTGATGTGGGTTTGTATCTCATCTCTAGGTACTCCGGGACCTGAGGACTTGGACGTGGTACCAGATCCCCGTCATCACCAGCCGGACGCAGGCAAGTGTACCTTGCCACCCTGTATTTTTAGTTTACAGATATTCATTGTTTCATAATATACATTGTGCACGTATTTATGTTGACGTTCGATACTTCGCGTCCGGATCACAACCGGGTGAAGACGTACGTCGTAACGCCTTAGGAGGATTATTGGATATTTCGTAGCATCCCGATATGCGTACCTGAGTATATCGATACCCCAGGACACACTCATACACTGTGATCGTGCCAGATTCCTGTATCCTGATACTGACATCATGACCAGAGACTGGGACGACCTTAGGGTCGCATCTGTTGAGTTATCTTCCGTGTGTCGAGATTGTTAGATAGAGGTTCAGGTTCAGCGCACAATCGTTGACCGCTTGGGAAGGGGAAGATAGTTACTAGATATTTGGGGTACTCTGCACGCTTATATATATATATATATATATATATATACTATTTCTGTAGTGATCCTGTATCTAGAGTAGTTGTACCACCCGTGTGACTCCTTGCCCGGAGCTGCGGTATGTGCCGTGTGTTTTCATGTCCGGAGCTACGGTTTTATTTTAGAAAGCCCACGCGTCGAACATTGTCTTTAAACTGTGTCATACTTGTTTGGTTATGATAGAGTACCCTGTCGTTGCACTTGTACTTTCTGTTTACTTGGCATGCTGTATTTTTGTACCTTGTTATGTCCCTCTGAAGACCTGGTTCCCTGCCAGTTTTGCAGCATAGATGATTACGGAGCATTTGGAGTTGCTGTTGGATTCACATGTCTTGCGAGCATGGTACCAGGTACTCATATCTTATCTACCGGCATTATGGTTATTGTACATTGATTATTCATCTGCTGTTGTAGCCTAGTTTTTATAGACGCATACTTTATCTCGAGTCTATTCGAGTTAGTGTGTTATTGGACGGCCGACTCTAGCACATATAACTCATTCTTGTATACTGCTGTACATTATGGATTGAGACATAGAGGTTTACATTTATGGGATATCTAGATAGTGCCTTTTATATTTACAGCTTATACGTATTCGAGTCAGACCAGAGTCTGGTCGAATGTGTAGCTGGCACGTCACGTATTCCTGGTCCTACGTATTTTTGGGACTGGGGCGTGACATATTTTTGTGGTGGCCCATGCAGGTCCGATTTAAATTGTCTTAGTCACCTGACTGTGCCAAGCGAGCCTGCAAATTAGGAATAGATGTTATGATTGTTGAATAGGATCTCAATCCATAATCAATTTTAAAAACTCTTTGTATGTGATTATCGCCCTTGGACTTCTAATTTGCATTCGTTCAATCTTCATCGATATTGCTATCCTTGTTTCTCGTCCCCTATTGTTCAGGAAGACGAATGTTTGTGACTGATAATTTCCCTCCAGAAGAAGATCGAAGACCAGACGACAGAAGACAGAATTTGTATACCTTTCTCTGAAAAGATTGTTACCTTATCAGGATAGATTGATGGGTTCTTTGGATTCTAGAACTGGTGTGGAAGGTTGGCAAGAGAGTTGGACCCAGTAGTACCCTACTCGTGCTTGAGGTAACCGTGATCTTGGAAGTACTGAGATCTAGAAGAATTGTTGAGCATGACCTAGAATAATTTATGGGAATACAAAGCCTGATGATGGAAACTAGTGGTTGTATATGATAGCAATGCTAGGAACGATGATTATAAGCTAGAGGAGATAAAATTTCAAGCTCTCACTTGGAAGATGATGATCTAAAACCAGAAATTTTAGTATGTGCTTGGGTGACATCATTATTATAATTGCACTATGTGACTTGGAGAGATAAATAACGAAAAGAAGGAATTTGAGGAATAGAATTTTAGGAAAAACTTTGAGGAGGAGAGAATTATACATTAGGCAAGGAATTTTTCTTTTCTTTTGAGGATTGATGTTGGAAACAGAACGGGAGAAATTATTTTGAGGTTTAGTCTAGACTATGACCTTATCCTAGACATGGATTGGTTGAGCCAATACCACGCGACGCTGGATTGTCGACGTGGTTGCATTATATTTTTAGGCCACCGGATTACCCTGAGTTTGAGTTTTAGAAAGCCTGGAAGCATGGTGCCCATATACCTTAGGGGCACATAATGCAGGGTGAACCAGTGTACCCCCGCATTATATCAGAGTTTGAGAATATGATTCTAGAGAACCTTCCGGGCCTGCCACCTGATAGAGAGATAGAGTTGTTATAGAGTTGACTCCAAGAGACGAGCCAGTTAATTTTTTGTCTTCAGACTAGCACCAATAGAGTTAGTTGAGTTGTAGGTCCGTCGTGGAGGATCTCTTAGACAAGGGTTTCAGTCGGGCTAGTATTTTTCCATGGGGAGCAACCATCTTATTGTACCAAAGAAGGACGGGACGATACGTTGCATAATGATTACAGGGCATTGAATGCTAGCGATAAAGAGCAAGTACCCTTATCGCGTGTCAAAGATTTATTTGAATCAGCTAAGTGGTACATATGTATTTTGAAGATCGATCTCAGATCCAGCTATCATCCGATCTAGGTACGGAGAGAGGACATTCCAAAGATGACTTTCCGGACGAAGTATGGATACTATGAGTCTCTAGTCATGCCATTTGGCTTAACCAACGTGCCAGCAGTATTTATGAGTTTGAGGAACAATATTTTCCACCAGTACTTGGATAAGTTCGTGGTGGTAATTATCGATGATATCTTGGTATATTCTGAGGACCAGGAGGAGCACGAGAGATATCTCAAGATCGTGTTGGAGACGCTGAGAAACGAGAGGTTGTATGCCAAGCTCAGCAAATATGAGTTATGTTCAGATAGAATAGATAGTCTACGCATCAGGACAGCTGAGAGTTTATGAGAAGAACTATCTGATGCATGATCTAGAGCTAGCTGCAGTGATATTTGCACTAAAGCTATGGAGACACTACCTTTATGGTAAGCGTGTTGAGGTTTACACAGATCATAAAAGCCTGAAGTATGTCTACACGCAGAAGGAGCTCAATATGGGACAGAGGCGCTGGCTAGAATTTATGACAGATTATAATATCGAGTTACAGTACCACCCTGGCAAGGCGAATATAGTAGCAGATGGCTTGAGCAGGAAGCATATGGCATATTTTTACGACTCATCGCCAGTTGTTAGAGGATTTTCAGGAACTCAGGATTGAGATTGTATTGCCAGGCATGGATGGACAGATGGTCAGTCTCAAGGATTCAGTCTACATTTATTGAGGGGATCAAGGCAGCCTTGCCTACAGATACGGGATTTAGATGACAGCGAGACAGGATAGAGACCGACATGCAAACAGGACTCAGGATTCAGGAAGACGGAACATTGAGGCATGGAGATCGCCTATAAGTTCCAAGTGGCGAGCTACGCCAAGAGTTGATGATCGAGGCTCATAGCTCGATTATTCTATTTATCCCGGGAGGTACGAAGATATACCGAGATTTGAGACAACATTACTGGTGGCATGGGATAAAGATAGAGACTGCAAGATTCGTGGCAAGATATTTGGTTTGTCAGCAAGTCAAGGCTGAACATCAGAGGAATGTAGGACTATTGCAGCCGCTTCCCATTCCCGAGTAAAAATGGGAACACATTACCATGGACTTCGTCACAGGATTCCCACGAAGCCCAAGCGGGAAGGATGCAGTTTGGGTTGTCGTAGACAGACTCACCAAGTCTGCACATTTCTTGCCCTTCAGAGTTGGGCAGTCCACAGAGATACTAGCTGACATGTATATGAGGCAGATAGTACGATTACATGGAGTGCCTGTCAGCAACGTATCGGATCGTGATTCCAGATTCACGTCGTATTTTTGGCGGAGTATGAAGGAGAGCCTAGGAACTCGACTCAAGTTCAGTACTGCATATCATCCACAGACCGATGGTCAGTCAGAGTGCACGATACAAATATTAGAGGATATGTTGAGAGCGTGCATGATTGATTTTGGAGGATCTTGGGAGGACCACCTACACTTGGTGGAATTCTCCTACAATAACAGTTACCAGGCTAGCATACAGATAACACCTTATGAGGCACTGTACGGCAGGAAATATAGGTCGCCAGTTTATTGGAGTGACGTGGGAGAGTGTCAGATACTTGGTCCAGAGTTGTGACACAGACAGTGGAGAAGGTCAAGAAGATTTAGAGCCACCTGCGTGCAGCACATGACAGACAGAAATACTGGGCAGATGCGTACCGCAGACCATTGAAGTTCAAGGAGGGTGACCATGTATTTTTGAGGATATCGCCCACCCGCGGTACCATCAGATTCGGAGGCAGAGGCAAGCTGAGTCCGAGGTACATCGGACCTTTTGACCTCTTGGAACGAGTTGGCGAAGTGGCTTACCGTCTTGTATTACCTCCATCATTAGAGGGAGTACATGACGTATTTTACGTATCACAGCTAAGGAGATATGTCGCAGACCCTAGCCACGTGCTTGATCATTCGAAGATTACAGTAGGACCCAGTCTGTCTTAAGTAGAGCAGTCAGTTGAGATTCTCGATCACAGCGAGAAGACTTTGAGAGGACAGACTATTCGACTGGTCAGAGTGGCATGGAAACACCATTCACCAGGCGAGTCTACTTGGGAGCGTGAGGATTCTATTCGGCAGCGGTTCCCATACTTATTTGAGGAGCAAGGTACGAATTTAAATACGGAATTTGATTACTTGTTGTTTTAAAATTCTTTTAGATATTATCGTGCTTTACTTTTAATTTCGGGGACAAAATTTTTCTAAGTTGGGAAGAATGTAAACCCCTTCGATTTATTCTATAGATAGTCAGATTTGGATTTGGAAAATTTTGGTTTTAATAGCAGATGTTGAGGTTTAGAGTGGAGTTAAGTTTGTCTGGTATTTTAATTCATTTAAATAAAATCCTTGGCGTGCCCTATCATCGTTTAATTATTCGGAGCCCAATATCAGCCCATAAATTCCATCAGATTATTGTACTTCTGACTTGACCTGCCAAATTAGGCACTGGACTTTTTCGTCACTCAAAAATCAGATTTCGTTGTGCTCTAAATTAATTGCACAATTTTTCGAAACCGTAATCCATCTTTAATTCCATGTCGGACACCTGTGTCGTTACCCTCAATTTTGAGATACCAACTTAACCCGTTGAGCCGGACCAACTAAAGGGTCCAAGACTGACTCCAAGCCCCCACCATTTTTGACTTTTGCGTCATTTCCGAATTTTGACCCCAAGTGCCCCCATTTAATTCAAAAGCGCGGGACACTTTAATTCTATTTAAATCAGGGATACCAATTTTGCCTAATCCTATTTTAATCCTTAATTAATCCCGATGGCCATAAAATTAAACTCGTACCAAACCCCCAATACCCCCTCGCCATGCAAACCATTACCCGTATTTTTCTCCATAATTTTGACATCATTTTATGCGTTCGTGCAATTTCCCGAATTTAAGGGGCTAAGTTACAATTTAGTGATTTTAGGTGCCCTCACCCCATTGGCCAAAACCACATGGAGTGGTCACAAAATTTGGGACCGAATTAAACTTCCCCTCATCATTTTCTCATGAAGAAATGATCCTTCTCATGAGTAATCCTATCCCTCCATTTTGAATAGTAGCATCTCCACCCTCCATCCATTCACCACTCCCCTATAAAACAACACATCACCTCACCCTCACAACTCCCCAAGCAGGCCCTAATCCCAAGGAACCTAGAAAACCCCTCTCACTCTCTCTCCTCCCTCCTCCATTTATTTCTCCATGCAAAGAACCCCTTCCCTCCATTCTTCTTCTACTTCTTCTTATTCTTCTTCTTCTTCCTTTAACTCTCCCTCCTCCTGAAGACCGGCCGACCGACCAACTCGGCTCCGGTCGTCGACCCCCGCGGTGGCTCCACAGAACCCGCGGCTGTGCTCTCCCGACGCACCCGTCGGACTCCGCAGCTGACACTCCGGCAGACGACCGGACTGTGCAGACTCCTCCCCCGCTCCGGCTACAGCCCGCCGACCTTCTCGTGCGGACTGAATAGCAGCCCACTCCGGCCTGTTCCCGACCGGCTGTGAACTTCCCCCGACCGCCGACTGTGTCCCCGACCGACGCAGTGCACGACCGACCGCCTGACAGTGCAGCCCCACCCGCGTTAGCTCCGGCCCGGCTGAGCAGTTCTCCTCCCCGCCGTTCCACTGTGCATCTTCCTCCTGTCCGGCAGTGCAGCTCCTCCCCGTTCGGCCTGCTCCTCCCAGTCAGCTCTTATCACCACCACCACAAGCTTTCACCTTCACCACCACCTTTGCATCACCAGCCTCCTTCACTCCGGCGAGCATCGTCGCGAGCCTACTGATGTGAACCGCACCACCCTTGACTGCCACGAGCCCGGCCTGCCGTACACTCCTCCGCCAGCATCTCCATCTTCGGCCATCCCCCACGACACCAAGGTGAAACATTTCTTTCCCCCTCTCCAGACATTTATATATTGTTGGTCTAAATTTTAGTGTAGCGTATTTGATCTGGTGATTTAATGAGGGAAGCTTAGAGCTTAATGATTGAGTTTGAAGTTTAGATACTAGGTGAGATCTTGGGGTTTATTACGTGATGTAATATGCAGTTCATGGATGTAAAGGTTATGGATTAAGTTAGGGTTATGAATGCTAGGTAAGGGATTTTAGGTTTCATTTATTTAATTCATACATATTGGTTATTGTTGAATAGTAGCTTAAATTGCTGTAAAAGGGTATAAGGATAATGAAACATTGGTGGGCATTAAGGAGCAAGTATTGATGGTGAACTAGTGTGTAACATCAAGCCCTTAGTCATTCTTCGAGGATTGATAAATAATGTTGAACTTAATTGAATAGTAGCTATAGTAGAATGGCAAAGGCTGTATATAAATAAGGGTTTAATAAATAATTGTTTATTTACTTCGAGGATGATAGTAAATGTGCATATTAACATCTGTAAACACTGAGGAGAAACTGAGGATTGGATCATGTGTCGGACCACGAAATATCATGATGAACATAGTAAGATGGAGGTTTGGATTGATGATATGGTACCAATGTTTAATTTGATTAGATGTAACGTACTCCGAGTCAACCTTGGTCAACCCTCTAGCGTCATGCCCCTGTGAGTTATAGCTGAGGCTGAGCATATGTATAGATGTGTGTCACATCCCTGTTTGCCGTATGTTAGATTTTGATGTGGGTTTGTATCTCATCTCTAGGTACTCCGGGACCTGAGGACTTGGACGTGGTACCAGATCCCCGTCATCACCAGCCGGACGTAGGCAAGTGTACCTTGCCACCCTGTATTTTCAGTTTACAGAAATTCATTATTTCATTATGTACATTGTGTACGTATTTATGTTGACGTTCGATACTTTGCGTCTGGATCACAACCGGGTGAAGACGTACGTCGTAACGCCTTAGGAGGATTGTTGGATGTTTCGTAGCATCCCGATATACGTACCTGAGTATATCGATACCCTAGGAGACACTCATACACTGTGATCGTGCCAGATTCCTGTATCCTGATACTGACATCATGAACAGAGACTGGGACGACCTTAGGGTCGCGTCTGTTGAGTTATCTTCCGTGTGTCGAGACTGTTAGATAGAGGTTCAGGTTCAGCGCACAATCGTTGACCGCTTGGGAAGGGGAAGACAGTTACTAGATGTTTGGGCTACTCTGCACGCGCTTATATATATATATATACTATTTCTGTAGTGATCCTGTATCTAGAGTAGTTGTACCACCCATGTGACTCCTTGCCCGGAGCTGCGGTATGTGCCGTGTGTTTTTATGTCCGGAGCTACAATTTTATTTTAGAAAGCCCACGCGTCGAATATTGTCTTCAAACTGTGTCACACTTGTTTGGTTATGATAGAGTACCCTGTCGTTGCACTTGTACTTTCTGTTTACTTGGCATGCTGTATTTTTGTACCTTGTTACGTCCCTCTGAGGACCTGGTTCCCTGCCAGTTTTGCAGCATAGATAATTACGGAGCATTTGGAGTTGCTGTTGGATTCGCATGTCTTGCGAGCATGGTACCAGGTACTCATATCTTATCTACCGGCATTATGGTTATTGTACATTGATTATTCATCTGCTGTTGTAGCCTAGTTTTTATAGACGCATACTTCATCTCGAGTCTATTCGAGTTAGTGTGTTATTGGGCGGCCGACTCTAGCACATATAACTCATTCTTGTATACTGATGTACATTGTGGATTGAGACATAGAGGTTTACATTTATGGGATATCTAGATAGTGCCTTTTATATTTACAGCTTATACGTATTCGAGTCAGACCAGAGTCTGGTCGAATGCGTAGCTGGCGTGTCACGTATTCCTGGTCCTATGTATTTTTGGGACTGGGGCGTGACACCTAATTCTTATATGGATGTCCTTGTTGCAGCTCGACGCATGGAGCGCATCCACAGAGGGAGTCCAACCAGAAGAGACCATACACATTAGTACCAGCTCGAGCACCACACAGAGAGCTTGCAAAGCAACCCCAGATGAATCCACCATAGAGAGCAGCATCACGAGCCCCATCCCTTCCTACTTGTCACTACTGTGGCAAGGTATGTCATATTGAGAGGGAGTGCAAACGGAAATTAGGATTATATTTAGCTTGCAGATCAAGTCAGTATTCAGCCAGGGATTGTCCTAAGCATCGGGAAGAAACATCGATGGTTCATCGACCCGCTTTACCAGCACCGAAGCCAGTCCAGCAGCCACATCGACCAGCTTATCCAGCACCAGGAGTATCACAGGCGGAAGATGGAGGATTCAGACCACCAGCACCGGGAGGATATCAGTCGAGGCCACCCTTGGCATCATAGGCAGCACTCTTTCAGCAGGCCCAGCAACAGTAGAGGGCACCACCACAGGGACGTGGACAGGCTTTTGCGATGACAATGGAGGAGGCACGGACTCGAGGAGTAGCGAGTATGGGTAAGATTTAGTCTTATCATAACTATCTATAGTAACGAATATTCCTAGTAATACTTTAGCATGTGCTTGTTAGTTCCATTCCCTAGCATATACCTAATATTATATTAGCATAAACTTGTTAGTCTAGAGTAATAATATGTAAGAGGTACCCAAGTTTTCATAAGTTGTAGTTGATCCTCGTTCTAATCATACTCCTTTACTCTTGAGTTACCCATCTCTCATTGCCTAGGAAAAAGCTTTCATTGCTTTCCTACGTATCCTGCTTGAACAAAACCCTCACCCTTGCTCTTGATTTTTTCTTGTTTAGGCCCCTTATCCTTTGTGTCGTGCTTCAACAAATGTCATACAACCGCGTCATCTCTTCTGGAGCAAACCTTTCCTGAGCAGTTATATTTCATTTTTCTTAATTACAAAGACGCAATTCTTTTAAGGTGGGTAGATTGTGAGCACCCTAATTTTTATATAGGGTTAGTTCGGTAATTAATAATAATTTTTTATTTTTAAATATTTATTCAAAAATGTAATTAAACTTTGAAAACCAACTACTATGGTTTTAAGATCTTGAGTGCAACACTAGCCTTTTTCTTCCAACCAACCTAGCATGCTTGACTTAGACGAGTCAAATTAGGCACCTGCCATGACTATCACTCACAAATTCGCAATCCCAGACTTTGTTTTGGTCGTACAACTTTCGCGACACAATTAAAAGAAAACAATGATTAATTAACCCTTTTGTCGTGGCGTACGATTTTAACACGCCACCCCAACACATTGCTTCCAACTAAATTCATACTATGAGCCTAACTGGTCCTATTATGTACATGACACTCGAGTTGCGTTATTTGAACCCCTGCATGCTCCCAATATAGTATTAAGTAGAAAATAGAATTTATGGAATTATTTAATTAATTTAATATTTATTCATATTTAGTAAATACTTTTTGAATTGATAAATTTGGTTGTAAATTATTTGTTGGAGAAAATATAAATTTCTAGAATTTTTTTCAATAACCTAACTATTTTTGGAGATTTAATACATATAAATATTGAATAAATAAAATAAAACCTAAATTCTAAACCCAAACCCATTAACCCGAAACCCAAATCCAAAACCTAAAACTACCCAACCCGTGCACAGGAGACCCCTTCCCATATATATATATATATATATATATATATATATAAAACTAAACCCTAACCCTAAACCATACCACCTCCACCATCACCCATGCCTCCACCTCCACCATCACCCCGCCGGAGCCGCCGACCACTCAGAGCGCCGCCCGCAGAGCCGTAGCGTGCACAGGCAGCAGCAGCAGCCGCACGGCCGATCGCACGTACGCACACACAACAGCAGCTATGCGACCCTCCTTCATGCAGAGTTTTCGCTCTTCTCACTCGTCCATTTTGTGTCCCATCTTCGTTGGTATGTTTACAACCTAACCCCCTAGGATTTCCTTCAAGTGGAACGAATTTAGGCCCCCGGGTTTGATCGAAAAATCAACCGGAAGTTGGCCGAAAAACTGTTCAACAACAGTTCAATAATTTAGTCCAAGTACCCCTGTTCATGTCCAATTTCTACCAGCTCATTAATTATTTTACAAATATAATTGAGAGAACTTATTCACAATATAACCAAAATTTTTACTGTTCTTTTTGTTTTTATTAGTTTGCTTTAATGGTTAAATTATTTTGATTCCAAAACGACAAAAACTTGGTTTCAAAAGAACCCAAAATCTTTGATACGGGGTGCGTCCTACCAAACGAGGCCATATTATCACATACGGATTACACTGAAAGGTGTGTAACGTGAACGCAGGCGTGTAGGATTTTATGAAACTTGATTTGGACGTGTGTGCACACCGAAATCAACGCGTATCCGCCAAAAAATATCGTATCGGCCTATTCCGACACCTAGCCATAACTTCATGTATACTCGTCAATTCACAACAAAACTTATGCCATTGGATTTGCAATGTTACGCTGGTCCTATGATCCAAGTTTGGTTCGAATCGGAGAACGTTGACGAAACATTATTTCGTGGGCCCCACAGTTCTACATGACAGACGATTTCGTGATCGGCTTATCGAAATCTAGTTATGGATGTTCTATTGGATTTGTATCATTATTCTGGACTCGTAGACACTAAGTTTGACAAATTTAGAGAACTTTATCTTTGGCACATTTTTTGGTGCCAAGTGGGACACTTGTGGTCCCTATTTTGACTAAAAACTGTCAATTCTGTCCCTGTGTCCAAATTGGACTTATGGGTAGTCAATCCTAGCTATTTCAAGTATTCTGAGAATATTGGTGATATTTATTTTAGTATCCGAAGGTGTACATACAGATTCTAGTTTTCCAGGAGTAGTTGACGGAGTTCAGAACCAAGGTAAGTGTACCTTGCCAAATCTGCAGAGATCCTGTTACATTATTTGCTTGTGTTCTTCCTATATATATATATATATATATATACTATTGTGATGTACCTATTCAACCTAGGATCGTGAGACGTTGCTTAGCGTTTGAACAAGATTCGAGTGTTGATGCCATATGCGGAGTTGTGTAACGTCAGTTAGAGAGTTGATTCCAAGATTCTATTTTTACGTGCTTGCTTTACCAAGTACGCTATACCGTAGGACACTTGATACTATTTCATGTAACATAATCTTTCTTGAGTTATTCATGGTGATTCTGTATAGGCTTACATGATTCATAATATGAGACTTGTATATTTTATGGATATTATTATGACTCGTTGTACTATCTAGAGGTCATGATCTTGTGTGTTATGGACATGAGATGTCGTGAACATGAGGTTACATTGGGTGGTGAGAGACACACATGCAACAGACTGATTATTTATATATATACTATTAGAAGTGCCTTAGACTCTGTCTCAGACCTTTGGCGCATATACTGGAGTTGTGAAACTAATTGCTGCTATGGGCTCCCCGACACAGATCCTGTAGTGGTCTCAGACCGAGTACTAGTGATGCTCTCATTTGCATTTTACTTAGCTGGTTACATAGCTTGCCCTGAGGATCTATTTTTTTTTACTATATTTTATTTGGCTTAAGTGTTTATTGTACCTTGCTATGTTCCCTGAGGACCTGGATCCAGATTATGTCCCCAGGTGTAGACGAGGAGAGCTATCCCGAGGTTTACTGGGCATGTGCTACTATTGGAGACGTAAAGGTTGCAGAGGACGAGGTTGTTCCGGAGGACTTCTTTTGAACACACAGTATTCTCACCATTCATTATTTATGCTTAGTGTTCTTAGATATTTGATCTTGTAGTGACTTCTGGATATTATATTTGGAGTTATTTTCCTTTCTATTTTGATGACGGGTTGTTCTCCATGATATTATTTATATTGCTTTGGTTGGATAGATCATTTTATATTATTGTGACTGGACTATCTCTTTATGATTTTGTTACTTATTATGGATGAGATTAGATATATAAATTGTGACATGTATCGTAGACCATTATATTTATTTTACAGCTTAAGTGCACTCTAACGGGTCCATTAAATTAGTTTTGCCCATTGGAGTTGTGCTGCTGACCATTGCCACGTGGCTAGCCCTTGGTATTTTGGGACTGGGACGTAACACAAGTGATATTTATTTGATGGTGCGAAGGTGTTCTTGTGTCCAAAATTGAACACGTAGAGTCCGTATCATGATACACCATAATACGTATAGGTAGAATTGTTAAATTGGGTGTATACATGTGTTCTTTTATCCAAAATAATCTAAATTTGTCATAGTATTCAGTCCCATTTTTAGAAGACATAGCAACTTAGAAGTGCCATAACTCCTAACTCAGGACTCTGATTAATCTCTTTTTTTTTAAAAGAACTGTATCGAAGTTAGCTTTCAAATATATAAATTAGTAGGCCAAATTAGTTCTAGAACTTTTTGTAAAACTGTTTGAGTGTCAGTTGTCCGAAAGACCAACATGTTTCGATATTTTTGCGATTCTGGGGGCTTTCGGACACGAAAATATGATATGTTTAAAGTTTCGAAAAGCTAATACAAAGGTCTACGACATACTTTAACCCTATAATTTATTGAATAGGTCTATTAGGTGCAATATTGATTACAAGTAAAGAACTGACTATACGACATAGGTATTTTATGTATCCTATGAGACTAGGTAGTATGGATAGCATATATATATATATATATATATATATATATATAGAAAAAAGGGATATGAGCCATAGGCTCATATTCCTAGATGAGCCAATAAACATGTGGACCAATAGGAATTGAGTGTACTAGTGCACATGGGTGCACATCGGTTGTAGAAATCTATTCCTATTGGTCCACATGTGCATGTCTCATATAGGAATATGAGCCTATGGCTCATATCCCGTTTACCCATATATATATATATATATATATATATATATATATATATATATATATATATATATATATATATATATATATATATAAGTGTTAGGTAATATGTGTTAGTGTGCGTGTTAGTGTTGATACAAGTAGTTATCAAGTGACCAAGTATATGTAAGTTATGTGTCAAGATCTTAGTGTTTGGGGCAAGGTATTAGTGTGATACTTGGGTACGATGAGGATATTGGTATAATAACATTCAAGTATCATGAGTGAGGGTAAGTGAGTATAGGGACTTGAGTAAGGTATCCTATTTAGTATCAAGTATTAGTATTAGAGTTAGTTGGGTAAGTACCTAGGAGGATAATATATTGGTCAAGATACTAAGATATTGGGTATTAGAACTAGATAATGGGTAATATTAAGATGTCAAGTGCCAAGAGTAGGGTGAATATCTTGGATGTGAGGTAAGTGTAGGTTATGGTCATGGGTTAGTATCTTGGGGGTTGATATCATATGATACGTCATGTGGTACCATGGTACCATGTACAAACAAGTGTGTTATGTATGGGATAAATTAGAGTGTGGTATCCTAGGATGTATCAAGGTATTTAGAATACCAAGACACAAAAATATTAGAACTAGTATGAGATATACTTGGATACTAAGGTAATATTGTGATATTAGGTATTGGATTAAGATACCATGGTAAGGGTAGTGTCGAGCTTGAGTAATGAATTAGGTACCAATGTATGAGTTAAGGTATTGGATATTGGTCAAGGTAATGATATTAGCTAAGATATTACTCTAGAAACTAGGATACATAATAATATGTTAAGGTAATTAGGTAATACTAAGGTAATAGCTAGGTAATGAGGTAATACAATGGTATTGGCTAGGTATTAAGTGTTAGACTAAGTTATTGCATATATTAGTATATCTATATAGTATATATGATATTATTATATCATAGATAACTGATATGACTTTAAAACCTAGTTTAGCCAAGGTATTGACCCTAGAACTAAGGTATTGACTAATAGTTAAGGTATTTGAGATACGGGCTAAGGTATTAGGTAAATGTGTGATACAAGGTAAGGTAAATAGCTATAGGCCAAGGTATTACTAGAAATTATAGGTAGAAGTATATAATAGGGTAATATATGCTAGTAACTTATTAGTATAGCCTATAAATCTAGTATTGGCATAATACTAACTAGTATTGACTAGTTTAACCTAGTTTGCACCTAAAAACCAAATAGTGACTTGTTAAGACCTAATATAACTTTATAAATCTTATAAATAGGTAAATCAACCTAGAAACTAGAAAATGGCCTAGTTTGACTGTGTTGACCTATATTTAACCTAGTTTAACTATTGTGACCTAGTTTTGACCTAGAAAACTAGTTTTGAGTTAATTAAATATATTGTTGACTTCAAAATACTATTTGACCTTGATACATCATATATAGGTCACTTGGAATCTAGTTCAGACACTATTTGATATTCATTGCTCCGGACCTCAGGCGAGTACATTCTCTGATAGTTTTTCGTTTATGATATCTTTTACATTTCTTTATCTAGTGTAGATATCGTTGACTTCTTGACACATAGTTACACAGATTGGCATTTCTGGATTCCGTCATGAGATGTTATTCCTGGTAGTTTTTGGCATATCCTGTGCAAGCCCTGTTGTTCTTGTACTTATATGGACACTGATTCCTGGGGAGACTAGCTACTTTCTCAGAGAATCCTGTGTCGTAGCGTGCCATGGTTGGATCCACTATACCAGTCGGGGGTGGAGGGTGTTAGTATATATATGTAATCATACCCCGCAGTTCCTGTTTTCATGCATAGGGTTAATCATACACCGCACGTATGATTAACCAGGCCATGATTCCTGAATAAAAGTTCCTAAGCCGATCATATATTGAAGCTAGTACTCACTCACTTAGCTAGATGTATTTCCTGACTCTTTATATATGATTCGCATCTCTCTTGTATGTATTTTTTGCATTCCTTATTCCTGTATATTTTCTGCCATGCTCTATATATCTTGTATATTCTTTTTATTTACTACTACAAGTCTTTATTATTTATTGGAACTGTTGTTAGTGGTGTGCTTATGTAAAACCTATATTTTTATATTATATTTAATTAATTAATAATTAAATTTATTTATATTATTTCGTAGTTAATAGAAAATATATATTATTGATTTAATTACCTAGATAAATTAATCATTTAGAATTATTGTACAAAACTACTATTTTATTTTAGGAATCTCTGTGGAAGAGTAATAGATTTTTTTAGAATTTAATTTGGGTACAATTTTTTTTTATATACCTCAAATATATACGTAAATAATAAATAGTTATTAAATATGATAATAATAATAAATAATAGTTATAATAGTAATAGTAATAATAATAATATTAGTTATAGTAATAATAATAAATATAGTAATAGTAATGGTAACAATAGTAAAAGAAAAAGAAAAAGAAAAAGAAAAAAAAGCTAATAGCCAAACCCTTAACCACCTAATACTAAGTCCTTAAACCTACTCACCCTACAGTCTTAAGCCTAAGCCAATTGATCACCAACCCAGAGCCCTCACCCGCGAGCCATCCGCCTCCTTTTTTCTGCTCTCTCTCTTTCTCTCTCTCTCTCTCTCTCTCTCTCTATATATATATATATATATATATATATATATATATATATATATATATATATATATATATATATATATAACGTTGATCCCAAACCCTAACCCTAGCTCCTATCCCCACCTAGCCGCTCATCTACGCCAATACCACCGCGAAGCCGACCTCCTCCGCATGGACCCATGCACGCCGCCGGAGCATCCCCGGATAACCCACCGGCCGACCGCACACCGCGTAAGCAACAACAGGAATTGACAGTGACAAACCCTCCTTTACGTGTCATTTTTCGTCGCATCGCTCGATCAAATTCCGATTCGTCTTCGCCGGTATTATCACCACCTATCTCTCTCTAAATCTAGTTAATTAGTTTCCATCGTGCATCACTAAACCCTAGGTAGAAATTAACGCCAAGTTGAGGAAAAACCATATTTTTGAACTGCAAAAAACTGCCCCATCAACCTATGTTCCGAGGCCGATATCTCCCAACGTAGACATCCAAATCTAGATCTACCTTTTTTTGTGTAAAGTTCACATAACCGAGATCATTTCTTGCTAATTAGTTTATTTTATTATGTGTTAGAATCAAAGATAAATTAGGTTAAAAACTCATAAAAATTTATTTTCGAAACACAAAAAATTGTGATACGGAGCGCGTCCCGCCAAACGGGACCGCCTTGCCGTATACCAATTACACCAAAAGACGCGTATAGTATGTCCTGACGTATGATCTTTCGAGAAAACTGATTTGGACGTGTGTGCGCGTCAAAATTATCCCGTATCCATAAAAAGGCCCAATATTGTGACTTTTGCAATATACTGCACCATTTAGTGTACGCTCGTCAGAATTCGACGAAACTTGCGCCACTGGATTCGTGGTATTACGCTGGTCCTATGACCCAAGTTTTACGCGATTCTGAGATAGTTGACCAAGCCGCCTATTTGCGGGCCCCACGGTTGACTTTTTGGGCGAATTTGTGTTCGGCTTACCGGAATCCCGTATATTGGACGTACCGTTGAGTTCATATTGACATTTAGAATTGGTTTGACCTATAATTTGTCCTATTTAGAGACCTTTACCTCTGGCATGCATTTCGGTGCAAAGTAGGCTATATATGGATCCCGCTTTGACCCAAAATTACCGTTTTGCCCCTGTGTCCAAATTGGACGAAAGGGTAGTATTTTCTAGATATCTCGCTTATTATAGAAATATTGATGATGTTTATTTCAGCATTCGGAGACATTTATTCAGAGGTCGTAGTTTTTACTTATGTGTGCTTGACGTCTGGACGTTTATACTTTGCAGCTTTCTTGCCAAGCAAGTATACCTTGGCAAATTGTTTACAGTACTTTGCATGCTTATTATATTTCTATATATTCATTGCATGTGTATTTTCTTTCAGTCAAAATTATATATTATATATGTTGACACACACTTGACACCTAGTATCATGAGAGAGGAGGACAATCAGTAGGCGTATGGGCTATAACCACTCTGGTAAACCATAGTATCTAGCACGCACTACGGTAGTGTGTCGTGCTGGTCGCTACCCTCACGGTATATCGATTTCTGGGGTCGCACTGGTCGCTACCCTCGCGGTATGTCGATTTCTGATGTTCTAGACGTGTGTGTGAGTTGTGAGATTAGATAGAGTAGCCTACCCTTGCCCATACATCAAAAAGTTGTCCTCATTATGCATTTCATATAGATTGTCTTGTACAGCGTACTTATATATTTTCTATCTATATTGCATGTTTACTGTATTCAATTGGCATGCTTCTATGTATCTTGTTATGTCCCTCTGAGGACCTGGTCCCTTGCCAGGTATAGACGACCAGGAGTATCCGTAGGAGTACGGGCCAGGACCTGGCGTATTATTCTCTACCGAGGAGGTCCTACCTTCTGAGCATCTTTGATTATCTCGAGCGATGGATCTCTTAGCTGATACTCTTATATCATCTTCTTATTTTATATTGGAGATTTTATCCCCCTCTCTCATTTTAGTTTTGGATATAGTCATTGGCAGTAGATTTGTCTCCACCCGACTATTATTTTTGGATATTTCAGACTCATTATTCTAGTTTAGTTATTTCTTTTCTATGACCTGTTGTGTGGATGAGATTAGTATTTCTGTGACTTATGACTATATATATACCACATGTGAGTTAATATTCATGTTATAGCGTACGTGTTTATTATGGTATCCATATATTGGAGTTACCATATACATACGGCTGGCATGCTTACGTATTCCTAGTCCTACGTATTTTGGGACTAGGGCGTGATATGTTTTTGTGGTGGTCCATGCAGGTCGAGTTAGCCATTTCGGTTATGTAACTATACCGAGCGGGCCTGCACCTAGGATTAGAATTTTAGGTCTCATCCACACTTGACTATAGCTTACCTTCCTTCCAACATGTCCTACTTAAGTGCTTGCATCCTGCTTGATTCATGTACTTTTCCTAATCCTCCGTCCATCTCTTACAGAGAGATGAATTTGCGTAACGGGCATGCCGCCACCGGGGACAACGCATCTCCAGGGGACAACGACCAATCACCAGGAGAGACCTCAACGACTCATCTCCTTCCGGGACCGGATGGACTGGCTAACAATCCAGTTCCATCAGCTCCTTCCACAGTGCCTAATGGGACTTTTCCACCTCCACTAGCACCACAGGATATCCATACACAGTTGTTCTAATTCTTTCAGATGATAATGCAGGAACAGTGTCAACAGGCAGCCACGCAGGCTGCAGAGCAGAGGCAGCAAGTGGCAGAGCAGAGGCTAGAATTTCTGGCAGCACTTGAGAGAATGGCTATACTATCCCCTGCACCAACCTAGGCACTAGCTTCAGTACCGCAAGCTCGGGTTGGTTCAGTCAAGGACTTTGTGCAGATGGGCCCCAAGCCATATAAAGGCAATGAGAGTCCAAAGGAGACCACGAACTGGATTGCCAATACCAAGAAGTTTTAAAAGCATCACAACTACCTACAGATCTATGGATGACAGGCGTAAGGACTCAGCTAGAGGGTAACGCCCATCACTGGTGGAAATCAATGGAGCGCCAGTTGGGTACGTGTCAGACTTGGGAATAATTCTTGGAGTGCTTTAAGAGGAAGTACTTTTCGGACACTGTAAGGGATGCATTGTACGATCAGTTCCTCCATCTGGAGCAGGGGAACAAGACAGTTGACGAGTATGATACAGATTTTAGTCGCTTCAGTAAGTATGGTGCTGTCCTAATACCTAGTGACTTAGAGAAGGCTAAGAGGTTTCACCGTGGGCTGACTCAGGAGCTCCAGCACTACACTATCTCACAGTCCCGGATCTCTTATGCCGAGTTATTGACAGAGGCCAGGATTCAGGAGCCCATCAGCAGGGGAAACAGAAATCAACAGAGAATTCATCAAGGACCAGCAAGGACACAGCCAGGAGGACCCATTAGACACCCTTTGGCATGCCAACAATCATATAGTACCGTACCATATCCAACCAAGGACCTTCGTACTTGTCACTTTTGTGGTAAGATATATCATATTCATAGAGACTATCATCGTTGATTGGGGCTGTGCATGATATGTGGATCAAGTCACCATCAAACCCAAAAATGTCCTCAGCAGACCCAGAGGTCTATGGCATCAGAATCAGGAACTTCGCATACACCCTCAAGTATAGGAGACCAAGGGGACCCACCACTGCTTCTACAGTCTGCCCAAATGGAGGAGGCTAAACCCCAGTTGAACGACCAAGGACAAGGTCAAGCACTCATTATGACAAATATAGGAGAACAGGCACAGGAAGCCGTAGATACAGGTATGACCTTTTAGTTATAATTATCTTTTCATACTCATAACCCTATTATGACACTAGATCTTAGGCGTATAAATAGATGTAGAATTATATATATGGTAGTTTAGCAGTTATGAGGATATGTTGATATTCTACCAGATGGCATACACGCGATGCTAATGGATGACGCAAGTAGCAATAGTAGTATTCTCTTTCCTATCACCATCTCGCCCTCTTGGGTGACTTATCTTCTCTTCCATCTCCATCCTTTATCTCGTGCTTAATTCTTCCAATCGTAGTTGCATCTTTTTGTGCCATTATGAATTGTTTGATTCACTCCAACCTCACCCTTTATTTTGATAGTTAAACATAAATGTGTTAGTAATGATTGATAACTAAAGGATGAGTTCATAATAATAACCCTTATGTATATGCACTATAGCAATATCTGTATCCTCTTGTTATTTAAACCATGAATAGCATCCCTTAGTCTAAACGTTAAATAGTTAGATTGTTGAACTAGTTCGTACTTCTAATAGTTTTATAAGTTAGTCCAGACCTTAATTATTGCCCTAAAACTTAGACTAAACTTAGGAAAGAGTTGAAAGCACTTGTTATGAACTAATGACTATGACAAATTGCTTGCGAGGTAGCGACAGCTGCAGCTAGACGATTATGGTAGAGTAGTCGAATTACTTGCAGCCATACTGGCCAGGTGGCATGGCAGTATTAGACTATGATACTTGACAGTTACGGGAAAAATCATAGTTATGAGATTTTAGACAGGTATCCCAAGATTCTCGACCCAATGAATAAATTCGCCTTACAACCTAGAAAATAGCTTCAAAAGACTTTGACTACTAGTAGAATTCTTGTAAGTTGGATAGTGTAGACGAGTTAGAGGATAATAGAATAGTATATGGATAATAAATGAGAAAAGTGTTAGGGTGACTGACCATAACTTTTAGGAAGCACTGCTAGACAGCAATGAAGTAAAATAGCTATAATAATTTATTATGAATATGGGTTAGTGTCAATTTCGAGGACGAAATTCTTGTAAGTTGGATAGAATATAAATCCCATATTTTTATATTATATTTAATTAATTAATTATTGAATTTATTTATATTATTTTGTAGTTAATAGAAAATATATATTATTAATTTAATTACCTAGATAAATTAATTATTTAGAATTATTGTACAAAACTACTATTTTATTTTAGGAATCTCTGTAGAAGAGTAATAGATTTTTTAGAATTTAATTTGGGTACAAATATTTTTTTTATATACCTCAAATATATACATAAATAATAAATAGTTATTAAATATGATAATAATAATAAATAATAGTTGTAATAATAACAACAATAATAATAATGTTAGTTGTAGTAATAATAATAAATATAGTAATAGTAATGGTAACAATAGTAAAAGAAAAAAAGAAAAAAAAGCTAACAACCAAACCCTTAACCACCTAATACTAAGTCCTTAAACCTACTCACCCACAACCTTAAGCCTAAGCCAACTAATCACCAGCCCAGAGCCCTCACCCCCGAGCCATCCGCCTCCTTTTTCCTGCTCTCTCTCTCTCTCTCTCTCTCTCTCTCTCTATATATATATATATATATATATATATATATATATATATATATATAACGTTGATCCCAAACCCTAACCCTAGATCCTATCCCCACCTAGCCGCTCATCCACACCAACACCGTCGCAACGCCGACCTCCTCTGCCTGGACCCACGCACGCCGTCGGAGCATCGCCGGAGAACCCGTCGGCCGGCCGCACACCGTGTAAGAAACAACAGGAATTGACAGTGACAAACCCACCTCCACGCGCCGTTTCCCGTCGCGTCGCTCAATCAAATTCTGATTTGTCTTCACCGGTATGATCACCACCTATCCCTCTATAAATCCTGTTAATTAGTTTTCATCGTGCATCGCTAAATCCTAGGTAGAAATCGACGCCAAGTTGAGAAAAAACTATATTTTTGAACTGCAGAAAACTGCCCCCATCGACCTATGTTCCGAGGTTGATATCTCCCAATGTAGACATCCAAATCAAGATCCACCTTTTTTTGTGTAAAGTTCACATAACCGAGATTATTCCCTGTTAATTAGTTTATTTTATTATGTGTTAGAATCGAAGATAAATTAGGTTAAAAATTCATAAAAACTTATTTTCAAAATACAAAAATTATGATACGGAGCGCGCCCCACCAAACCGGACCGCCTCGTCACATACCAATTATACCGAAAGGCGCGTATGGTATGCCCTGAAGTGTAGGCTTTGGCTGAAACTGATTTGGACGTGTGTGCGCGTCAAAACCACCCCGTATCCGTAAAAAGGCCCCGTATCGCGACTTTTGTAAAATACTGCACCATTTAGTGTACGCTCGTCAGAATACGACAAAACTTGCGCTACTGGATTCATGGTATCACTCTGGTCCTGTGACCCAAGTTTCACACGATTCTGAGATAGTTGACTAAGCTGCCTATTTGCAGGCCCTACGGTTGACTTTTTGGGCGAATTTGTGTTCGGCTCACCGGAATCCAAAATTAGATGTACCGTTGAGTTCGTATTGACGTTTAGAATTGGTTTGACCTATAATTTGTCCTATTTAGGGACCTTTACCTCTGACACATATTTTGGTATAAAATGGGCCACATATGGACCCGCTTTGACCCAAAATTACCGTTTGCCCTTGTATCCAAATTGGACGAAATTGTAGTATTTTCTAGCTATCTCGCTTATTCTGAAAATATTGGTGATGTTTATTTCAGCATCTGGAGACGTTTATTCGGAGGCCGTAGTTTCTACTTCTGTGTGCTTGACGCTTGGGCGTTTATACTTTACAGCTTTCTTGCCAGGCAAGTATACCTTGCCAAATTATTTATAGTACTTTACATGCTTATTATATTTCTATATATTCATTGCATGTGTGTTTTTTTTAGTCAAAATTATATATTATATATGTTGACACACACTTGACACCTAGTATCATGAGAAAGGAGGACAATCAGTAGGCGTATGGGCTATAACCACTCTGGTAAACTGTAGTATCTAGCACGCACTATGGTAGTATGTCGCGCTGGTCGCTACCCTCGCGATATGTCAATTTCTGGTATCATGTTGGTCGCTGCCCTCGCAGTATATTGATTTCTGATATTCTAGACGTGTGTGTGAGTTATGAGATTAGATAGAGTAGCCTACCCTTGCCCATACGTCAAAAAGTTGTCCTCATTATATATTTTATATAGATTGTCTTGTACAACATACTTATATATTTTCTGTCTATATTGCATGTTTACTGTATTCAATTGGCATGCTTCTATGTATCTTGTTACGTCCCTCTGAGGACCTGGTCCCTTGCCAAGTATAGACGACCAAGAGTATCCGCAGGAGTACGGGCCAGGACCTGACGTATTATTCTCTACCGAGGAGGTCTTACCTTCTGAGCATCTTTGATTATCTTGAGCGATGGATCTCTTAGCTGATACTCTTATATCATCTTCGTATTTTATATTGGAGATTTTATCCTCCTCTCTCATTTTAGTTTTGGATATAGTCATTGGCAGTGGATTTATCTCCACCCGACTATTATTTTTGGATATTTTAGACTCATTATTCTAGTTTAGTTATTTCTTTTCTATGACCTGTTGTATGGATGAGATTAGTATTTCTGTGACTTGTGACTATATATATACCATATGTGAGTTAATATTCATGTTACAGCGTGCGTGTATATTATGGTATCCATATATTAGAGTTGCCATATACATACGGTTGGTATGCATATGTATTCCTAATCCTATGTATTTTGGGACTGGGGCATGACAGCTTCGCTCTGATCCTGACTGAACAATATTTTTTAGTGATTATTGTGCTCTATATTATGAGATTTTAGAGTGATGCTATAGACATGACTACTATTACACTGTGGACCTTGAGGTGACAATTGTAGAGATCTAGGCTAGTGCCTTTTATTCTATATTATGTCTAGTTTCTTTCTTTTGGTTTATCTTTCTTATTTATTCTGCCTTTAGATTATGGTGATTGAGTATATGATAGATCTAGTTGTATTAGTAAGATTGATATCTAGATATTGATGACCTAGACAACGTTCTACCGTCGATACTGCGGTGTAGGCTGGATGTACCCACCTACTCGTGCCCGATCATGCGGGTGCAGGTCGTGATACTTGTATGTCTTTGATGACCTAGTTTTGTTCACTAGATGAAGGCCAGGCTAAAGATGAGGTACTTTTCTTGTATAATATGGACAAGTCTGAAGAGTAAAGGATGTCACATGTAGAATAACTTTATTTTATGTTCTTGTATAATTATATATGTATTAATCTTTATGAGAGATAGATATATGGTTGTATATGTTGTCGCGACCCACACCTGGAATAAGGGCAAGAGTAGTGAGCAACATCTAGCCTATGCCGCAGCATTGGCGGTAGAACGTTGTCTGGGTCAACTATATTATCTAAACATCTCATACAATATGTATATGGTACCTGTCAATGTCATCTCAACTCCAAACAGAGGAACAATATGGTATATGATAATATTAAACAATACTCAATCATAATGTCAAACTAAGGAAGATAAAGTATGATATAGAATGAGGAAGATGAAATAGGAATCTCAATACAATCTCAAGTCCACAATAATATATACTTGCCAAAAGTCTCAATAAAAGTCTAATACAAGTCTAAACAACAAGTCTAAGCCTCATCATCATCTGGTACTAGGTTTTCTTACTCTAAAGGAGTATCCTCTAATGGTACGCTATTCAACGACCCGTAGTAGTTGGGACACTGGTCCACGAGGTAATCATCTGAAAAATATATCCAGTCATGATTGGAGCGAAGTACATACCTCTGAAAGCAGTTCCAAATACATAATCGAGCATATATAACAGATAATAAAAAATAATACATGATAACTAACTATGTGAATGAAATAAACTAGAGTGAATAGGTAATATACTGGAATAAAGAACAGGCAATATGAATAACAGCAATTTAAATGAAAAAGATAAAACTAGCTAATGTGCCATAGAGTACAAGTTCATTATATGATCGGTTTGGGTTGGACACGAATACAATATGGTAACTCGATTACACGTATAATATATAATCAACATATACACGAATATAATTGGACTAGATCATATAAACAACTCCTACTCCCTCATCCCCAACCAATACTAATGGATCCAATCATGACACGTTACACACACGAATATGGGCACACAGAACACGAGCAGTATGTGAACACGAAGTACACGATAATCAATACCCGATACACACGATAAAATACATGTGAAGGAGTACCCGCTGAACATGGTATGGGATAACATCCCATATCTGGATCCATTTAGTACCAGTCCGTGTAGCCACTGTGTCAGAATCAAGTATACAGTTCTAGAACATGCGATATATACACTATCATGAAATAAAAATTAATAGAGAGATGTACTCGTCTCTGGTCCTGAGCAAAGGGTGTCTCTCAATGCCCAAGCTGGTGTCACACAATCCTATTTAGGAAAATCAAGTTAAATAGTGTAATAAAGTGATAAATATGCTAAAATGCACCTAATCATGATTTTTTAAGTCCATACTAGGTCAATAGGTCTATTTTGGTCATTAACTATTCAATACTAGATAGTACTAAGTCTCACCTTAGCTATACTAAGTCATTACCTAGGTATATAGCTAATACCTTAACTAACACTAAGTAATATAACTAACTGTCATACTTATACACTTTATAGTAACTGATACTTAACTAACCTATACCCTATTAACTAACTGACACTAAATAACACTGACTAATACCTATACTTCATTAACTGATATCCTATTCTTAATTAGTAACTGATACCATACTTACCCTTAGTATCACTTCTAACTGATACCAACTTATACCAATCTATTATCTCACTGACACTCACTAGACCAACCCTCAATGCTTCACTGATATACATTGGTGTATCCACCTTGATACCCACACTCCATTACCCTTTCATTCACTACTTAACTAATGATACTGCCTTTCTTCAATGTTCTGATACTCTCGGATGTGATACACTCACTGGGGATGGCTTACACTGCTGTTGCTCTTGCCTTCATGCTGTTGCTTCTATTGTTCTTCATGTTGTTGTTGCTATTGTTCTTCATGCTGCAGCTACTGCTATTGTTCTTTATGTTGTTGCTGCTATTGTTCTTCATGCTGCTGCTGCTGCTGCTATTGTTCTTCATGCTGCTGCTACTACTATTGTTCTTTATGCTACTACTACTGCTATTGTTCTTCATGCTGCTGCTACTGCTAGCTGCATCTATTTCCTTGATACTTATCTATACTTGATTACTTACACAACCACATCATAATTGACACTGATACCTCACCTGACACTCCTTAACTCATACTCCCTTTACTTTACATCTCTAACACAACCATAACAAACACACACCAACAAACCCTTACCTGACTGCCCATAGCCTGTGCTCGAGCTCCCCACCTGGCACAGTCTCTGCTGCTGTTTTCTTCTTATTCACTACACAGTATGTCACTACCCCATTTCCAGGGCAGGATATTTTTTTATTTTAATTTGGTAAATTGTGTATTGATCATAAATATTTGTATTAATATTTAATTAGATGCATGTATTTATTTTTATTAGTTGTTTTAGGGTTTTGGCTAGTCTGGACCCATGTCAGACCCTAATGGACCCTTGTCAGACCCAACCAACACCCTTGTCAGACTTATTTATTGGTTTAGAGTAGTTATTTATATTCTAATTAGTTAGTTGGAGTGATTAGGATTTAGTTAGAGTGCATTTGGAAACCCCAAATCCAAACCCTAATTAGCATGACTTAAGTTGAGGAGTATTTTAGACTTTGTACCAAACTTTAACCCTACTTCTATTACATGGCCGACCCCCCCTTCCTTCCCATTTCCTTCTCCTTCTTTTTTTCACTCTCCATTATGCTTCTTTACTTCTTTCTTTACTTCTCACCCATTTTTAAGTAAGTTTCTTCACCTTTCCTCTCTTCCTTCATTTAATTCCCTCTTTAATGCAAACCCTAACCCATCATTTTCTTCTAACCTAATTGTGTAGGAGTTACTTTGGGAGTAGTGCTTGGATTTGGGAGCTTGGGAGCTAGTTTGGAGCTTTTAGGACTTTTTGGAGACTTTGGCCTTGGGATTTCAACTCCCAAGAGGTAAACCTTAACTTTCCTCTTAGTGATTACTTTAATATAGTATAATTAGTTGTTTAGAACCTTTCTAAACTGTAGGACTATCCATAGGAGGAAGTTGGAGCTTGTTTGGATGTGTTTGGAGACTTTGGCATAAAGTTTTGTGTCAATTTTGGATGAAATCCGAGATTGGCCCATTTTGGGTGTTGCCCTAGGATAGACGGACCTATGTAGACGTACTTGGGTGTCTTAAGGGTAGGTACATATCTCCGTTCGGACACATGAGGTCGTATCGCAGAGTTTTGGGCATTTCAGACGATTTGGGGGTTTTTTCTTCGACATGGGTTCCATGTGCATATGGAATTTTGCCATGGACATAGAATCGAAGAGTTAGCATTTTTATGAGGTTCTAGACATTGATTAGAACTTATGGGTAAATTCTAGGTCGATTCCGATTAGGTTTGGTGTACATTTTGCGAGGTATCGCAAGCCGCACTCCAAATGCTCGTCGAAATGACCAATTGGCCATTTCGACTTGGTTTCTAGGTTTTGGGCTTGTGCGCAGGTTAGTTTAGCCTTGGAGAGTGTGTATTAGGGTTTTTGAGTTTATATTTATATATATATATATATATATATATATATATATATATATATATATATATATATATCACGCCCCAATCCTAAAATATACGGGACCAGGCCACGTGGCAATAGCCAGCTGTCACGTCTCCGAGGATATCCCAATTTAATGGATCCTAACGAAGAGTGCTACGCTGTCCTAAAATACTAAAATGTCCAATATCAATATCAAACAGGTCATCTAATCTCATCCACAAAATAAAAAACAAGAAAGTACTAAAATAAATACTGGAAGATAAACGCCAGTCTCAAAATATCATAGTACAACCAAGAATGTCTGGTGGGAACAAACCCACTACTAGGACAAAAATAAAGTACTGAAATAATAGATAAAAGATAATGACTAGGGCATCGGCTGACTAGATAATGATGCTCCCAAATCCTAGGCAGAAGGCCTATCAAGTGATCACGAAAACTCTGATGGTAACACCTCTAGCTCCTCTGCGGTAGCGAACCTCGTCTCCTGTCTTGGGCCGTACACTGTGGGGTAATATGCCTCGTCCAAATCTGAAAAGGTACCAGGTCCTCAGAGGGACGTAACAAGATATATAGAAGTATGCCATATATAAATATTGAATAAAATAAATACAATAAGGGGTGTGCTAACCATCTAAGTGAATACAATGTGAGAACAACTTTGATACGTATGGGTAGGCGTAGGCACAACGTCCAACACTCTGAGGAGCGTGGTATCTGTAATGTCCATTATTCCGAAGAATGAGGTATCTGCAATATATATACGTCCTATCACTCCGAAGAGCGCGGTATCTGCAATAAAGGAAGTCATTGGATCCGTGGCTCCTCCGGATACGATGGAGTCCAATATGTATATCCCATACGCCTACTAGTTGTCCTCCCCGCCCAATGTAGATACACAAATTGAATACTCGACGTGTATACCACGTATCTATATGCCAAGTCTCTATGAATAAAATAACCCTGAGTTACGTACTAACTGTGATGCATGTCACACGCACCGATAGCTAGTCGAGTACGCGAACTCGCATCCCAATATAAATTTGTCACAGTGAAACATGTGAGGGTGTCAGGTCTCGGAAGATATCAGAGTATCCTCCCAATGGGGTAAGTCTGCTAGTGACTAGGTCAAGTACACTAATCATCGACGCATCCGTCGACTACACCCGAGTCAATCTTGGACGCACATAGTCATATAAAATAAGCAAGAAAACATCATACAACATATACAATATTTAAATTAGACAATAAATATGGTATGGTATCTTGCCTGGGTTCTCAAGCTGTGAAAGCCAATAGCCTGCTCTTGCGGTGTCTCCTGGCTGATCCAATGACCCTAGACATACAATATAATATAACAAATACTGTCATCAGACACTAAACAATACATAATTAATTATGACGTTGCTCTTAGGTACTGTCGCAAGTTCACGGCTGATCGAATACAGTGTCACGAGTGCATGTAGCTAGGGTGTATACGTGTTCTGTCCTCAGTTAACGTGCGCCTTGAGACAATAATTACTACGTTAGCGGTTTTACGCACTACTAGAATAAGCGGTATTAGCGACGTATTTTAGCGACGTCTAGTTAAAACGTCGCTAAATTAGCGACTCTGTAAAAAGCGTCGCTAGGCGTCGCTAAATAGCGACATTTAGCGACGTTTAGCGACTTTTATTAAGATTTTAAAAGAATAGTCGCTATAAGTTCAATTAAGGTCGCTAAACGTCGCTAATATATCTGATTTAGCGACATTTAGCGTCGTAATTAGCGACGTATATATCAAAAAAATTTAGCAACGTATTTAGCGACTTTATTTACGTCGCTAATTTTAATTTTAGCGACGTTTTTATGTGACGTCGCTAAACGTCGCTAATTTTTGTTTAATTAGGGCTCGGTTTTCTTTTCTCCGTCTGTCGAAAATTTCGTCGAAAATTTTGAAACGTTTCGATTTCCCCCGCCCCCCCTCTCCGGCGACCGGGTTTCCACGGCTGCGTCTACTCCGGCTTTCCCCTCCTCCTCCTCGAGCTCTAGGTAATCTCTCTCTCTCTCTCTCTCTCTCCCTCTCTCTCTCTCTCTCTCATGTGACACTGACACAAGACACACTTGACAGACATGACACACGCACACAGACACGACACACGCACACAGACACACACGACACACACACACAGACGCAGACACACACACACGACACACATACACGACACACACACAGACACACACACAAATACGACACACACACGACACACACACACAGACGCAGGGGTTAGGTTTAGGGTTAGGGTTAGGGTTAGGGTTAGGTTTTTTGACCTGGGGTTAGGATTAGGGTTAGGGTTTGCTTTGCTTGTAAGTATTTTTTTAGGTTACTTTTTGTTGTTGATTTTTAAGGGGCTCTATACATAAATCAATTTTGAAGGAGGGGGCAAATCAGACTCTCAATTGATAGCTTACGCCCACTTGACTTTTTAAGGGTTCTTCTTGTTTTGTATTGTCTCAAAAGAAATAAGAGAGAGAGAGAGAGAGAGAGAGAGAGAGAGAGAGAGTAACCTAATCTAATGGTAGAGTGAAAATGTTCCTCTCATAGAAGTAACCTAATCTAATGGTAGAGTGAAAATGTTCTTGTAGAGAGTATTAAACATATTACAACCCCTTGCATTCTAATGATCAGCTAAGCAATAAGGGTTGCGTGGTGTGTTAGGTGGAGTTATTGTTAACATGCATCATATGTAACAGGGACACATATCTATGAATAATTAAGAATAGTCAATTTGATTTTGATACTTTTTTTTTGTAAGCTTTAGAATGATTATTAAAATTTGATTTCATATTATTGGTTTGGCTATAATCTACTTGAGAAGTATCAGTAGCTTTGAGTGAGTGCAAGTGTCTATGTGTTTTAGGGTAGATGTAAGCTTTAGAATGATCTATACTGCTACATAATCATCTAATTCTTCCATTCCGGTCTAATAGCTAATTCTTTGCTAATTCTTTGTTTTCATCTATCTTACCAGATGGCACCCAAGAGAGCGACACCTCCTACTGTTAAGGAGGAAGTTATGCCTCCTACTGTTAAGGAGGAAGTGATGCCGACTACTGTTAAGGAGGAAGAGATACCACCTGCGGGGAGTTCCAGTCACCCAGCACCTATCGCGGCTGTATCTCAGACGGGGAGTTCCAGTCACCCAGCACCCATAGCGGAGCTTGATAACATAAATGCTGCTTATGCGCAGTATTTGAGGGACTGGTATCTGCCCCATTTTGGAAATCCTCGAGATTGATACTATAATGTTTCATATACTTATATATTATGCATTTTGTGTTACTGTGATACTCTGATACTTATATATTATGTGATGCTGTTTATGTCTATTTTGTGTGAGTGTGATGCTGTTTATGCCCATTTTGTGTTACTGTGATGCTGTTTATGCCCATTTTGTGTGACTGTGATACTTTTATTGTCTGTCTATAATATTTGTGTGTATTAATTGTATGACTGTGATACTTTTATTCATATTCAATATTGTTAATCCGGTGTTGAGTGTTCCACCGAAGGGGTCGACGAACCCATAGAATTCAACGGAGGGTTGCTCCGGGTATATTTTTAATTAGAAATTTATAAATTGCAGGAATAATAGTTTGGAACAATTCAGGTTTTTTTTTTAATTTTTTTGTAACTTTAGCGACGTATTTAGCGACGTTTAGCGACGTCTAGCGACGTTACTATAAGTCGCTAAAAAAGTTGCTAATTAGCGACGTGTAATTAGCCGTCGCTAAAGACGTCGCTAAACGTCGCTAAATATGTCGTTGTACGTCGCAAATTGCTGACATGGCAGTACTGCCAGGTCATTAAAGACGTCGCTGTTACGTCGCTATATAAGTCGCTAATTAGCGACGTTTAACGACTTTAATAAACGTCGCTATTTAGTGACTCGGAGTCGCTAAACGTCGCTAAATTTAGCGACATAATTAAGTCGCTAAAATACGTCGGCATAGCGACGTTTAGCGACGTTTTTCCTTTCGGCGACTTGGTTTTTTCCGACTGCGTTAAAACGTCGCTAATTACGTCCTTAAAAGTTTTTAGCGACGTTTTTTTGTTATTTAGCGACGTTTTTGGGCGTCGCTAATTTGACTTATTTTGGTAGTGACGAAACTACATTACGTCTTGTTGAATTACACGTCATTAATTCCCATGTTAAGAGTATTAGGTCTATGTCTACGTTTTTAGGTGGAAGGCAAGTTTTTTATACCATTCTTATGATTAGGAATAATTATCATCAGTTAATTACTGATTAACTCTAATTATCATATATACCCACATATAGGGTTCCACATAACTTGTTTGTGTCCACGTACGACACACGACACAAACTTGATGATACGACGATACGACAGTATGACAACATGATACAAGAAAGGAAGGCTGGTGGACGAGTACCTGATTGACAGAACGAGGGAGGGTCTTCCTACTGGTTGGTCGTCCTTCGACGGGTGGAGCTCCGACGTCGACGACGGTGGGCAGCAGCGGCAGCGGCAGTAACAACAATTGTAGTAGCTGCAGCAGGTTGCAGTAACGACAACAGCAGCTGGGACGATGTCAGGTGGTGGAGACGGTGGTCCGGCGGAGGTAGGCGGTGGAAGAGGCTCACAGGGGTGGCGTTTCGAAGTGGTGGTGTTGAGAGAGGGTCGGTAGATCGGGTTGGAGGGGTTATCGTTGATGGTGGAGGGAAGGTTGATGGTAGTGGTGCAGCCGGTTGCAGTCGACTAGAGTGGTGGTCAAGCGTCGATGGGGTGACAGTCCGAAGTGGTAATCCGGTGGCTAGGGGTTGCGGCCTGGGGTGGTGATGGCGAGGGGTAGTCAGGGCCAGGGGAAGCTCGATTAGAGGATGGGTTCGGCTAGGGTTTACTCCTAGGTGGTGATGGATGAGTTTTAGGGTTTCTATGGGGGAACATGTATATTTATATGAGAGGAGGTTTTTGGGCTGGCCTCAGGATTTGTCCTGTCCGACCTTGTTGGGGTGGGGCTGGTCCTGTCACGCCCCGATCTCCCACAGGCAATCGGCCGTTCCCGCTAGGCGGGAATCACCCTCGTCAGCGCTCCCGCGGAACGATCGCTTAACCTATCCGGGCGTGATGCCGCACGAGCGTGATCCACGCCCGTGCAAGGCCATGGTTCATTGGCTGGCGGCAAGAGTTCTAAGCCACAGAGTCGCACAGATTGTCCGAGTGCAGCGGAGTTTAGGAACGCATAGCGATCGGTAACAGGTTCACTGAGTCGACAATATAGCGGAAGCATCGAAACAAGTAAAGTAATCTCTTTATTGATATGAAACATGTATTACAGGCGGCGTATAGCCTAGATTACAAGTCGCTCAAGCCTCTCTCTCTCTGAAACAGTAAAAGCGTGCCAAGCGGCTACAACTGTGGAATGAATGTACAGGCGATGGTCAGGCGATGTTCACAACTTATGTCTTGTATATGTGCTTCAGTCCCGGACGCACCGTTGCTTCGGAGTGTTGTCCACGCCTTAGCACGCACGAAGGAGGCGTCCGCACCGCACGAGGTTCTCCCGCACCCTGCATATCAAACTGGTGGATTATCAGTACATTGAATGCACTGGTGGGGAAGCTACTCGCCCGCTCGACAAATCCAAACACGTAATACAGGTTCCGTGCACAACTATTTAGTTGTCTTTCTAGTTGCCTTAGGATCAGTTTCATGCAAACATTGAATAGCTTAACGTGTCGGGCAGTGCGCCATACGATGTTTGAGGAAACACGGTGAGACTTACCAACTTACCATTTCTCCTTCCCTGTCCAAGGCAAACATGATTAATTCAAGCACGGTAAGTATAAACATTCAGGAACATAGCATATGCAACATGCAACACGAGAGTTATTGAACGGAACAGTATTTGGTGTGCTCAGTTGTACTTGATACGATGCAGTAACTCGCACGCGGATAGCCGCTAAGCAAGGATGACTTATCTATATGAACATGAGTCACTGGCAAAGCCATAAAGGACTAATCCCAGACGAGAGTGGAACGCAACGAGAGCACACGATGCGCTATGAACCATCTCGCCCGTACACGATGGATTGCATATGTAGTCCAAGGCTAAGATGGAATGCAACCAAGTATACGATATGTTGCAAACCATCTCGCCAGCACACGATAGACTACACATGATGTGGTCCTAGGCCAAGTGGAATGCAACCGACTACACGATATGCTGCAAACCACTCGCCTGCACACGATGAACCACACTTGAAGTTCCATCCGGATCGGAGCGGCCCCAGTGCCCCGGTGACCGTCCGTGGAACTATACCTCGTTTTTGAGTTGTTCACGACATGCACTTCAGGGTTAACCAATCTCAGGCAACACGATTTAACCAATCTCAGGCAACACGATTACACGAGATACACGAGAACACGCGTGCACTAGAACACGAGAACACGATAACACGAGTGCACGGGAACACGAGTACACGAGTATACGTGATACTTGAATCTTGGTTCTGTACAATAACTTGTCTTGATGCATTCCCCTGGTTCGGGGCTGCGTTGATGACCTAACGGTCCAGGATACTTGCAGGTTCGTTCAGGCACGGAACGACTACGTAGTAGTCTTTCGGGATTTGGATGAAAACACGATAACTATCAAGCAGACAAGTATGCGTTTCTAGGAACATAAACAGGCACGTTGCTCGGGCCCGAAGGTAGTCCGAGAGATGAAATCGTTAGGGGACTTAGCATGCGAGGGTCTGAATATAAGCAGTATTTCCTTTTCCATGTTCTAGCAAGCAATACAAGTTGGGATTATTCCCTTAGCTAGGTGCGTTGGATTTATTAGCATGCAGGGGGTGAATCACCTAGCGACTAGCATAAACATTCCAGATTTTATGTGTGCTGGCTAAGCAAAGACAAGTTCACCGTAGCCACCCACCTTAGCGATAATTCGCCTCGGTAGAGCGATACGTCTGAGCGAGCCTCTGAAAGTCCAAGCCGGATCCTTGTAGGGACAAGTCTGGATATCCTTTGCTTCTTGATTGAGGCAAGGCAGGTCGGAACAGCTGTACGATTGCCGTTTGAGACGGCAGTCCGCTTGAGCGGAACGGGGTGTTACATCCTACCCAACTTAGGAAAAGTCTCGTCCTCGAGACTTACTAAGGACAAGCAGTAATCTAGGGTTGAGGCAATCCTAGACAAGTCGTTGCACTTGTTCATTTGGATCTTCACTTGCACAAGCTTCAAAATCAGCATATCGCTTAGACTGGATCGTGCGCACTTTCGAAGTGCACTTCTAGCGTGAACACGTCAACCAGCTCAGTAATAGCGAAGTCTTAGCACTCGAGTTTCACCTTTTCTTAAGTCTTGGATGGTGCACTAGTTCAAGGCATCCCTCGAATAGATGCATTCAACCAAACTTAGGGTTAGTAAAAATCGGACAAGCTACTAGCGATACTCTCAAGGGTTCGCACAGGTTGGCACAAAGGCCACTCGCAGTATACAACCAGACAAGCAAGCATATCATTCAAAACGTATTTTGAAAGTATTTAGACTTATTGTTGGAACATCCCATCGAGGCATTGAGAGAGAGCGTGCACATAACCCATGAACGAGCTTTCGAAACAGAGATATCGAATTAAAGTCCAAAGGCGTAGAAGCCAGGCTCTGATACCAACATGTCACGCCCCGATCTCCCGCAGGCAATCGGCCGTTCCCGCTAGGCGGGAATCACCCTCGCCAGCGCTTCCGCGGAACGATCGCTTAACCTATCCGGGCGTGATGCCGCACGAGCGTGATCCACGCCCGTGCAAGGCCATGGTTTATTGGCTGGCGGCAAGAGTTCTAAGCCAAAGAGTCGCACAGATTGTCCGAGTGCAGCGGAGTTTAGGAACGCATAGCGATCGGTAACAGGTTCACTGAGTCGACAATATAGCGGAAGCATCGAAACAAGTAAAGTAATCTCTTTATTGATATGAAACATGTATTACAGGCGGCGTATAGCCGAGATTACAAGTCGCTCAAGCCTCACTCTCTCTGAAACAGTAAAAGCGTGCCAAGCGGCTACAACTGTGGAATGAATGTACAGGCGATGGTCAGGCGATGTTCACAACTTATGTCTTGTATATGTGCTTCAGTCCCGGATGCACCGTTGCTTCGGAGTGTTGTCCACGCCTTAGCACGCACGAAGGAGGCGTCCGCACCGCACGAGGTTCTCCCGCACCCTGCATATCAAACTGGTGGATTATCAGTACATTGAATGCACTGGTGGGAAAGCTACTCGCCCGCTCGACAAATCCAAACACGTAATACAGGTTCCGTGCACAACTATTTAGTTGTCTTTCTAGTTGCCTTAGGATCAGTTTCATGCAAACATTGAATAGCTTAACGTGTCGGGCAGTGCGCCGTGCGATGTTTGAGGAAACACGGCGAGACTTACCAACTTACCATTTCTCCTTCCCTGTCCAAGGCAAACATGATTAATTCAAGCACGGTAAGTATAAACATTCAGGAACATAGCATATGCAACATGCAACACGAGAGTTATTGAACGGGACAGTATTTGGTGTGCTCAGTTGTACTTGATACGATGCAGTAACTCGCACGCGGATAGCCGCTAAGCGAGGATGACTTATCTATATGAACATGAGTCACTGGCAAAGCCATAAAGGACTAATCCCAGACGAGAGTGGAACGCAACGAGAGCACACGATGCGCTACGAACCATCTCGCCCGTACACGATGGATTGCATATGTAGTCCAAGGCCAAGATGGAATGCAACCAAGTACACGATATGTTGCAAACCATCTCGCCAGCACACGATAGACTACACATGATGTGGTCCTAGGCCAAGTAGAATGCAACCGACTACACGATATGCTGTAAACCACTCGCCTGCACACGATGAACCACACTTGAAGTTCCATCCGGATCGGAGCGGCCCCAGTGCCCCGGTGACCGTCCGTGGAACTATACCTCGTTTCTGAGTTGTCCGCGACATGCACTTCAGGGTTAACCAATCTCAGGCAACACGATTTAACCAATCTCAGGCAACACGATTTAACCAATCTCAGGCAACACGATTACACGAGATACACGAGAACATGCGTGCACTAGAACACGAGAACACGATAACACGAGTGCACGGGAACACGAGTACACGAGTATACGTGATACTTGAATCTTGGTTCTGTACAATAACTTGTCTTGATGCATTCCCCTGGTTCGGGGCTGCGTTGATGACCTAACGGTCCCGGATACTTGCAGGTTCGTTCAGGCACGGAACGACTACGTAGTAGTCTTCCGGGGTTTGGATGAAAACACGGTAACTATCAAGCAGACAAGTATGCATTTCTAGGAACATAAACAGGCACGTTGCTCGGGCCCGAAGGTAGTCCGAGAGATGAAATCGTTAGGGGACTTAGCATGCGAGGGTCTGAATATAAGCAGTATTTCCTTTTCCATGTTCTAGCAAGCAATACAAGTTGGGATTATTCCCTTAGCTAGGTGCGTTGGATTTATTAGCATGCAGGGGGTGAATCACCTAGCGACTAGCATAAACATTCCAGATTTTATGTGTGCTGGCTAAGCAAAGATAAGTTCACCGTAGCCACCCACCTTAGCGATAATTCGCCTCGGTAGAGCGATACGTCTGAGCGAGCCTCTGAAAGTCCAAGCCGGATCCTTGTAGGGACAAGTCTGGATATCCTTTGCTTCTTGATTGAGGCAAAACAGGTCGGGACAGCTGTACGATTGCCGTTTGAGACGGCAGTCCGCTTGAGCGGAACGGGGTGTTACATCCTACCCAACTTAGGAAAAGTCTCGTCCTCGAGACTTACTAAGGACAAGCAGTAATCTAGGGTTGAGGCAATCCTAGACAAGTCATTGCACTTGTTCATTTGGATCTTCACTTGCACAAGCTTCAAAATCAGCATATCGCTTAGACTGGATCGTGCGCACTTTCGAAGTGCACTTCTAGCGTGAACACGTCAACCAGCTCAGTGATAGCGAAGTCTTAGCACTCGAGTTTCACCTTTTCTTAAGTCTTGGATGGTGCACTAGTTCAAGGCATCCCTTGAATAGATGCATTCAACCAAACTTAGGGTTAGTGAAAATCGGACAAGCTACTAGCGATACTCTCAAGGGTTCGCACAGGTTGGCACAAAGGCCACTCGCAACATACAACCAGACAAGCAAGCATATCATTCAAAACGTATTTTGAAAGTATTTAGACTTATTGTTGGAACATCCCATCGAGGCATTGAGAGAGAGCGTGCACATAACCCATGAACGAGCTTTCGAAACAGAGATATCGAATTGAAGTCCAAAGGCGTAGAAGCCAGGCTCTGATACCAACATGTCACGCCCCGATCTCCCGCAGGCAATCGGCCGTTCCCGCTAGGCGGGAATCACCCTCGCCAGCGCTTCCGCGGAACGATCGCTTAACCTATCCGGGCGTGATGCCGCACGAGCGTGATCCACGCCCGTACAAGGCCATGGTTCATTGACTGGCGGCAAGAGTTCTAAGCCACAGAGTCGCACAGATTGTCCGAGTGCAGCGGAGTTTAGGAACGCATAGCGATCGGTAACAGGTTCACTGAGTCTTCAATATAGCGGAAGCATCGAAACAAGTAAAGTAATCTCTTTATTGATATGAAACATGTATTACAGGCGGCGTATAGCCAAGATTACAAGTCGCTCAAGCCTCACTCTCTCTGAAATAGTAAAAGCGTGCCAAGCGGCTACAACTGTGGAATGAATGTACAGGCGATGGTCAGGCGATGTTCACAACTTATGTCTTGTATATGTGCTTCAGTCCCGGATGCACCGTTGCTTCGGAGTGTTGTCCACGCCTTAGCACGCACGAAGGAGGCGTCCGCACCGCACGAGGTTCTCCCGCACCCTGCATATCAAACTGGTGGATTATCAGTACATTGAATGCACTGGTGGGGAAGCTACTCGCCCGCTCGACAAATCCAAACACGTAATACAAGTTCCGTGCACAACTATTTAGTTGTCTTTCTAGTTGCCTTAGGATCAGTTTCATGCAAACATTGAATAGCTTAACGTGTCGGGCAGTGCGCCGTGCGATGTTTGAGGAAACACGGCGAGACTTACCAATTTACCATTTCTCCTTCCCTGTCCAAGGCAAACATGATTAATTCAAGCACGGTAAGTATAAACATTCAGGAACATAGCATATGCAACATGCAACACGAGAGTTATTGAACGGGACAGTATTTGGTGTGCTCAGTTGTACTTGATACGATGCAGTAACTCGCACACGGATAGCCGCTAAGCGAGGATGACTTGTCTATATGAACATGAGTCGCTGGCAAAGCCATAAAGAACTAATCCCAGACGAGAGTGGAACGCAACGAGAGCACACGATGTGCTACGAACCATCTCGCCCGTACACGATGGATTGCATATGTAGTCCAAGGCCAAGATGGAATGCAACCAAGTACACGATATGTTGCAAACTATCTCGCCAGCACACGATAGACTACACATGATGTGGTCCTAGGCCAAGTGGAATGCAACCGAGTACACGATATGCTGCAAACCACTCGCCTGCACACGATGAACCACACTTGAAGTTCCATCCGGATCGGAGCGGCCCCAGTGCCCCGGTGACCGTCCGTGGAACTATACCTCGTTTCCGAGTTGTTCGCGACATGCACTTCAGGATTAACCAATCTTAGGCAACACGATTTAACCAATCTCAGGCAACACGATTTAACCAATCTCAGGCAACACGATTACACGAGATACACGAGAACACGCGTGCACTAGAACACGAGAACACGATAACACGAGTGCACGGGAACACGAGTACACGAGTATACGGGATACTTGAATCTTGGTTCTGTACAATAACTTGTCTTGATGCATTCCCCTGGTTCGGGGCTACGTTGATGACCTAACGGTCCCGGATACTTGCAGGTTCGTTCAGGCACGGAACGACTACGTAGTAGTCTTCCGGGGTTTGGATAAAAATACGGTAACTATCAAGCAGACAAGCATGCGTTTCTAGGAACATAAACAGGCACGTTGCTCGGGCCCGAAGGTAGTCCGAGAGATGAAACCGTTAGGGGACTTAGCATGCGAGGGTCTGAATATAAGCAGTATTTCCTTTTCCATGTTCTAGCAAGCAATACAAGTTGGGATTATTCCCTTAGCTAGGTGCGTTAGATTTATTAGCATGCAGGGGGTGAATCACCTAGCGACTAGCATAAACATTCCAGATTTTATGTGTGCTGGCTAAGCAAAGACAAGTTCACCGTAGCCACCCACCTTAGCGATGATTTGCCTCGGTAGAGCGATACGTCTGAGCGAGCCTCTGAAAGTCCAAGCCGGATCCTTGTAGGGACAAGTCTGGATATCCTTTGCTTCTTGATTGAGGCAAAGCAGGTCGGGACAGCTGCACGATTGCCGTTTGAGACGGCAGTCCGCTTGAGCGGAACGGGGGTTTACAATCTACCCTCCTTAGAGTATTTCGTCCTCGAAATTAAAATATACGCATGGTAAGAACTACTGACTGAATTTAAAATGCTACCGCATACCTAGGTGTAAACTCCCTCACCCAAAATAGGTATTTTGTGTATATTTTATATTATTATATTTATTGTAGATGTTGAATTTATTTAGAGTATTCTCTTAGTTAATTAGAAAATAAATTTTTTAGTATATTTACTTATATAAATATTTATTTAGAATTATTTTTAGGCTATTTTAGATTATTGAGATTTTTTCATAATTTTTAGTTAATTAAAAACTAGTAACACTAATTTTTTTAGGACTTTGAAGAATTTATTTTATGTTCAAACTTATATAAAAATATCCCAAACTTTTATTTTAGGTTCTAAATAATAAAATATATTTTCTATAATTTTTTGGGAATTTTTTGATTATTTTTAGTATTTATTTTGAGTTAATTATCAAAAACTGAATTAAAAACTATTTTCTGAAAAAGAAAACCCAAAAAGAAATTATTTCTGCCCAGTCAGCAAACAGGGGGCCCACCTGTCAGCCTCCCGCAACAAACAGTGCCGGGCCCGCCTGTCAGTGACTGCGGGGCGGGCAACGTTGGATGGCTGCCACGTGTCAAGATCTAAGCCGCGACTGCTTTCTCTCTCCTCTATATATATATATTAGTTTAAGTTTACTTCTAGGGTTTTTCTTCAGCCGAATTTTGGAGAATTGGCATCTAGGGTTCCTTCATCTTCCAGAAGCCATTGCGCATAGCTCCGGACTCCAAATGAGGCCTAGTTTTTTGTGTTAGAAAGATATTAAGGTTAGATTTCTGATTATATAATTTATTTTATGAAATTATTATTATTAAATTCTGGAAAATTCGTAGACCATAGCATGTCCGAAAATAGACATGTTTCAATGTTTTCGTGATTCCGGGAGAACCAGGAATCAGAATCATGAACCGTTTAAAGTTTCGGAAAGCTAATATCAAGATCATTGACATATGTTTTTCGCAGAATTTATTTCAAAGTATTTTTATATTGTTAATTCTATAGAACTTCTAGGGTAAAAATTTAACCATCGGTGCACGATACGAAACTTGTATGTGCCATAATTTTCAAACGAATTTGAATTCGGACGAGCCATAAATTCTAGCATGTTTTGACGCTGAAATCTACAGGAATTCATGCATGAAAGTCAAGTTTGTGTCAGTTGATTTTTTGGTCAACAGATCGCCTCGATTTGTGTGCCATGAGTCTCGAGTCGATAAAATTCAATTCCTTTGGACAAAATTTAGGCATTAACCTAAAAATTAGAATAATAAGATTAAAATAGGATTTTAGAGTAATTATTACAGAATTAAATAAATTAAAATAAATTATCTTTTGACGTGATAAATTTGTAATACATAGGCTATTTGGACTGTGACTTGGACTCTGATTCATTCCAGCAGCAGGACCCCAGGCAAGATACCTTGCCAAATTGTTTACAGTAATTTGCATGCTATTTATATTTCTGTTTATTTATTTCATTTTTGTATAGTTCTTGCATGTGTAGTTTTTTTCTCCAGTCATTACTATGTATTAGATATGTTGACACACACATGGCACATAGTATTATAGAGGACAATCATTAGGCGTATGGGCTTTAACCACTCTGGTAACATCGTAGTCACTAGCACGCACTATGGTGGGTCGTGTCCGATGGTCGCTACCCCCGAGGTATGTCGATTGATGGAGTTCGAGGGTCGCTACCCCCGAGGTATGACGGCTGATGATGTCCACTGACGAGCGTGAGGTTGTGAGGATTAGATCGAGTAGCCTACCCTTGCCCATACGTCGAAAAGTTATCCTCATTTGCATTCATATAGATGGTCTTGTACAGCGTACTTATTTATTTTCAAATTATATGCATGTTTACTGTATTCAAATTGGCTCATATTTTCTGTATCTTGTTACGTCCCTCTGAGGACCTGGTCCGCTGCCAGGTGTACCTGTTCTTGAGTATTTGCAGGAGCGCAAATTTGGATGGCTATAGATGCTTCGTGGACGTCTTCTCTCGAGCCGTGATTGATAGCTGGTACTTATATTGTTTGATGGTGTTGTACTTATATTGTATTTACTTTCCCATTTGAGTTGGTAGTGGATTTGTTTCCATCCAACTATCATCCTTAGATACTCCTTATTGAGATCTAGTTTCATAGACATTGGTTATTTTATTCATATTTGATTTTCGTGGATGAGATCTAGATTATACCCTGTGACTTGTGATATATATTTATACCACTTGTGGATTTGATATTTATATTACAGCGTACGTGTGGATTTGGTTTCCATATATTGGAGTTGCCATATCCATGCGGCTGGCATGCTTACGTGTCCTAGTCCTACGTATTTTTGGGACTGGGGCGTGACATATTTTTGTGGTGGCCCATGCAGGTCGAGAGCATATTGTCTCGGTTACGTTATTGTACCGAACAAGCCTGCACCTAGGACTAGAGTATAGGATCTCATCCACAATTGACTACGATTCATCTTCCTCCTATCTGTTCTATTTGAACAATTATATCCTGCTTGATTCCTGTACTTCCCTAATAATTCTTTGAGTATAGCCTCCTGCTAGAATATAGGAATCCATGTTATTAGGATAATAATTATGGTAGCACACCTATTAAGAATACAACGGGAATATAGACACACCACTAAGTTTAGAATATCTAGTGAACCCTAGAATTTCTTTTCTATAGATTGGTTTACCATTACCCCTTGATGTATTATGAAAATTTGAGAGTAGTATAGATACTACTAGAGTTAGTTAGAAGTTTTACCATAATGTTTGAACCTAGTATAAAGGATACCCTAATAAGTACCAAGACACCTTCTCGTAGACCTTAACAGGAGTTTCTACGGTATGCTTAAGATAATTACAGTACTAGTTTATTGTTATAAGTTGGGTAGTATACCTCACAACCTAGCATCACATAGTCTTTTGCCCTATTATTGAAGTGTAACTGAATGACATTTGTCGTATGCTAGCGTAAGACGACAGTGTTTATTCAGACTATAGGACTTAGAGGCTCATACCCCAATTTAGTCGACCAATGACTTAGACAGGGAGTTAGTATGACAACTGTAGAGATTGTAGGGTCTGTTATTATTATTGCTTATGTTATTTTTACTTCTGCGAACTTGAATTAATTTGTACCTTCTTTTATCATAATCCAGCGTACTTATATTTTTTTGTACTACCTTGATTTATGCTGCTATTATAGCCTAGTTTTTGCAAGCTTATTCTTTTATCGAGCTTGCTCATGGCATATGTATTATTGGGTGCACACAATGATACAATTGCCTAATCAGAATCGGTATATTAAGGTCTAGCTAACCTTAGTGCGCTTAGTTCGCTCTTCGCATGACTACTTTACGTGGATTGAGATATATGGTAGTAGACGGATATACTTGCCCCTAGACATGTCTGACACATCGTATCGGTTATATAACTGTACTGATACGCGCATGTAAATAGAAAGTTACCAAAAATAGGATTTCAATCCACAACTGTCCTGACAACTCTCTTTTCGAATTCCTTAATCTCTTTGAACCTCGTACTCGTATTCTGTCACCTTCACCTTGAATTCTTTATTATTGCTCTCCGTCTTCCCCTATTTCGGAAAGACAAAACCTCGTGCTGATATAAGTTGACACTGATAGTACTAGATATACCCCATAAGGCTAATCACATGACTTAGTGACACTTTTTTATAATTGATTAAGGGTATATCATAGGTGATATGTTTGGAGTTAAAACTTTGATAATTGAATAGCATGAGTAAATAAATTAAGGAATATTTTTCTTAAAGTATATAGCCTTCTGTGATAGATGGGTAAATTCTAAGTTGGGTAGCAGTGCATTGGCAACTCGAGAGGAATTTCTTTTAGATTGTGATCGAGTAAGATTAGATTGGGAGAGGTTCAAGCCATTTAATTTTGAAAATTTTAGAAGAATGACTAAGATGATGAGGATTAATGAATTTTAAAAATCTTGATATTGAGGACCCAATATTTATACCTTAAGTACATAATTTAAATTTTTGAGTATTGAAGGTAAAATCATCAATTTGAATTTGAAGGATAAATATATAATTTTAGACTTGAACATTGGTGGACTGTATTTAAATTATTTTTCAATTTGATGATTTAAATAAATAAATAAATAAAATTTTGATGATTGGACTACCTATTTGAAATATTGAGGATGTGAATGAAATTTAAAAAGTTGAAAAAAAAATTATAAGTAAAAATAGGAATAATATTGGACTCGAATTACTTCTAGAGGAGATTATGATACTTGGAGATCGTGAGATAAAATTTGATATGGGTTATTTAAATCTTGAAGATATTATATGGATTCAATTTAAATTTGGATATTGATGAGTTGGAAAAATGAGAAGAGATTACAATAGGTTGAATTTTGATTTGAACAATGATTATCTTAATTTTGAAATGATCGCGATAGATTTGAATAGATTTTGTTATTTAAATTTTTGGAAGAGATTGCGATTGACGTACCTTATGTACGAATGTGAAGGATTTAACAAATTATGCCTTATTTTAATTTCGAGGACGAAATTGTTTTATGTTGGGTAGATTGTAAACTCCCTCACCCAAAATAGGTATTTTGTGTATATTTTATATTATTATATTTATTGTAGATGTTGAATTTATTTAGAGTATTCTCTTAGTTAATTAGAAAATAATTTTTTAGTATATTTACTTATATAAATATTTATTTGGAATTATTTTTAGGCTATTTTAGATTATTGAGATTTTTTCATAATTTTTAGTTAATTAAAAACTAGTAACACTAATTTTTTTAGGACTTTGAAGAATTTATTTTATGTTCAAACTTATATAAAAATATCCCAAACTTTTATTTTAGGTTCTAAATAATAAAATATATTTTTTATAATTTTTTGGGAATTTTTTGATTATTTTTAGTATTTATTTTGAGTTAATTATCAAAAACTGAATTAAAAACTATTTTCTGAAAAAGAAAACCCAAAAAGAAATTATTTCTGCCCAGTCAGCAAACAGGGGGCCCACCTGTCAGCCTCCCGCAACAAACAGTGCCGGGCCCGCCTGTCAGTGACTGCGGGGCGGGCAGCGTTGGATGGCTGCCACGTGTCAAGATCTGAGCCGCGACTGCTTTCTCTCTCCTCTCTATATATATATATATTAGTTTAAGTTTACTTCTAGGGTTTTTCTTCAGCCGAATTTTGGAGAATTGGCATCTAGGGTTCCTTCATCTTCCAGAAGCCATTGCGCATAGCTCCGGACTCCAAATGAGGCCTAGTTTTTTGTGTTAAAAAGATATTGAGGTTAGCTTTCTGATTATATAATTTGTTTTATGAAATTATTATTATTAAATTCTGGAAAATTCGTAGACCACAGTATGTCCGAAAATAGACGTATTTCGATGTTTTCGTGATTTCGGGAGAACCAGGAATCAGAATCATGAACCGTTTAAAGTTTCGGAAAGCTAATGTCGAGATCATTGACATATGTTTTTCGCAGAATTTATTTCAAAGTATTTTTATATTGTTAATTCTGTAGAACTTCTAGGGTAAAAATTTAACCATCGGTGCACGATACGAAACTTGTATGTGCCATAATTTTCAAACAAATTTGAATTCGAACGAGACATAAATTCTAGTATATTTTGATGCTGAAATATTTAGGAATTCATGCATGAAAGTCAAGTTTGTGTCAGTTGACTTTTTGGTCAACAGATCACCTCGATTTGCGTGCCATGAGTCTCGAGTCGATAAAATTCAATTCCTTTGGACAAAATTTAAGCATTAACCTAAAAATCAGAATAATAAGATTAAAATAGGATTTTAGAGTAATTATTACAGAATTAAATAAATTAAAATAAATTATCTTTTGACGTGATAAATTTGTAATACATAGGCTATTTGGACTGTGACTTGGACTCTGATTCATACCAGCAGCAGGACCCCAGGCAAGATACCTTGCCAAATTGTTTACAGTAATTTGCATGCTATTTATATTTCTGTTTATTTATTTCATTTCTGTATAGTTCTTGCATGTGCAGTTTTTTTCTTATGTCATTACTATGTATTAGATATGTTGACACACATATGGCACATAGTATCATAAAGGACAATCATTAGGCGTATGGGCTTTAACCACTCTGGTAACACCGTAGTCACTAGCACGCACTATGGTGGGTCATGTCCGATGGTCGCTACCCCCAAGGTATGTCGATTGATGGAGTCCGAGGGTCGCTACCCCCGAGGTATGACTGCTGATGATATCCACTGACGAGCGTGAGGTTGTGAGGATTAGATCGAGTAGCCTACCCTTGCCCATACGTCAAAAAGTTGTCCTCATTTGCATTCATATAGATGATCTTGTACATCGTACTTATTTATTTTCAAATTATATGCATGTTTACTGTATTCAAATTGGCTCGTATTTTCTGTATCTTGTTACGTCCCTCTGAGGACCTGGTCCGCTGCCAGGTGTACCTGTTCTTGAGTATTTGTAGGAGCACAGATTTGGATGGCTATAGATGCTTCGTAGACGTCTTCTCTCGAGCCGTGATTGATAGCTGGTACTTATATTGTTTGATGGTGTTGTACTTATATTGTATTTACTTTCCCATTTGAGTTGGTAGTGGATTTGTTTCCATCCAACTATCATCCTTAGATACTCCTTATTGAGATCTAGTTTCATAGACATTGGTTATTTTATTCATATTTGATTTTCGTGGATGAGATCTAGATTATACCCTGTGACTTGTGATATATGTTTATACCACTTGTGGATTTGATATTCATATTACAGCGTACGTGTGGATTTGGTTTCCATATATTGGAGTTGCCATATCCATGCGGCTGGCATGCTTACGTGTCCTAGTCCTACGTATTTTTTGGACTGGGGCGTGACACTAGGCCTTCGAAGAGATGGGAATAACGCTATCGAATATCCTTCTCGTATTCCCAAGTCGACTTACTTGGTGTATGATGCCTCTATGCGACATGAACTAAGGGGATAGTCTGACCTCGTAGTACCTTCTTACTCCTGTCCAGAATCTCAACAGGCTCCTCTTGGTATGATAAGCTCGGGCCGACGGTGATCTCGGAATGGTCAAGCACCTGACTCGGATCTGGCATGTACCTCCTCAGCTGAGATACATGGAAGATGTCATGGACTCCTTCTAAAGTTTGCGGCAAGGCTAACCTGTAAGTAACCTCTCCGATGCGTTCTAACACATCGAATGGTCCGATGTACCTCAGACTCAGCTTTTCTCTGCTTCTAAATCTGATAGTCCCTCGGGTAGGTGAGAACTTTAGAAATACATAATCTATAACCTGGAACTCTAGGGGTCGTCGATGCGTGTTCACCCAATGCTTCTGTCTGTCCTGTGCTGCTCGCAGGTGCCCTTGGATCTTCTTTACCTTCTCTACTGTACGAACAACCAACTCTGGCCCAAGAATACGTCTTTCGTCTATATCGCTCCAACATACGGGGGAACGATACTTCCTTCCATACAACGCTTCATAGGGAGCCATCTGAATGCTCGCCTGATAGCTGTTGTTGTAGGAAAATTCAACTAAATGTAGATGGTCCTCCTATGATCTTCCAAAATCAAGCATGCATGCTCTCAACATGTCCTCCAATGTCTGAATAGTGCGCTCCGACTGGCCATCTGTTTGTGGGTGATACGCTGTGCTAAATTTTAGGTGGGTACCGAGACTCTCTTGCATACTCCGCCAAAAGTAAGAGGTAAACCTCGTATCCCTGTCAGACACTATACTAACTGGCACTCCATGCAGTCGTACAATCTCCTTCATGTATATATCTGCTAAGACCTCTGTAGATTGCCCAACTCTGAAGGGTAAGAAGTGTGCGGACTTGGTAAGTCTATCTACGATTAGCCATACTGCATTTCGACCATTAGGACTCCTCGAAAAGCCCATAACAAAGTCTATAGTGATATGCTCCCATTTCCATTCAGGTATCGGATACTGTTGAAGTAATCCTGCAGATCTCTGATGCTCAGCCTTGACTTGCTGATACACCAGGCACTTCGCCACAAAGTGTGCTATCTCTCGTTTTATTCTATGCCACCAGTAGTACTGTCTCAAGTCTCTGTACATCTTCGTGCCTCCTAGATGAATAGAGTAGGTTGAACTGTATGCCTCTGACATCAACTCTTGACGAAGTTCTCCATTTGGAACATTGAGATGATTGTTTGTGGTATTAAACAAAAGAATGAAGATGTATTCAATATGGGGTTTACACAGAACCCGCCTTCTTTGGTTTACAAACAAACTTGTACAATTTGATCCTATACGAGGATATGGGAGTACAATTTATTTAATCTGGGTAAATATTGCTATAGGTGTCTGATCTGCAGTCGATCACTTTAGCCCTTGGACCACACGATGTTGAAGAAGTGCCGTAGAAGACAAAAAGCAGCTTCGAAGGTTGCAGGAGAGGGTGGATGCACGATGCCAAAGTCGTCGATCCCTACTCTTTTCCTGAGCTCCGGGTGCTCTCTCTCTCTCTCTCTCGGGTTCGATCTTCCAATTTTTGTTGACTTGGTTCGATCTTCAAGTTTGAAGTTTTTCGACCTTGTTCCTCATTAATAGAGGTCTCTATTTATAGAGTTTTAGTGACAGTGACCACTCCGTCGGTGTAACAACCGAGGAGTAGAAAGTACATCACCCTTTTACACAACGGTTAAAGTAACCAATGCCTGCGTATAGATGATCTTTTGAATGAGCGTGTGACACAGGTCCAACTAAGGGACACAATGCGTACAATTGCTATGAAGATCACGGCGTAAAAGCCATGTAGGTAGGTATCCATTGTGTAGAAGAGGTTGGCATAGAAGCCAAATGTCTGTCACCATGGCATAGAAGCCAAATAGTTATCAAACCGGCATAGAAGCCGAACAGGCGTCGAAGCCGAACAGGCGTAGAAGTCGAGTGGTCGTAGAGGACGAACAGGCATAGAAGCCGAGTGGTCGTAGAGGTCGAACAGACATAGAAGCCGAAGGGGCACAGAGGCCGAGCAGGCGTAGAAGCCGAAGGGGCACAGAGGCCGAGCAGGAGTAGAAGCCGAAGGGGCACAGAGGCCGAGCAGGCGTAGGAGCCGAATGAGCACAAACGCTGGATGGGCGTAGAAGCCGCTGCGTACCGTGCCACAGTGCTGATGTGGACGTCTTAGCCAGAATTACGGCTTTTGAAGATATAATTAAATCTCCTGCATTAAATGCTGAGATTTGCCACCATCCTGTGCATTAAATATGGAGGCGTGTTCTTTTGACGGTCTGTAACCCTTTCTGCGCATCAGTCGCAGAGACGTGCCTCGAGAAACTGTCGCCGCTCTGTGCATTAGGCGAAGAGACGTGCCTCGAACCCCGTACGGAGTGCAGCTTTTGGCGTAGCAGGCGGTTTGTCTACTGCAGAACGTAAACAGCTCGCGTTTTGCCTGTGTAAAATAAGGCAGCGTATCCCTTTGTGCTTGAAGAAGCAGTTTACGCGAAGGGGATGACGGTATTTGACAGCCTGGGTGGCAGTACAGTGCTATCATTATAGCCGTCGCTTGGGTAGTCGAGCCGTATCCCTTTGCCAGAAGTCCAGATGTCAGGTTCATTGCAGGCTCTGACAGGTTCATTGCAGGATCTGACAGGTTCACTTCGGGGAATACGAAGCGTCTCTTGTACACCTCAATGCTGCGTATGAAAAGGGAGGAGTTTTATGCCCTGGAGGCGATGAAGCACCCTATTTTACGCTGAAGTGGCTTGGATGTACTGCCTTACGCGGATGGTCCTTTAAGCTTTTATGTTTTACGCTCTTTTCTAGCGGAAAAGGCTCTGTTGCACGCTTGATGGCTCTTAAGGCCTCTGCCTATGCTGCTCTGCATCGATATGCCGCGTATAGTCATCCGGCGTATTTTTCATGCTTCTACAAGACCCCCTTCAAAGCTTTCAAATTCCTCAAAAGTTGGAATGCTTTGAATGAAGCATGAACCGCACCTCGTGACTTGAAACATTTTTGAATGGAGCGTTGAAACGGTCGATGCCGACTTTATGGCGGATTTATTGGGGATCGGTGTGACCCCTTTCGCCTATAAAAAGGCTGGGGGAGTTAGCCTGTTCTTCCCACATTTTCATCACCACGCAGAGATGATCGCCGGAGTTTGCCGGGTCGATTTGAGGAAGAAGGAGATCATGTTCTTCTAGCGTGTAAGGAGCCAAAAAAGATGGCATCTTCGAGCAAGTGTCCACTGCAACGATGGATCATGGAAGGATATCTTAGCCTCCCTTGCTCGGGATAATCAGCAACTTTATGTGGTGGTTCTTCAGAAAAGACGAAGAATCGTATTTTACCACGCTGTTTGCAAGTGGCGCCCTCTCCAGTTACTTCTGGTGACGAGAGGCAGACAGACCGGCTAGAGCGGCGGTGGTCTGTAGGAAAGCAGAGTTACCCTGCTTTCCTTTTGGAGGATGGGTCATCTGCCCAGTTTTGTTTTCTCCTGCCACTGATCATCTTCTTGGAAGAAGAGGAAGACCATCACCAGCGCGAGACCCTGTCAGAGCGGCTTCTCGGTGTGATCTTCGGACGATGATGGGGAAATCCTTTGTAGATGGAGTTTCCCTTATATGTAATCATGAAGATGAAAAGAAAATCCTTGTAGATTGGATTTCCCTCATATGTAATCATGACTTTAATCTTTTAATAAAATCGTCTTGCTTCTTCATATGATCATCTTGCCATATGTTGTTGTGAAGTCTGAATATGTGTAGCTTCGACACGTCTGATCCTGTACGCTGACTCTGTAGAAAGAGTGCTAGGTCCTGTCCTTCACGCATAGCGAATAGTCCATAGAACGCTTTGTTGAGCATTTTGAATATTTTTTAGACTGTCCTGTTGCTAGGACTGAGGAACCGCGTAGAGTTCTGAACTTCTGATGAACAAAATTTTTGTTCAGACTTCGTCTTCAAGAATGACTTCTCGAAAAATCCCTTGGAACAGGGTCGAGAAATGGCTGTCTAACAAGTTGCCATCTTTTGATAGACGAGATATTTAGACTGAAGTCTGGATGAACCTCCAATAGACCCGAGAAGAGTAATTTCTCAATGTTTGAACTCTTGTATGCTTCGGGTACTTGGGATATGTTGAGGTCAAGAAGGAGTATCTTCTGTGTGAACTCCTGTAATCGACCGCCTTGAGTTCGGATATGCGGAGAGTCAGATATCCGTAGCGTAGATGAGCTGAAAATCTTGAGTTCGTAGGCCTGTTGAGCGTAGAAAGCCACCGAGCGTGAGATCATCGATTTGGAGCTGCTGAGCGTAAAGTCGTAGGTTTGTATCCTCTCGAGCGTAAAAGCTACCGAGCACAAAGGCATCCGGGCATAAAACCATAGACTGATAGCTTGCGAGCATAGAACCGTAGATCTGTTGCTGTCGGGCGTAGAAAGCTCCTTAGCATAGAACTGTAGATTTGTAGCCTGTGAATGAAAGAAATCTTCCGAGCGTAGAGGTTGCGGATCTGTTGCCTCCGAGCGTAAACTAAGCGCCACCGAGCGTGAGATCATCGATTTGGTACCTGCTGAGCGTAAAAAGTCGTAGGTTTGTAGCCTCTCGAGCATAAAAGCTACCGAGCACAAAGGCATCCGGGCGTAAAAACCATAGACTTGTAGCTTACGAGCGTAAAATCGTAGATCTGTTGCTGTCGAGCGTAGAAAGCTCCTTAGCATAGGAACCGCTGACCTGCTTTTGCACGAAAAACTCTTCGAATTTGTTGACTGTCCGTCTTTCGAGAGTAGCGGGCTGACGTAGTACCCAATCATAACCAAATATTTAATTTGTGAGATTCGGTTGGGGTTTCGAGGAGCCGCCTGAGGATTCGAGGAGTCGACCCGAACTCTATATATATCCCAAGCTTCTGGAGAGAGAAACTTTTTATCCGTCTTCTGCGAGAGAGAGCTTTGATTGTTTAAGTTTTTTCCCCTCGTACTTTCTCCGAGCACTCCAGGTTTCCAGTAATGGCGCCGAAGCAAACCCTCTCCACCAAGGGAAAGAGCATAGGCTCTTCTTCTCGTGCTTCTGCCCCGACGAGAGAGTCTTCGGTCGGGCGATGCGAACTTCCTTCTGAGCGAAGGATCCTGCCGACGAGTAGTGCACCCGGTCTTAGAGGTATAGCCATCGGAAATGACAAAGAACGACAAAAAATCCTTCGCACACGTTGAACGTGACCGCGCTAGGTCGTCTTCTGTGTTGATAGCCTCTTTGAGGAAGATGACGCACGGAGACGTTTTTATCTTTTATGCCCACATTTCTAATGTGTCAGCGTAAAAACTCCATGTCTTCGTAGTTATGAGCGTAAAAGCTCTGGCTGCCGAAGACTTGTTGTATACTGTAAAATTTTAGTTTTACGTTTTGGATGGGACCTCCGGCGTAATAACTAGAATTTTAGCAGTCTGGCATAAAGCACGGACCGTATACCGCTAATTACGCTTTCGGGATATGACTCCTGGCGTAGGATAACCAAATTTTGTACAGTCTTGGCGTAAAGCACCGACTGTCGCTTCTTGGTCTTTATGTTGCAAGGTTCGTAATGACGTGTTTTCCTTGTGTTTTTGCAGTCGACTTGCATGAGTCTCCACTGGCCGAGGTGATAGGATCCGCTGCTGGGATGCTGCACTCGAACTACTTGGAGGATCTGTTGCACGTGACATTTCCTATCTCCGGACCCCAGTATCCCGAAGGGAGGGGGATCTTGATATTGGCTTAGGGCGAGCGAATGCTGCTGAGCATGATCAACGGGGAGCCCCTAACGTACGTAGATGGAGAGCAGTACATCAAGCCGGCCTTCCTCTTTGGGGACATGATAGACAAGCAGTCCCAGACAAAGCCCAAGAGAGAACCCTGGCTTTTCCCTGCCGAGAGCGTGGTCTTGTATCTGCCCACGATGCCGAAAGATTATTCGATCTCGACTTTCTTCCATGCCACACATCGCAGGAGGATGTCGTGGACGCTGACTCCTGATCTTTACGGGAAGCCGGGAAAGATCTTTCATCTGAAAGAAGCCGACCGGGGGTCGTTCGTCAGCCGCCCCACTGGCGTCGTGACGTTGTTCAGGGGACTGTGCCCGGGCAACGTCCCGAGTGAAGACAGTTCAGTGATCCAGCCGGTGCAATTGTCGACTTTCTGTAATGACTTTATGGTGCGAGGGGGGATATACCCCAAGGAGAATCCTCGGTGCAATGGGTGGATCACCCCAACAAATCTCCGATGGTCCTGCCTAGTTGACTGGGCTTTAAAGCATTTTCGGAGAGAGCTAGAAATTATCGGACTGTATGCCGCCATGAGCGTGACGAGTGTTGGGTTACCTCCCAACCCTAACCTCTTTCTGGCGCTGATGGAGCGATATATTTTGCTCACCGGGACCTTCGCCACTCCCCTGGGGGAGTTGGGGTTGGCCCTCCACGAAATGGCAGCGATCTCGAGACTACCGATGGGGGATACCCCGTATGAAGAGTATGTTCCTACCAACCGGGAGTTGGAGGACTCGGATCCTCGGATTGTGGAGGTGTATCAGGAGCTGATGTGCCACTACCTCGCGTGCACTGCCTTTTATAATGAGCCTTCTGACTTGGCTCATACCACTAAGTGGATGTCCTACCTCTTCTTCCACTGGGCCAGGGCCGTCAAGTCGGTGAAGGTTTTGGGGGATAAGTATGAGCCCGTGAACTGTTTGGCTGTGCTCAGTGCCGAGGTCGTTGAGGACCTTATGGAGGAGGCCAACGCTCCAGATCAGTTTCTCAATGACGGGGTAGGAAAGTACCCTGAAGGCACTAAGGCCTATAGTTACTTGAGGCGCTGCCGCAGGCCTTTGTCTGAGGAAGCCAAGCTGGCCGGCTTTCTCTCCCTATGGCTGCGTCGAGTAGTGGTGCCTGGCACCGCGTCCGCGGACCGCATTCATCGAAACATCCTGTGGCCCGCCGTCCGTCTGGTGTTGGGGGCAAGGCTAGGCTTGCTTCCTGCCATGGTGTGCCGTATACAGGCTGGACTGCGAGCCATGACTGACGGGTTGCTCGTCGATGATGCTCGGCGTGAGAGTTTTCCCCGGGTGGAGTTACCATACCTGTACTTGATGGGATGGTTAATTCTTCACAACCCCCGGGTGATGTCTCCCAGTCCTGGTAGCAGCGCGGGGGATAGTTTCTTGCTGAACTACAAGGGCTCCTTCTGGAACGTGACCACAGTCGCGGACTGTCGGCTGGCGCTGAGCCTTGGTCATTGTTGGAAGCTCCTCTGTACCGTCCCTTCTGTAGATCGTAATCAGTCGGGGATTAGGCTCGAGGATTTAGGCGGAGAAAAGACCAATCTTTCCCCGAAGACTTTAATTGGTTGGTCTGCATTAGACCCTCCCATTTGCTGTACAGAAGTGAGGATCATTGCTTCTTCGAGCCTTACTTGCCCAGTCGGTTCGTGAGACAGTTTGGGTACGATCAGCTGCACGTGGGCAATGCCATCACCAACTTCAAGTCCCGGGGCGGACTCATTGATGGAGCCAGGGGGTGGCGGTACTTCATCATGGGCTGCACGGGAGCAATCTTCATTGTGCCGGTCGCCACCCTCTCCACGGAGCTGCGTATCCTCCATTCGTATGCTCAGTTCTACGTGGTGATCAACACCCTCCATCGCGACTTTGACATGCTTGTAAGCTTCAGGGTGCCTTCCTCCAAGCCTGGGGGAAGAATTGAAGTCCCCTCAGTTTCATCTGACGAGGGCGAGGAGTCCGCCATTCCGGATGAGCCTTTGGTGTCGGTGCCGAGGTATGAAGTGCCTCCGCATGCGGGGGCTTTGGCGATCTCAGGGAAGCGAAGGGCTTCTGTCTCGAAGCAGACTTCCTCTCGCAAGAGGAAGAAGAAGACGGCTGATCGCCCTCTCCGGATTCCTGGCATTGAGGCTCCTAGAGAGGAACCTGCTGCCTCTCCTGTTGGGGATGTCCCTTTGATTGGAGGTTCCCCGTCTCTCGGAGAGGGACCCTCAGTTTCGGCTGGAGGTGTCGGAGAACTCCTGCTTGAGGCTGCCGTTGCTGCCACTGCCTCCGGTAGTGGAATGAAATCGCCCGCGTGGCCGAGGCAAATGGGAGAATCTTTCTCTAGACCAGCAACGGAGGAAACTCCTGCTGCGTCCGTGAGCACGACCAGCAAGGTTCCAGCTGACGAACCTCGAACACGTCTCGGCGGAGGCTTGGTGGAGCTCCTGGCGATGTCGGTCGGCCCACCTCCTTCTCCAGGTATGACAGTTCGTATTGCGTCATTAAGGCGTGACATAGCTACATCGGCTGCAGACGCGGCATATATACCGTTGGCTATGGGTAAAGGTTATCTTTATGTCTCCTCTTAGAAAGATTACTATCATATTGATGTCAACTTTCTTGTCCTCTTCTCAGGGGATGGTGCCCACGGGGAGTATAGCGTTGAAACGCCTTCTGGCTCTGCTTGGGCTCCTGATGATGATACGGAGGCGTTCCACTTCGAGAAGGAAATGGCTTCGGGGGCCAGCTCGCCCGGAGTGGTTTCATCATCTCAAGAGGAGGACGAACCCATCATCGTGACCTTGCCTCTTGTGAGTATGGCGATGACTTCGACCGTCGTTGCCGCACCTTCTTCGGTCGTACCACCTGTCGAGGCGGCGGCTGTGGCCACCTCGTCTGCAATCGTCCTTGGAGGGGAACTCGCCAATATCGCGGCCACTCCTGGCGTTCAACCAGATCTGGTTGTGCTGACCGAGCTGTATACCGGCACCTTCTACGCCAATTTGAACACGCTGATAACAATGGTGTTGGCGAAGAATCTGGATTTTGAGAGCCTGAAGAAGGCTTCCCAGTTTTCGATTGGGGCCGTCAGAGAGTTCGGCGATTCCGGGGTAGCTGACGCCCTGGAGACGATGGTTAATGGGTTGGAGCAACCCATTAACGAATACTTGCAGCTGACTCAGGGCAGTTTTGAAGCCGAAGTCCAGGCCAGATACGACTCCATGACTGCGCGGCTTACCAAACAGCTGGAGAGCTTAGATAATTCCATCAAAGCCCGTAAGCTGGAGACGGATAAAAGAAAGGCCGTCGTGGAGGAGGCTCTTGCTCTCGAGACGAAGTGCCAATCCGAGCACGAAGGGAACGCAGCGAGGGTCCGCAAGTTAAAGGAGAAACTCGCCCGGGCAGAGGAGTGGGCTTCTCAGTCGCTGGCAGGTCTAGGCGTAGCGTCTGGTCGACTGAGCACCGCGCGACGGGACCTGGAGCGTGCAGAAGCTGCTCGAGCTGGCTCTCTTCGGGCAAGGGCCGAACTGTCCTTTACGAACAATCCTGAGGCATGGCTGGAACGGGCCCGCGCTGATGCCTTCGTTTCCAGGGGCGAGAAGGTAGCTGCACTGGCGAAGCTGATTCATGATCTGACTGCTCCCCCGCAATGATGTACCCTTTCTTGCTTTTAGCTTCCCTAATGTAATTCTGCTCTTTTTGGAAATAAAGCGAATCTTTTCTGACTTTGTGGACCCATCATTTCGGAATATAAATGACAGGTTTAGGTGAGAGTGATATCAGAGGTAGTATGGACGTGATAAACTCTCAATAAACTTCTAGCAGGACATACCTATTCAGAGGTCATACGAACATGATAGAATATGACCTAACTAGCTTCGTTGTGGAAGTAGTTTTGTCAGAATTGCGATTCCAGCTATATTCCACCCTGGGGTAGAGGAGGTTAAGCATAGTACCTCTTCAGGAATTTACCGTTGATAGGAGCCATTAATAGGTCTCCATTAGGCTGGGCTAACCTGTAAGCGCCATTCGAGAACGTTGTCTCGATCACATAAGGGCCTTCCCACTTGGGCTAAAATTTTCCTTTACTCCTGTGAGTGAGAATCATCGGCCTTCTTACGGCTAAGACTAGCTCGCCGACCTTGAACACTCTTTCCTTTACTTTATGATTGAAAGCTCTGGAAATACGTGCTTGGTAGAGCGCGATGCGCTGTTGAGCTTGGAGGCATTTCTCGTCTAATCCTTCGAGCTTCTGAAGCCTTAACAGGTCATTCTTTTCTTGGGTCAGCTCATTAGTCACGGCTATCCTGAGCGACGGGATCTGGATTTCGATGGGAAGAACAGCTTTGCTCCCGTAGACCAGTGAAAAGGGGGTACAACCTGTCGGTGTCCGTACTGTTGTGTGGTATGCCCAGAGACATTCGCCCAGCTTCTCGTTCCAGTCTCTTTTGTTCGAAGAGACGAACTTTTTCAAGAGTTTGATAATGGTTTTGTTGAAAGCTTCCGCTAAACCATTAGCAACTGGATAATATGCCGTAGAGGCAATATTATGTATTCGATTTTTATCGCAAAATCGATGAAACGCTTGGCTGATGAACTGAGGCCCATTGTCATGGATTATCCTTCGGGGAATCCCAAAGCGATAAATGACGTGATACTTGATGAAGCTGATTACGTCAGACGCCTTTACCTCAGCTAGAGGGATCACCTCTGCCCATTTGGAGAAGTAATCCATGATGGCCAGTATAAACCGGTGGCCTCTGGAAGAAGACGGGTGAATAGGACCTATGATATCCATACCCCATGCTTCGAAGGGCTAGGATACAACCGTAGGATATAGATATTCAGACGGTTGGTGTATGAAGTCTGCATGAACCTGACAGGCTCTGCATTATCTTGCATAGCTGATCGCGTCTGTGATCATAGTGGGCCAGTAATAGCCCATTCTCCTGATACGATCCTGTAGCTTAGGACCGGGCTGATGCGCTCCGCATACGCCGTCGTGAGCTTCCCGGATAATCTGTTGTGCTTTGTCGCCTGAGAGACATCTTAATAGCAGTCTGTCGTAAGTCCGACGATATAGGCATTGTGAAGATGCATCAAAGTAGAAGCGTAATAATCGTCTTTTGACGGATACTGCTTCTTTGGGGTCCTCTGGCAAGATTCTGTATGCGACAAAATCTATGAAGGGGCTTCTCCAGTCTCTTCCCGGGGGATCCGTGTTCACAGGATAGCTGCGTTCTATGTGAAAATTGTTCTTCACGCAGAATAAATCTCTGTTAAGAAGGATTACCGAATCCTGCCTTCTTATAGGAGTGGCTAAATCTGCAGCTAGACTGGCTAGGGCATCAGCTTTCAGATTCTGGGATCGAGGTACATGCTCTAGGAAGAACCCTTTGAATGTCATGGCTATCTCGACCGTTGCTTGGTGATAGGGGATGAGGTCTGGATTTCAGATTTCATATATTCCTCGGACTTGATTGACGATAAGCAGAGAATCACCGAAAGCTTCCAGGGACTCGACCCCCAGCTCTTTAGCGACTTGGAGTCCAATTAACAGGGCGTTGTATTCCGCCACATTGTTGGAGCATGGTTCGTTAAGAGAATATGCCCGGTAGATGATGAGTTTATCAGGAGTGACTAGGACGATTCCTACCCCTGAAACCACGTTTCCCTGGGGACCAGTCCTGGAGGCGCCGTCGAAGAACAGTTGCCATGCGTCACCTTCCATTGCGGAATTATATTCTGCAACTTCGTCGGGAATATCTTCGTATAATTTGGAGGCCTCCGGGATCGGATGAGCAGCTAGGAAGTCGGCCAGCGCTTGGCCTTTGATGGACTTCTGCGGTACGTATACCATGTCATATGGTGTTAACAGCATCGCCCAAGTTGCGAGTACTCGACTTGCTCATCAGTACTCGAAGAGGGTTGATCCTGGAGATGATGTGGATAGTCTGGCCGGTGATGTAGTGCCGCGTCTTTTGGATAGCGAACATCAGAGCCAAGCATTCTTTCTCCACTGGGTTGTACCGGTGTTCGGCTCCGACCATCATCCTGCTGAGGTAGTAGATAGCCTGTTCATGCCCCACATCGTTCTTCTGCGCGAGAAGAGCTCCTAGCGAATGATCCATTGCTCGGACGTACAGCAAGAATGGTCTTCCCATGATGGGAGGCACCAGAACTGGCGGACTGGTGAGGTAGCGTTTGATATCCCCGAATGCTTGCTGACTGGTTTTGTCCCATACGAAGGATACACCTTTCTTCATGATATGCGAAAAGGGCTGACATCTTCCCGAGAGGTTGGATATGAACCTCCGGATATAAGCCAGACGGCCTTGAAATCCCCGGAGTTCCCTCAGATTGTGGGGCGGTCGTATTTCTACGATGGCCTGGACTTTGTCAGGGTCCACCTGGATGCCTTTAGCGGTAATGACAAACCCCAGGAATTTGCCACTAGATACACCTATGAAGGACTTCGTAGGGTTCATCTTGAGTTGATGTTGGCACATTAACTCGAATACCGTCCTCAAGTCTTGAATGTGATCATCCTTGAGGTGGCTCTTGATGGCTATGTCGTCCACGTAATATTCTACTATTTTGCGTAAATGTTCATAGAATATGCCACTCATAGCCCGTTGGTATGTAGCCCCGGCGTTCTTCAATCCGAAGGGCATGACCGTATAGAAATATACTCCCAACGGGGTACGGAAGGTAGTGTGCTTCTCGTCTTTAGGATGCATCTTGATCTGATTGTATTCGGAGAATCCGTCCATGAAAGATATGCGTTCAAAACCGCAGGTGTTGTCGATCATGATGTCCGTGATGGGAAGAGGGAACTCATCCTTGGGGTAGGCTGCATTTAGATCTCGATAATCGATGCAGATACGTATAGGTCGCTGCAAAAGTCGACTCTATACTCTCAGCATCTGATCTGGGGGATTGGCGACCCCCAGCGTCGGAATCAGACGAGTACGAAGCTGGTTGCTGTGACCTTGCACGGGTGTTTTGGAACACCCCAGCTTAAGTGTTCCTGAGGAGGTCTTCGAATCTTCTTCGGCTCGGAGGCCCTGAGGGATGACGTCTTGAGCTCGACCCTCCTCTAGGTATGTGTGAAGCCATGTTCACGGACGCATACGCGGGCTCTTCTTCCGGGAAAGACTGAGAGTAGCTCGATCGGTCGAAAATCGACATTTTGCTTTAGAATAGCAGCAGTCAATCACAATTTTATGACTATTACAATATTGCTCGCTAGGGGGCATAATAGACATGTTGGAAGGTCCCCTCTCCTTACGCTTCTGGATTAGGTATTTGCGCAGGTCAGGAGGAGTAGCAACCTGAGCTTGCTTTACGTCGTGGGACTTCGCCTGGCATAATTTGGAGATTTGCTCAGAGTGGCGTAAGGCTGAAGAGGTCCTCAGTCGGCCGTCGGCTTCTCGCGTAATCCGGAGGGTAGGCAGATTGTTCCCTTGCTGGCGTAAAGGCCGGGTAGCTGAGTATTCGCCTGCTTGCTTCCCCTCGCGGAGATCACAGCGCTCATCTGGTTTACCGTAGAGGTCAGATGTTGTCTTGCGCGTGGAGCGTGATCTGTACCTCCGATTTGGCGTTGGGAAACCATCGGAAGTTTTGTCTGTACCGCTCATAGCGGGAGACTGATTTCTGCGCATAGAGCGCAGTGGATACTTCTGGGTTAGCGCTGAGGCTTTGTCCAAAGTTTTGTCTGTACCGCACATAGCGGGAGACTGGTTCCTACGCGTAGAGCGCAGTGAATACTTCTGGGTCAGCGCTGAGGCTTTGCCCAAAGTTTCGTCTGTACCGCGCGTAGCGGGAGACTGAGTTTTACGTGCAGGGCACAGAGGGAGCAGTGCTACAACCTCATTGGTCGGAGAGGTCGGAAAGATCGAAGAGTCCACAGGAACGGTAGAGGATGTCTTGGGCATCCAGACCTTGCGCAGCTTCCTGTTGTCTTGGACGGAGAGAGAGTGAGAGCTACCCCTGGTTCGAAGCATGTCTTCGTAGGCAGACTGGTCGAACTGGACGACCAGTATCTTCTTCACGGATCCCACGGATACCGCATCGTGTTGAGCAATTACTTTCTCATCAGAAGAGAAAGATGTCCCCAGCAGAGTCGCCATCTTGTTTGTGGTATTAAATGAAAGAATGAAGATGTATTCAATATGGGGTTTACACAGAACCCGCCTTCTTTGGTTTACAAACAAACTTGTACAATTTGATCCTATACGAGGATATGGGAGTACAATTTATTTAATCTGGGTAAATATTGCTATAGGTGTCTGATCTGCAGTCGATCACTTTAGCCCTTGGACCACACGATATTGAAGAAGTGCCGTAGAAGACAGGAAGTAGCTTCGAAGGTTGCAGGAGAGGGTGGATGCACGATGCCAAAGTCGTCGATCCCTACTCTTTGCCTGAGCTCCGGGTGCTCTCTCTCTCTCTCTCTCTCTCTCTCTCTCTCTCTCTCTCTCTCGGGTTCGATCTTCCAATTTTTGTCGACCTGGTTCGATCTTCAAGTTTGAAGTTTTTCGACCTTGTTCCTCATTGATAGAGGTCTCTATTTATAGAGTTTTAGTGACAGTGACCACTCCGTCGGTGTAATAACTGAGGAGTAGAAAGTACAACACCCTTTTACACAACGGTTAAAGTAACCAATGCCTGCGTATAGATGATCTTTTGAATGAGCGTGTGACGCGGGTCCAACTAAGGGACACAACGCGTACAATTGCTACGAAGATCACGGCGTAAAAGCCACGTAGGTAGGTATCCATTGTGTAGAAGAGGTTGGCATAGAAGCCAAATGTCTGTCACCATGGCATAGAAGCCAAATAGTTATCAAACCGACATAGAAGCCGAACAGGCGTAGAAGCCGAGTGGTCGTAGAGGCCGAACAGGCATAGAAGCCGAGTGGTCGTAGAGGCCGAACAGACATAGAAGCCGAAGGGGCACAGAGGCCGAGCAGGCGTAGAAGCCGAAGGGGCACAAAGGCCGAGCAGGCGTAGAAGACGAAGGGGCACAGAGGCCGAGCAGGCGTAGGAGCCGAATGAGCACAAACGCTGGATGGGCGTAGAAGCCGCTGCATACCGTGCCACAGTGCTGATGTGGACGTCTTAGCCAGAATTACGGCTTTTGAAGATATAATCAAATCTCCTGCATTAAATGCCGAGATTTGCCACCATCTTGTGCATTAAATATGAAGGCGTGTTCTTTGATGGTCTGCAACCCTTTCTGCGTATCAGTCGCAGAGACGTGCCTCGAGAAACTGTCGCCGCTTTGTGCATTAGGCGAAGAGACGTGCCTCGAACCCCGTACGGAGTACAGTTTTTGGCGTAGCAGGCGGTTTGTCTATTGCAGAACGTAAACAGCTCACGTTTTGCCTGTGTAAAATAAGACAGCATATCCCTTTGTGCTTGAAGAAGCAGTTTACGCGAAGGGGATGGCGGTATTTGACAGCCTGGGTGGCAGTGCAATGCCATCATTATAGTCATCGCTTGGGTAGTCGAGCCGTATCCCTTTGCCAGAAGTTCAGACGTCTGGTTCATTGCAGGCTCTGACAGGTTCATTGCAGGATCTGACAGGTTCACTTCGGGGAATACGAAGCGTTTCTTGTACACCTCAACGCTGCGTATGAAAGGGGAGGAGTTTTACGCCCTGGAGGCGATAAAGCACCCTGTTTTACGCTGAAGTGGCTTGGACGTACTGCCTTACATGGATGGTCCTTTGAGCTTTTATGTTTCACGCTCTTTTCTAGCGAAAAAGGCTCTGTTGCACGCTTGATGGCTCTTAAGGCCTCTGCCTATGCTGCTCTGCACCGATATGCCGCGTATAGTCATCCGGCATATTTTTCATGCTTCTACAATGATCTCCATATCTCAAGGTTCTGTCTTCGTATATACGTAATCCTGTCTGTATTTCAGCCTCTGTCCTCTGTCGAAGCCTCTAAAATCTGGCGTCTGTCGGCAGGGCAGCCTTGATCCTCTCCACTAATGTCGATTACAACTGAAAACTCGACAACTGTCCGTCTACTTCGGGCATAACAACCTCTATACCCATCTGCTCTAGATCTCTCAACAGATATTGTTGGGTAGTCAAGAAGAATGCCATGGGTCTTCTGCTCATCGCGTCAGCCACTACGTTGGCCTTTCCCGGATGGTACTGCAGCTCAATCTCAAAGTATGTCATTACCTCGAGCCAACGTCTCTATCTCTGGTTCAGATCCTTCTGAGTGTAGACGTACTTTAGGCTTTTATGGTCAGTGAATATCTCTACTCTTTCTCCATATAGGTAGTGTCTCCAAAGCTTCAGAGCAAAGATCACTGCTGCAAGCTCCAAGTCGTGAGCGTGATAGTTCTTCTCATGGGTCCTCAATTTCCTAGACGCATAGGCCATAACCTTTCCATGCTGCATCAAGACACATTCTAATCCTTTCCCGGATGCATCGGTATAGATTACGAATCCTCCGGGTCCAGAATGTATGGTCAAGATATGTGCTATAGTCAAACGCTTCTTCAACTCATCGAATGCCTTCTGATACTCCTCTGTCCAAGTGAACTCCTGCTCTTTGTTAGTCAAGCGAGTCATCGGCTCTGCGATCTTTGCGAAGTTCTCCACGAACCTCCGGTAATATCCGACAAGTCCTAGGAAACTCCTTACTTCTGAGACATTGATAAGGGTTGGCCATGTCTCTACTGATAAAATCTTCGCCGGATCTACTGAAATACCATCTCCTAAGATAACGTGTCCAAGGACAGCGATACGATCTAGAAGAAACTCACACTTGCTTAGCTTGGCATAAAGCCTCTCTCTCCTCAATGTCTCTAACACTAGTCTCAAGTGCTTCTCGTGCTCTTCGTGGCTCTTCGAATACACTAAAATATCGTCGATGAAGACTACCACGAACTGGTCTAAGTATTAGTGGAAGACCCTGTTCATCAAGTTCATAAATACAGCAGGTGCATTCGTTAGTCCAAAAGGCATCACTAAGAACTCGTAGTGACCATAACGAGTCCTGAATGCTGTCTTTTGAATGTCTTCTCTTCGCACCTTTACTTGGTGGTAACCCGATCTCAAGTCGATCTTTGTGAACACTACTGCTCCTGTCAGTTGGTCGAACAAATCATCAATCCGCGGCAGGGGCTACTTGTTCTTGATGGTCAAAGCATTAAGGGCTTTGTAATCAATGCACATGCGTGCTGTTCCATCCTTCTTAGGTACAAACAACACTGGTGCTCCCTATGGTGATGTACTAGGACGGATAAATCCCTTGCTCTGTAACTCCTCTAACTGTAGCTTCAATTCATCTAGTTCCTTCTTCGCCAATCGGTATACATTAGAAGATACCGGTGCTGCTCCGGGTACTAGTTTAATAGTGAACTCTACGTCTCTATCTGGCGGTAAACCTGGCAATTCTTCGGTAAAAACATCCTCGAATTCTGCAACTATTGGTGGGGGTACCATCTCCATATCAATGTAAGCTCCAGCTATCTGTCCTACTCCTTGTTCGACGGTCCCTCGCATGTACTCAAACTCCGTCTGATCCGGCGGTCTAAAAGTGACGCTACCCTTCCGAAAGTTTAGTACGACATTATACTGCCTTAACCAGTCCATCCTAATACAACATCAAAGTATGACATGGGTAATACCAAGAATAGCGCTCTCATCTCTCCACCACATATGACTACCGAACATGTTCGAATATTGCTAGTAACCGGCACGATACCTCCTCCGGTAAGAATCTTCCAACTCTTAGGTAAGGGGGAAGTAGCTACTCTATGCATTGCTACAAATCTACTAGATATGAACGATAATGTAGCTCCAGAATCAAACAATGCAGTTGCAGGTAATGATGCAACTAAAATGGTACCTGTGATAGCTTCCTCTTCTGTTTCCTCCTCAGTAGCTGCTAGTGCAAAGGCCTGTCCGTGCCTCTGCCCTCCGGTCTGCTGTCGGGCTCGATCAAACTGTGCCTGCTATGGGGCCAAGGGTGGTCCCCTCTGAAATCCTCCGGGTGCTGGTGGACGCTGACCTCTTGGTGGGGATAGTATCCTCAGAACTAGTGCTGCTGGCCTCTGTCCAGTCTGCGGTGATGTATCTCTGTGCTGTGGGCAGTCTCGGGCAAGGTACTGGCTCACTCCACATATCATGCATAATCCAAGCTTCTTTTGGCAATCTCTAATTATGTGTCCCTTCTTGCCACAATAGTGACAAGTCGGAAGCTCCTGTTGTGGGTATGGTGCTGCCCTCTGCTGTGTCTGCGTTCCAGGACGACGGATCGATCCTCCTGCTCCGGACTGGGCTCTGGCTGGTGTGGTCGTGCTGGAACGTCTCGCTCCTCTGCTGATGGCTTCCTGGATTCTCGCCTCTGAAAGAACCTCCTCATAAGAAATCCTCGCTTGTGTGGTGGTATACCTCTGTAGCTCGAATATGAGGCCGTGATGGAATCTCTGAGCCTTCTCTAGGTCATTGGGTATCAGGACGACACCAAATTTGCTAAGACGGCTAAACTTCGCGTTATATGCGTCGACAGTCATATTCCTCTGTTCTAGATGTAGGAACTGGGAGTACAAGATATTTCTGACTGTAATTGGGAAATACTTCACATTGAAGTATTCTAGGAACAGTTCCTAAGTCTGATTCTTGCCTACACTGCGCTCAATAGAATCCCACCAGTGATAGACGTTGCCTTTTAGTTGGGCCCTCACTGCGGTCATCCAAAGGTCTGGATGCAGTTGTGAAGCATCTAGTAACATCTCCGTATTGGTGACCCAATCAAAGATCTCCTTTGCAGTCTCGTTACCTGAGAAAGTATCAAGTCCCATCTGTCGGAACCATCTAACAGTGCCACATGTCTGGGCTGGTGGAGGTACTGGTACTGGTGTTATGACAGGTGTCCTCTCTAGTACTGCCATCAAACTCTGTCTCAATGTCTCTATCTGATGCCACTGTGCTTGCATCATAGTCTGAAAGAACTGTAGCATCTGTGGCTGTCCGTCTAGTTGTGGCATCTAGGGTGGATAAGGTGGAGGTAGTGGTAATAGAACCTCTGGCTGTGCGGTAGGTGTCTCCTCAGATATCGGCCTCTCGGTCTGTGGCATCGGCGTAGCCCCTGAAGTCTGGCCCTCACAATGTTGTGTAGGGATCGTCTGGGAAGTCTGCCCCTTGTGCTGTAGTGTAGGATCACCCTGAGAAGTCTCGTGCCAATGTATCAGCGGGGCCTGTAGCGGTGGTTGCCCTCCAGGTAGTCCCTGGGGTACCTCCTCTCTTTGGGTGGTGTTGTCTGGCACAGCGGCACTGGGTGCTCCTCGTCCACTGCGCAAGTTCATCTTGCTGCAAGAGATAGGACTTTATTAAAAGAGTACGGAATCAAGCAAACATGATACAGATATTCAGAAGCAATACGAAGGAAGTTCAAAGACAAAATCAAAGTGGATGAGACCTAGTAATTTTTATCATATTGCAGGCTCGCTGGACATGTTACCATACCACAAGTGAATAAGTCGACCTGCATCAGCCACCACTAAAACCATGTCATGCCCCAGTCCCAAAATATACGGGACAAGGCCACGTGGCAATAGCCAGCTATCACATCTCCGAGGATATCCCAATTTAATGGATCCTAACAAAGAGTGCTACGCTGTCATAAAATACTAACATGTCCAATATCAATATCAAACAGGTCATCTAATCTCATCCACAAAATAAACATCAAGAAAGTACTAAAATAAATGCTGGAAGATAAACGCCAGTCTCAAAATATCATAGTACAACCAAGAATGTCTGGTGGAAATAAACCCACTACTAGAACAAAAATAAAGTACTGAAATGATAGATAAAAGATAATGACTAGGGCATCGGCTGACTAGATAATGATGCTCCCAAATCCTAGGCAGAAGGCCTACCAAGTGATCACGGAAACTCTGATGGTAACACCTCTAGCTCCTCTGCGGTAGCGAACCTCGTCTCCTGTCCTGGGCCGTACACTGTAGGGTAATATGCCTCATCCAAATCTGGAAAGGTACCAGGTCCTCAGAGGGACGTAACAAGATACATAAAAGCATGCCATATATAAATATCGAATAAAATAAATACAATAAGGGGTGTACTAACCATCTAAGTGAATGAAATATGAGAACAACTTTGGTACGTATGGGTAGGCGTAGGCATAACGTCCAACACTCCGAGGAGCGTGGTATCTGTAACATCCATCATTCCGAAGAATGAGGTATCTGCAATATATATACGTCCGTATCACTCCGAAGAGCGCGATATCTGCAATAAAGGAAGCCATTGGATCCGTGGCTCCTCCGGATACGACAGAGTCCAATATGTGTATCCCATACGCCTACTAGTTGTCCTCCCCGCCCAATGTAGATACACAAATCGAATACTCGATGTGGATACCACGTATCTATATGCCAAGTCTCTACGAATAAAATAACCCTGAGTTACGTACTAACCGTGATGCATGTCACACGCACCGATAGCTAGTCGAGTACGCGAACTCGTATCCTAATATGAATTTGTCACAGTAAAACGTGTGAGGGTGTCAGGTCTCAAAAGATATCAGAGTATCCTCCCAATGGGGTGAGTCTGCTAGTGACTAGGCCAAGTACACTAATCATCGACGCATCCGTCGACTGCACCCGAGTCAATCTCGAACGCACATAGTCATATAAAATAAGCAAGAAAACATTATACAACATATACAATATTTAAATTAGACAGTAAATATGGCAAGGTATCTTGCCTGGGTCCTCAAGCTATAAAAGCCAATAGTCTGCTCCTGCGGTATCTCCTGGCTGATCCAATAACCCTAGACATACAATATAATATAACAAATACTGTCATCAGACACTAAATAATACATAATTAATTATGACGTTGCTCTTAGGTACTGTCGCAAGTTTACGGCTGATCGAATACAACATCACGTGTGCACGTAGCTAGGGTGTACACATGTTCTGTCCTTGGTTAATGTGCGCCTTGAGACAATAATTACTACGTTATCGATTTTACGAAACTACATTACGTCTTGTTGAATTACACGTTATTAATTCCCATGTTAAGAGTATTAGGTCTATGTCTACGTTTTTAGGTGGAAGGCAAGTTCCTTATACCATTCTTATGATTGGGAATAATTATCATCTGTTAATTACTGATTAACTCTAATTATCATATATACCCACATATAGGATTCCATATAACTTGTTTGTGTCCACGTACGACACGCGACACAAACTTGATGATACGACGATACGATAGTATGACGACATGATACAAGGAAGGAAGGCTGGTGGACGAGTACCTGATCGACAGAACGAGGGGGGTCTGCCTGCTGGTTGGACGTCCTCCGACGAGTGAAGCTCCAGCATCAAAGACGGTGGGCAGCAGCGGCAGCGGCAATAACAGTAATTACAGTAGCCGCAGCAGGTTATAGCAACGGCAGCAGCAGCTGGGACGATGTCAGGTGGTGGAGACGATAGTTCGACGGGGGTAGGTGGTGGAAGAGGCTCGCGGGGGTGGCAGTCTGAAGTGGTGGTGTTGAGAGGGGGTCGAGTAGATCGGGTTGGAGGGGTTGTCGTTGATGGTGGAGGGAAGATTGATGGTGGTGGTGCAGCCGGTTGCAGTCGACTGGAGTGGTGGTTAGGCGTCGATGGGGTGGCGGTCCGAGGTGGTAATCCGGTAGCTAGGGGTTACGGCCTGGGGTGGTGATGTCGAGGGGTAGTCGGGACCAGGGGGAGCTCGGTTAGAGGATGGGTTCGGCTAGGGTTTACTCCTAGGTGGTGATGGATGAGTTTTAGGGTTTCTATGGGGGAATATGTGTATTTATATGGGAGGGGTTTTTTGGGCTGGCCTCGGGATTTGGCCTGTCCGGCCTTGTTGGGGTAGGGCTGGTCCACGTGGAAGAGTGCATGTGGCTTGGTTAGGTTCTGTTTGAGGTAAATTTGGCCTTTAATTAATTTAATTAAAAATAATGCGCATGGTGTTCTCTAATGTATTGAAGACACATGGAGCTAAATTTGAGTGGGACACAAGTGTCATGAGCATAGCAGGCTTGGTGTAGGCTAATACCCTAATTTGGATTCTATGGGATTGGGTTGTGGTTGTGCCTCAAATTCAAGTAGGAATGGACAATCAAGGGATATTGAATTTATTAAAATATTATATAGGCGTTTGTAATAAATATTGCACAGCTCAAATGAAGCACAATATTGCGTATCTAAAAGTTACACAAGGGTTAGATGTGTAGTCTGGCATGTCTAGGAGATGAGTATTTAATTAGTTTGGGAGTTCCTACTAGCGT
>JAYESA010000012.1:95834545-95837045 GCA_036927795.1 Iris macrosiphon
TTTTCTTGTCCATACTTTATTTTCTTCACCTTGTGCTACTTGCTACAACTGTTTTATAGTTTTATCATTTAACTGGAACTGCTGTTAGAGGTATACTTGCTCAATCCTGACTGGATATATTTTTCAGAGGATCTGGAAGATTGGTGTCCGACGTTTTATGGACCTCAGCCTGTCGATGGTGCAGACAGGGATCCCCTAGTTCAGGAGTGATTTCCGGGTTGGTAGCCGGGATCACTAAGACCTCAGTTGTATTTATTAGCTTTTGGTATCAGATTTGTCTCCGAATTTTGGTTTGAGACTTTGTATTGTATTTAATTCAGGATATTGTTGTTATTATTATTATTGTTGCTGTCTTAGTAGTAGTTGATGTTTAGACTTTGTAGTTGTTAGACTTTTTTGTTATCTTATCATGCTTAGATCGTGATTGAGTATCTGTATTATCTTTTATATTGTTCCTCCGTTTGGAGTTGAGATCTTGGCAGGTACTTATATTGTTGTGTGAGATTATTAGCTAGATAGTAGACCTAGACAACATTCTATCGTCGATGCTGTGGCGTAGGCTGGACGTACCCACGACTCATGCCCGATTTTTTGGGTGCGGATTATGACACATTTTTGGTGGCGGCCCATGCAGGTCTCGAGATTCACAATTAGTGCGATTTTGTAGTTGTGCTCATCTAGAGTACGACTACGAGCCTGCTTTAGGAAATAAGATTTAGGCTGAGAGTTTACTCAATCACGACTAGGACCCTTTCTGATCTTTTGCTTTAATTTTTCTAAAATTGTTTTCTTTTGAAATATTACTGTCTTCTTTAATGATATCGTATCTTGTGTCATATTGACTTCTTTTGATCTGTGTTCAGGATACCTCCGAAGACACAATCCCATCGTACCGTTCCAGCAGCTACCACCGAGAGGTCTGCTGCCTCTAGTCCTGCTCGACTTCAGGCAGCTGCTACCGCTCTACTCACCACTCCTGCGGTTGAGGGAACATCTGTTTCCCTTCGAGATCCTCCTCCACCAGTCGATCCGAGGACTACCCCAGTCGTTCCGGTGGTGCCAATACCACCTCCTGCACCAGTAGACGCCGGGCAATTGTTTGCGTTCTTCAGGAAGATGATGGACGCGCAGCACCGCCAGGTGGATATGATGAGGCTGGGCATTGGGAATGCCCACCAGGTGGCTATGACGGCAGTGGGCAGGGTGGCTCAGATCCAGCCACAGGCAGAGCAGGAACAGTATCGTAGGCCGGGCAACATTATTGACTTCCAGAGAATGCGGTCCAAGGAGTTTCGGGGTACAAAGGGGATCCTGTACGCGAATGACTGAATAGAGCAGATTGAGGGGATTTTTCGGCTGGCACAGATTCCAGACAGCATGCAGATAGAGGCAGTGGACAGTCAGATCTTCGACCTCGCTTTGACGTGGTATCGTACTGATACGAGGATCGCGACACCAGGGCTTACTTGGAAGGCTTTCAAGAGGCTTTTTAAGGAGAAGTTTTTTTCAGATGTGGCTCTCAGTGCCTTATAGAGCTAGTTTGAGGCACTCGTCCCGGGGAGCATGCTGGTGGACGAGTATACAGCGGAGTTCTGCCGTCTGGGCAGATTTGTAGAGGGCTTGAGTAAGGCAGCAAAGGTGAGGAAGTTTCACAAGGGCTTGGTCATTGCGGTGAAGTCTTTGACTAGGAGTGACCGTGAGGCAACTTTTGAGCCGATCGTAGGGGATGCTCAGGGGGCAGATGATGACTTGCAGCTTAAGTCCAAGAGAGGCAGGGATGATCCAGGTAGTGAGAGTGGTAGTATGGGACCGGCTAAGCGTCCCTATGTGCAGAAGACAGCACAACAGCCGCATCAGTGGATTGCACCAGTTAGGGCTCCTTTTTAGCAGGGGCAGCAGGGGCAGGATCAGAGAGTGCCCACTTGTGCCTACTACAGGAAGGCATGACACACTTGGGTTGTTTGTAGGAGAAGACTGAAGGTGTGTTTATTTTGTGGATCCGCTGCTCACCAGATGCGAGATTGCCCCACTGCACCTCCATTGGGTGTAGCACAAGATCAGAGAGTTGGACCTAGGCCACCTATGGCACAACATCATGCCCCGCACCAGCAGAGGAAAATACCCCAGCAGGGCAGGGCTTTTGCGTTGACAGTCGAGGAGGCTGATGCTACGGGTGTCGGGTTAGCGGGTCTGTCTCTTTTTTTGTTCTTCTTCCTTTCCTTTTCCATTTCTTGTGGTATGCTTCATTAGTACCTGTTAGACTTTTCTTTGTATTGTGGTAGATAGTGTAATGACCCTGATTGAGACTGTGATAACACGACCAGTAGGACCATGATCTTGCATGTTGTTTAGGTAGACATTTCTTAACTGTGATTGTTGGGGGTTTGACCTAGAAGAAGTGCGATCGACTTTAAATTTCAAGGATAAATTTTTATAAGGAGGATAGGCTTGTCACTACCCCATTTCTAGGGCAGGATATTTTTTTTATTTTAATTTGATA
>JAYESA010000012.1:96442045-96639359 GCA_036927795.1 Iris macrosiphon
AAAGCAAAATGTCAGATACAGTGGTAATCCTCCTAGAAAGAAACATCAAAACGACAGTTTACCCGGAGCCAACGGCATATACGACGCATCTGCAGCAGATGTAGCTAAACCACGCCTTAATGATGCGATACGAACTGTCATACCTGGAGAAGGAGGTGGGCCGACCGACATCGCCAAGAGTTCGGTCAAGCCTTCCCCGAGACGCAGTCGAGGTTCATCAGCCAGAGTCTCGCTAAGCGTGCTCGTTAACACAGAAGTAACTCCGCCCACTACTGACCTCCGGGGAGATTCTCCCATCTGTTGGGGCCACGCAGGCAATCCCGCTCCGCTGCTTGGAGCAGCCGCAGCGACAGCAGCCGACAGCAAGGGCTCTCCGGCGCCGCCAGCCAGAACTGTAGAAGGTCCCCCTCTGAAAGAGGAAGAACCTCCGGCCAAAGAATCGTCCCTGATACAGGGAGATGCAGGCTCATTCCCGGGAGCCTCAACACCAGGAATGCGGAGAGGACGAGCAACCGTCTCCTTCCTCCTCTTACGAAGGGAAGCTTCCTTCGGAGCAGAAGCCCGTCGCTTCCCAGAAGAGACTACCAGAGCCCCCGCCGACAGAGGCACCACACACCTCGGCAACGACACCAGAGGCTCGTCCGGAGTACCAGATTCCTCCCCCTCATCAGAAGAAACCGAGGGGACTTCGACCCTTCACCCAGGCTTGACAGAAGGCACCCTGAAGCTCCCATGCCTGTCGAAATCGGGTGAAAAGTGTTAACCGCCACATAAAACTAGGCGTAGGAGTGAAGGATGCGCAGCTCCGTAGAGGTTGAAATGACCGGCACGATAAAAATTGCCCCCGTATAACCCATAATAAAATATCGCCACCCTCTAGCTCCATCAATGAGTCCACCCCTGGACCTGAAGCTGGTGACGGCGTTGCCCACATGCAACTGGTCGTACCCGAACTGCCTGGCAATCCGACTAGGCAGGTAAGGCTCGAAGAAGCAATGGTCTTCGCTCCTATACAGCAGATGGGAAGGTCTAATACAGACCAACCAATTAAATGCCTCCAGAGAAAGAACGGTCTTCTCTCAACCTGAATCCTCAAGCCACAGCCCTGACTGGTTACGATGCACAGGAGGGGGAGTATAAAGGATCTTCCAGCCGTGGCTGAGGTTCAACGCCAGTCGACAGTCTAAGACTGTATTCACATTCCAGAGAGAATCCCTGTAATTCAGCAGGAATATACCCCTTGAGCTGCTACCGGAACCGGAAGACATCACCCGGGGGTTGTGGAGAATTAACCATCCTATCAGGTACAAGTATGGTAATTCCATCCTGGGAAAACTCTCACGTCGAGCTTCATCAGAGAGCAACCCATCAGTCATGGCCCTCAGGCCAGCCTGTATACGGCACACCATGGCAAGAAGCAAGCCCAGTCTTGCCCCAAATACCAGACGCACTGTGGGCCATAGGATGTTCCGGTGAATGCGATCCGCGGATGCGATACCGGGCACCACCACTCGACGCAGCCATATGGAGAGGAAACCAGCCAGCTGGGCTTCCTTAGACAGAGGCCTGCGACAGCACCTCAAATAACTGTAGGCCTTTGTACCTTCGGGGTACTTTCTTATACCCTCAACGAGAATCTGATCGGGAGCCTTGGCGTCTTCCATAAGAGCCACAACGACCTGGGCACTGAGGACGCCCAAGCAGTTCATGGGCTCGTTCTTGCCCCCCCGAAGCTTTCTCCGACTTGGTGGCCCTAGCCCGATGGAAGAAGAGGTAGGATATCCACTTAGTGGTGTGGGCCAAATCAGAGGGCTCGTCATAAAAAGCGGTGCACGCAAAGTACTGACACATCAGCTCTTGATATACTTTTGCCACCCGAGGGTCCAAATCCTCCAAATCTCGGTTGGTGGGAACGTACTCTTCATATGGGGTATCCCCTATCGGCAGTCTCGAGACAACTGCCATCTCGTGGAGCGCCAATCCCAACTCCCCCAGTGGAGTGGCGAAGGTCCCGGTGAGCAGAATATACCGCTCCATCAGTGCCAAGAACAAATTAGCATTGGGAGGCAACCCAACACTCGTCGCACTCACGGCGGCATATAGTCCGATGCCCTCCAGCTCTCTTCGGAAGTGCGTCAAGGCCCAGTCAACTAGGCATCTCCATCGGGAGTTCGTTGGGGCGATCCACCCATTGCACCGAGGATTCTCCTTGGGATACACCCCACCTCGACTCATGAAGTCATTACAGAAGGTCGACAGCTGGACAGGCTGGATCACCGAGCTAACTTTACTCGGGACACTACCCGGGAATAGTCCCCGGAACAGCGTCACAACGCCAGAAGGACGACTAACAAACGACCCCTGGTCAGCGCCTTTCAGATGAAAGATCTTCCCCGGCTTCCCGTGAAGATCAGGAGTCAGCTTCCATGACATCTTCCTGGGATGCGTCGCATGGAAGAAGGCCGAGATGGGATAATCCCTCGGCATCGTCGGCAGGTACAAGACCAAATCCCCGACAGGGAAAACCCAAGGCTCCCTTTTGGGCTTCGTCTGGGACTGTTTATCAATCATGTCCCCAAAAAGGAAAGACGGCTTTATATACTGCTCCCCATCTACACGTACCAAGGGTTCGCCATTGATCATACTCAACAGCATTCGCTCACCCTGGGCCGATATCAGGAGCTCCCTTCCCTCAGGATACTGGGGTCCAGAGATGGGAAATGCCACATGGGACAGATCCTCCAGATAGTTCGAGTGCAGCATCCCGGCAGCGGAGCCCATCACCTCAGCCAATGGGGACTCACCCAGATCAACTGCAAGATAATGCAAAGAAGATATGTCGTTACCAGTCTGGCACAAACACACGGACCAAGAAAACGACAGTCTGTGCTCTACGCCAAGATTGTATAAATTTGGTCACCTTACGCCGGAAGTCTCCTCCACAAAACGTACAATTCAAATTTTACGAAATACGCCAATTTTTGGTAGCCCGAGCTATTTACGCTCAGAGCTACAAAAATATGGAGTCTTTACGCTAACACATTAGAAATGTGGGCGTAAAAGATAAAAATGCCTCCGTGCGTCATCTTCCTCAGAAAAGGCTATCAGCACAGAAGACGACCTAGCGCAGTCACGTTCAACGTGTGCGAAGGATTTTTTGTCGTTTGTGTCATCCCAAAAAGTTTTACCTCTAAAGTCGGGTGCGCTAGTCGTCGGCGGGATGCTCCCCTCAGAGGGAAGTTCACCTTGCCCGACCGAAGATTCCCTCGCCGGGACAGAAGAATGAGAAGAAGAACCTATGCTCTTTCCCTTAGCGGAGGGGGTTTATTTGGACGCTATTTCTGAAGACCCGAAGTGCTCGGAGAAGGAACGAAGAAAAACTCGAACAGTCGAAAGCTCTCTTTCGCAGAAGACAGATAAAAGGTTTTTCTCTCAAAAAGCTTGGGATATATATACAGTCCGGGTTGACTCCTCGAATCCTCGGACGAACCCCTCGAGACCCTAACCAAATCTCGCAAATTAATAGTTGGTTATGATTGGATGCTACGTCAGCCCACTACCCTCGAAAGATGGACGGTCAGCAAATTCGAAAGGATTTTCGTACAAGACGGTTCAGCTGGCTCTACGCTAAAGGAGCTTTTCTACGCTCGACAGCAACGGATCCACGGTTTTACGCTCGACAGCTACAAGTCTGCAGTTTTACGCCCGGATGCCTTTGTGCTCGGTAGTTTTATGCTCGAGAGGCCACAAATCCACGACTTTTACGCTCAACAGATACCAAATCGATGATCTCACGCTCGGTGGCGCTCAGTTTACGCTCAGTAGCAACAGATCCGTAAACCTCACGCTCGAAGAAATTTCTTTTCAGGAATAACAAATCAACAGTTCTACGCTAAATGAGCTCTCTACGCTCGACAGCTACGAATCTAACGTCTTTACGTCCGACAGCTACAAGTCTATGGTTTTTTCTTGCCCGGATGCCTTTGTGCTCAGTAGCATTCTATGCTCGAGAGGCAACAAACCTACGACTTCATGCTCAGGAACCACGGGTCTACAATTTTATGCTCGATAGTGTTCTACGCTCACAGGCTACAGATCTACAGTCCTACGCTAAAGGAGCTTTTCTACGCTCGACAGCTACGAATCTAACGGCTTTACGTCCGACAGCTACAAGTCTATGGTTTTTTCTTGCCCGGATGCCTTTGTGCTCAGTAGCATTCTATGCTCGAGAGACAACAAACCTACGACTTCACGCTCAGGAACCACAAGTCTACGATTTCACGCTCGATGGTGTTTTACGCTCAAGAGGCTACAGACATGATTTCCCGCTCCACGACTTTCCGCATATTCAAACAGTCCCAAAGCGGTCAATTGCAAAGAGTTCACACAGAAGATACTCATTCTTGACCCAAAGCATCCCAAGTACCCGAGGTATACAGAGTTCAAACATTGAGAAATTACTCCTCCCGGGTCCAGAAAACTGGAGGTTCATCCAGATTCCAGTCTGAACATCTCGTCTATCAAAGTGGCAACTCAGTTTGACAGCCAAAAAACCTCGACCCTGTTCCAAGGGAGTTTCGAGAGATCGTTCTTGAAGACGAATTCTAAACAAAGACGAAATTTCGTTCATCAGAGAGGCAACAGTTCAGAAATCCTACGCCGTCCCTCAGTCCTAGCAACAGGACAGTTCTAAGCGTTCAAAAATGCTCAGCAACGTTCTATGGACTATTCGCTATGCGTGAAGGACAGGGCCTAATACTCTTTCTATCAGATTCGGCATAAAGATTCAGACATGTCGAAGCTGCATATATTCAGACTTCACAAGCAACGTATGGCAAGACGATCATATGGAGAAGAAGACGATTTTATTAAAGATTAAAATTATGATTACATATGAGGGAAATCCAATCTACAAGGGTTTTTCTCTATTTTTCATGATTACATCTGAGGGAAACTCCATCTACAAAGGAGATCCCCCCTCGTCGTCTGAAGATCGCCCAGAAGCTGTACTGACAGATTCTCGTGCCGGTGCAGGCCTTCCTCTTCATCCATGGCCGTTCATGACCACCACGGTCATGAACAAGAAGATCCTCCATTCGCCATGGCCGATCCGATTGGGGTTTCTTTAAACCCAACCCCATCAGGATGACAGATTACGGTTTGTCTGATCTCGTCCGCGGGGGCCTCAGGAAGAAATAAACAGTCCACAAACTGTGTGGTCAAATACGACCCTTCCTCTCTCCTGGTGCAACGCCATACAAAGTTGCTGATTAACCCGAGCAAGGGAGGCTAAGATGTCCTTCCATGATCCATCATTGCAGTGGACACTTGCTCGAAGACGCCGTCTTTTACGGCTCCCTACATGCTGGAAGAACATGATCTCCTTCTTCCTCAGATCGACCCGACGAACTCCGGCGATCATCTCTGCATGACAATGGGTATTTGGTGAAAACAGGTTCACCCCCCCAGTCTTTTATAGGCAAAATAGATCACAGCGGTCCCCAATAAATCTGCCATAAAGTCAGCATCGACCGTTTCAACGCTCCATTCAGAAACGTTTCGAGTTGCGAGGGGCCATTCATGCTTCATTCAAAGCGTTTCAAATTCTGAGGAATTTAAAAACTTTGAAGGGGGTCTTGTAGAAGCATGAAAAATACGCTTGGAAGATCTACGCAGCGTCTTAATACAGAGCAGCGTAAACACAGGCCTTTAGAGCCATCCAGCGTAAAACAGTGTTCTCATCGCCTCCATGGCATAAAACCCATCCGCTCTCAAAGCAGCATTAAAGCGTACGAGGAACGCTTCGTCTTCCCGAAAAAGAAACTGTCCAGTCGCACAGTAAAAACTGACCCATGACTCCTGACAGAAAGTGCTGCACGGCTACCCAGACGACGGCTGGAAACGATCGCAGACCACTCGGGACACGCCCCACAGTAATGATGGCGGATCTCGTCATTTAATGCAGAGGATTTGGTTAAAATATTACCAAACCGGCGCTTACTAAAATCCCCCGACGTAAACCGCTCTTTCGCGTACAAAGGGAACACGCTGCCTTATTTTACACAGGCAAACATGGGCTGTTTTACGCTCCGCGGAAGACAAACTGCCTGCCACGTCAAAAGCTGCGCTTCGTACAGGGCTCGAGGCACGTCTCTGCGCCAAAGCACACAGAGCGGTGACAGTTTTCCCTCAAGGCACGTCCCTCCGTCAAAACGCACAAAACAGTGACAGTTTCCCCTCAAGGCACGTCTCCGCATTTAATGCACAGGATGATGGCAAATCTCTGTCAAAGATTTGATTATATCTCCAAAAGCCATAATTCCGGCTAAAGACGTCCACATCAGCATTCTGGCACGATATACAGCGGCTTCTACGCCCATTCAGGGCCTGTGCTCACTCGGCTTCCACGCCTACTCAGTCTCTACGACCACTCAGTCTCTACGACTACTCGGCTTCCACGCCTACTCACTCTCTACGACCACTCAGTCTCTACGACTACTCGGCTTCCACGCCTACTCGGCTTCTATGCCTGCTCGGCTTCTATGCCTGTTCGGCTTTTATGCCTACTTGGCTTCTATGCCATGGTGACGGACATTTGGCTTCTACGCCAACCTCTTTTACACAATGGATACCTACCCACGTGGCTTTTATGCCGTGATCTTAGTAGCAACCGTACGTGTTGTGTCCCCTTAGTTGGACCCACGTCACCCGCTCAGTCAAAAGATCATCTATACGTAGGCATTGGTTACTTTAACCGTTGTATAAAAGGGTGCTGTACTTTCCACTCCTCGGTTGCTACACCAACGGAATGGTCGTTGTCACCAAAGACTCTATAAATAGAGGCCCCTATCAATGGGGAACAAGGTCGAAAAATTTGGTCAAGAATACCAATATCAGATCAAAGGTCGAAACTTTAAAAGAAGAATCGAACAAGGTCATCGAACCGAAGATCAAGAGGGAGAGATAGAGAGAGAAAGAAGAATACAGAGCTCAGGCAAGGAATAGGGAGCGACGACCTTCAGCATCGCGCATCCACCCTCCTTTGCAACCTCCGAAGCTGCATCCTGTCTTCCACGGCACTTCTTCAATATCGTGTAGTCCAAGGGCTAAAGTGATCGACCGTAGATTAGACACCTATAGCAATTTTTACCCAGATTAAATAAATTGTACTCCCACATCCTCGCATAGGATCAAATTGTACAAGTTTGTTTGTGAACCAAAGGGCACGGGTCTCGTATAAACCCCGCCATTGAAATATACTTTCATCTCTTTCGTTTAAAACCACCACAAACAGCATGTCGCGGACAACTCGGAAATGAGGCATAGTTCCACGAACGGTCTCCGGGGCACTGGGGCCGCTCTGATCCGGATGGAACTCTACTGTTTCAGCCAACTGTACTGGACGAGATAGTATGCAGCATCTACCGTTCTTTCGCTGCATACCATCTGCTCCATGGCTGAACATACTGTATAGTCTACTGTACTAAACGAGATGGCTTACAGCACCCACTATACTTTAGTTGCAAACTATTCTCGTTTAAGACTAGTGTCCTTTATGGCTATGCCAGCGACTCATGTTCATATAGATAAGTCATCCTCGCTTAGCGGCTATCCGCGTGCGAGTCACTGCATCGCATCAATGAACAACTGAACTCCTGAACGATCATGTTAAATAACCCTCGTGTTGCATGTGCTTTGCCTCCAGAATGTTTATACATGCCTTTGCTCGAATTAACAAGTTGCCTCAATGTTTGCCTTGGACAGGGAAGGAGATGGTAAGTTGGTAAGTCTCGTCGTATTTCCTCTCATGTTGTACGGCGCACTGCCCGACACGTTAGGCTATTTAAATCTGCATGAAACTGATCCTAAGGCAACTAGAAAGACAACTTAATAGTTGTGCACGAAACCTGTATTACGTGTTTGGATTTGTCGAGCGGGCGAGTAGCTTCCCCACCAGTGCATTCAATGTACTGATAATCCACCAGTTTGTATGCAGGGTGCGGGAGAACCTCGTTCGGTGCGGACGCCTCCTTCGTACGTGCTAAGGCGTGGAGATCACTCCGAAGCAACGGTACGTCCGGGACTGAAGCACATATACAAGACATAATGTTGGAGCGTCGCCTGAACCATCGTCAGTACAATCATTCCACAGTTGTAGCCACTTGGCATGCTTTTACTGTTTTAGAGAGAGAGGCTTGAGCGACTTGTAATCTCGGCTATACGTCGCCTGTAACACATGTTTATATCAATAAAGAGTTGCTTACTTCAAACTTGTGTTTCAATGCTTCCGCTATATTTGTCAACTCAGTGAACCTGTTACCAAATCGCTATGCGTTCATGACTCCGCTGCACTCGGACAATCTGTGCGACTCTGTGGCTTAGAACTCTTGCCGCCAGCCAATGAATCATGGCCTTGCACGGGCGTGGATCACGCTCGTGCGGCATCACGCCCGGATGGGTTAAGCGATCGTTCCGCGGGAGCGCTGGCGAGGGTGATTCCCACCTAGCAGGAACGGCCGATTGCCTGCGGGAGATCGGGGCGTGACAACTACCCCCCGAACTACTGCCGGAACCGGGAGACATCACCCGAGGGTTATGAAGAATTAACCACCCCATCAAATACAGGTATGGTAATTCTATCCTGGGAAAGCAATCACGCCGAATTTCATCGACGAGTAGCCCGTCAATCATGGCCCTCAGGCCAGCTTGTATACGGCACACAATGGCAGGGAGCAAGCCCAGTCTTGCCCCGAACACCAGACGCATTGCAGGCCATAGCGTGTTACGGTGAATGCGGTCCACAGATGCGACGCCAGGCACTACTACTCAGCGCAGCCATATGGAAAGGAAGCCAGCCAGTTGAGCCTCCCTAGACAGAGGCCTGCGACAGCACCTCAAATAGCTATAGGCCTTAGTGCCTTCAGGATACTTTCCCGTCCCTTCGTCGAGGAACCGGTCCGGAGCCCCAGCATCCACAATGAGATCGTCAACTACCTGAGCATTAAGCGCACTCAGGGGATTCACAGGCAGATCCTTGCCCTCCAATACCATCTCCGGCTTAGCAGTCCTGGACCGATGAAAGAAGAGATAGGACGTCCATTTGCTGATGTGAGCCAAATCTGAGGGCTCATCATAAAAAGCGGTGCAGGCGAGGTAGTGGCACATCAGCTCCTGATAAACCTCCACTACTCGAGGGTCTGACCCCCCAGCTCTCGGTTCGTGGGAACATACTCTTCGTATGGAGTATCCCCCATCGGCAGTCTTGAGATCTCTGCCATCTCATGCAGGGCCAATCCCAACTCCCCCAGTGGAGTGGCGAAGGTCCCGGTAAGCAAAATATATCGCTCTATCAGTGCCAGAAAAAGGTTAGGGTTAGGAGGTAACCCAACACTGGTCGCACTCACAGCTGCAAACAGACCGATGTTCTCTAACTCGGTCTGGAAATGCTTTAAGGCCCAATCAACTAAGCGAGCCCATTGAAGATTCAAATGAGTGATCCACCCGCCACACCGAGGGTTCACCTTAGGGTATACTCCCCCACGCCCCATAAAAACATTACAGAAAGTCAGTAACTGGACCGGCTGGATCACCAAACTACCTTCACTCGGGACACTGCCCGGGTACAGCCCCCTGAACAGCGTCACAGAGCCAGAAGGGCGGCTGACAAATGACCCCTGGTCAGCTTCTCTCAGATGAAAGATCATCCCTGGCTTGCCGTGAAGATCGGGAGTCAGCGTCCACGACATCTTCCTGGGATGCGTAGCATGGAAGAAGGTCGAGATGGGGTAGTCTTTCGGCATATTGGGCAGATACAAGACCAAATCCACGGCAGGGAAAACCCAGAGTTCTCTCTTAGGCTTTGTTTGGGACTGTTTGTCAATCATGTCCCCAAAGAGGAAAGCCGGCTTCAGGTATTGCTTCCCGTCTACGTACGTTAGGGGCTCCCCGTTGATCAAATTTAGCAGCATTCGCTCGTCCTGAGCCGATATCAGAATTGCCCTTCCTTCGGGATACTGGGGCCCGGAGATAGGAAATGTCACGTGTGACAGATCCTCCAAATAGTTGGAGTGCAGCATCCCTGCGGCAGAGCCTATCACTTCAGCTAGCGGAGACTCATGCAAGTTAACTGCAAAAGCACAGAAGAAATACGTCAGTTCCTAACTAGACATTTTGGGACTTGCAGCATCCGCAAAAAGGAAAAATCAACGGTCCGTGCTCTACGCCGAGACTGTAAAACTTAAGTTATTATGCTGGAATCCATTTTCTTAAACATAAAATTCAAAATTGGCAGTATATGGTCTATGCTTTACGCCAGATTGATTAAATTGAGTTATTACGCCAGGATTTTTATCCATAAGCATAAAACTCAAATTTTAATAGTATACACCAAGTTTTCGGCGGTCAAAACTTTTACGCTTGACTGCGAAAAAAATAGAGTTTTTACACAGACACATTAGGAATGTGGGCATAAAAAGATGAAATGTCTCCGTGCATCATCTTCCTCAAAGAGGCTATCAGCACAGAAGATGACCTAGCGCGGTCACGTTCAACGTGTGCGAAGAATTTTCAGTCATTCTCTCTTTTTTCCAAGAACTCTACCTTTCAGGCCGGGTGCACTACTCGTCGGCGGGATGCTCCGCTCAGAATGAAGTTTGCCTTGTCCAACCAGAGACGCTCTCGCTTGGGCCGAAGAACGAGAAGAAGAATCAACTTTCTTTCCCTTAGCGGAGGAAGTTTGCTTCGAATCCATTACTGGAAACTTTGAAGATTCGAAGAAGAAAAGGAGAAGAACTCGAACAGTCTAAAGCTTTCTCTCGCAGAAGACGGATGGAAAGTTTTTCCCCTCAGAAAACTTAGGATATATATAGAGTTCGGATGGACTCCTCGGACCCCGAACCAAATCTCCTAATTAATATTCGGTTATGATTGGGTCCCACGTCAGCCTATTATTCAGAGAAGGCGGACAGTCGGCGAATTTGAAAAGTTTTTTTTCGCGCAAAGCAAGTTCATGGTTCCTACGCTATAGAGCCTTCTACGCTCGACAGCTACAGATCTACGGTTTTACGCTCGCAAGCTATAAGTCTATGGTTTTACGCCCGGATGCCTTTGTGCTCGGTAGCTTTTATGCTCGAGAGGCTACAGACCTACGACTTCACGCTCAGCAGATACCAAATCGATGATCTCACGCTCGATGGTGCTTAGTTTACGCTCGGAGGCGACGGATCCACGACTTCACGTTTGGAAGACTTTTCTTTTCAGAAGCAACAAATCTACAGTTCTACGCTAAGAAGCTTTCTACGCTTGACAGCTACGAATCTACGACTTTACGTTCGACAGCTACAAGTCGGGTTTTACGCCCGGATGTCTTTGTACTCGATAGCTTTTATGCTCGAGTGGCTACAAGCCTACGACTTCACGCTCAGGAACCACAGGTCTATGATTTCACGCTCGATGGTGTTTAGTTTATGCTCAGAGGCTGCCAACTTATGATTTCGCGCTCCATGACTTCCCGCACATCTGAAAGATATGTAGGCCAGAGTACGCGTACATCTGAACGATCCTCAAAGCGGTCAATTACAGGAGTTCACACAGAAGATACTCCTTCTTGACCTCAAGATATCCCAAGTACCCGAAGCATACAGAGTTCAACATTAAAAAATTACTCTTATTCACGGGTCAATTCGAAGTTCATCCAGACTCCAGTCTGAATATTTCATCTACCAAGATGGCAAATCAGTTTGACAGCCATTTCTCGCCCTGTTCCAAGGGATTTCCGAGAAATCATTCTTGAAGATGATGTTTGAACAATAAAATTTTGTTATCAGAAGTAACAGTTCAGAATTCTACGCGGTTCTTCACTCCTAAAAAAGCAGGACAGTTCGAACACTCGAATACTGAAGCGGCTTTCTACGCATCCCTAGTTATGCGTAAAAGACAGGACAGGACCCAGCACTCTTTCTAAACAGAGTCGGCGTAAAGAATCAGACGTGTCGAAGCTACACATATTCAGACTTCACAGCAACAAAGTATGGCAAGATGATCATATGAAGAAGAATGACGATTTTATTAAAATTAAAGTCATGATTACATATGAGGGAAAAGCAGAGTAAATCTGTGGCGGGCGGATACAGAACTGGGCATGGACCCATACCGCCAACAGAAGAAAAGCAGAGTAAATCTGCTTTCTTATATCCCGTGCCACAGAGATAACGGGAGAAGGTGCCACTTGCAAGCAGCGTGGTGAAATACGATTCTTCGTCTCTCCCGAAGAACCACCATACAAAGTTGTTGATTATCCCGAGCAAAGGAGGCTATGATATCCTTCCATGATCCATCGTTGCAGAGGACATTTGCTCGAAGATGTCATCTTTTTCGGCTCCTTACATGCTGGAAGAGCATGATCTCCTTCTTCCTCAAGTCGATCCAACGAACTACGGCCATCATCTCTGTATGATGAAGGAAGTGTGGGAAGAACAGGAGAACTCCTCAGCCTTTTTATAGGCAAGAGAGAGCACCGATTCCCAATAAATCTGCTATAAAGTCAACCTCGACCGTTTCAAAACTCCATTCAAAAATGTTTTGAGTTACGAGGAGCGGTTCATGCTTCATTCAAAGTATTTCAAATTACGAGAAATTTAAAAGCTTTGAAGGGGGTCTTGTTGAAGCATGAAAAATACGTTGGATAGCTCTACGCAGCATATTGATGCAAAATAGCGTAAACAGAGGACTTCAGAGCCTTCAAAACGTGCAAACAGAGCTTCTTCGCCAAAGCACAATGAGAAATACAGGCTCGAGGGCCATCCGCGTAGGACAGTATGCCCAGGCTGCTTCGGCGTAAATAGGGTGCTTCATCGCCTTTATGGCGTAAAACTCATCCTCTTTCAATGCGGCATTGAAGCATACGAGGGACGCTTCATATTCTCTGCAATGAACCTGTCAGATCCTACAATAACCTGACGTCTCGACTTCTGACAAAGGGATACTGCTCGACTACCCAGGCGACGGCTATAATGATGGTGAGGCACTGCAACCCAGGCTGTCATTTACTGCCATTTCCCTTGCGTAAACCACTTTTACGTATACAGAGGAATACGCTGCCTAGTTTTACACAGGCAGATGAGAGCTCCTTACGCTCCGCGGAAGATAAATCGCCTGCTACGTCAAAAGCTGCACTCCGTACGGGACTCGAGGCGCATCTCTGCATTTAATGCACAGGACGGTGACAGGCCCTCAAGGCACGTCTCTGCAATTAATGCGCCGAATACTGACAGATGCCTAAGGCACATCTCTGCGTTTGATGCACAGAAGGGTGGCAGACCTTCAAAACACGTCTCTGCATTTAATACACAGGATGATGGCGGATCTCTACATTTAATGCAGGAGATTTGATTAAATATTACCGAACCGTCGTTTAGTGACATCCCCTTTACGAGAGCTGCTCCTACGCATACAAGGGAATACGCTGCCTAGTTTTACACAGGCAAATATGAGCTCCTTACGCTCCGCAGAAGACAAACAGACTGCCACGATAGCGGTTGCTCTCCGAACAGGGTTCAAGGTGCGTATCTGCATTTAAGGCGAGGAATGATGGAAAATCTTAAAGACAAGCATCTGCATTTAATGCACAGGATGGGGGCAGATCTCTGCATTTAATGCAAGAGATCTGATTATCTCCAAGAGCCGTAATTCTGGCTAAAACGTCCACATCATCACTCTGGCACGTTACGCAGCGGCTTCTACGCCTATTCAGCTTCTGTGCCTGCTCGGCTTCTACGCCTACTCGGCCTTTATGACCACTCGGCTTCTACGCCCACTCGGCCTTTATGACCACTCGGCTTCTACGCCCACTCGACCTTTATGACCACTCGGCTTCTACGCCTACTCGGCCTTTATGACCACTCGGCTTCTACGCCTATTCGGCTTCTATGCCGGTTTGATAACTATTTGGCTTCTATGCCATGGTGACAGACATTGGCTTCTATGCCAAACTCTTCTACACGAGGGATACCTACCTACGTGGCTTTTACGCCGTGATCTTCGTAGCGATTATACGCATTTTGTCCCTTAGTTGGACCCGTGTCACACGCTCATTCAAAGGATCATCTATACGCAGACTTTGGTTATTTTAACCATTGTGTAAAAGGGTGCTGTACTTTCCACTACTCGATTTTTACACCGATTGAGTGGTCACTGTCACTAAAACTCTATAAATAGAGACCTCTATCAATGAGGAACAAGGTCGACAAATTAGAGGGTCAAGAAGTTAGGTCTGAAAACTGATCAAAAGATCCAATACCAGATCCAACGGTCGAGAGAGAGAGAGAGAGAGAGGAGAATCCGGAGTTCAGGCAAAAAAGAAGGGATCGACGACTTTGGCATCGGGCATCCACCCTCTTCAGCAACCCTCGAAGCTGCTACCTGTCTTCCACGGCACTTCTTCAACATCGTGTGGTCCAAGGGCTAAAGTGATCGACTGCAGATCAGACACCTATAGCAATATTCACCCAGATTAAATAAATTGTACTTAGACATCCTCTTGTAGGATCAAATTTGTACAATCTTGTTTATAAACATAAAAGAAGGGCGGGTCTTCATACAAGACCTCATTTTCCGTATTTCATCAAATCTTTTCTCGTTTATATTATATACCCAAAACAGCTGGACTCCTAGGACAGGCCCTAAACTGGTGGTCTCCTGATCCACAAAACAAACATTGGCCCAATCTTATTTTGCACGCATTCCATCTATGTCCCAGCTTCTTGCAGAATGGATAAGGAATGGCTGGCTAAGCTGGCCTATGCATCTAGTGTGCCTGTTGTACTAGCACTCTAGCTGGTGCGGGGAACTATTGCCTTGGGTACTGAACATGTCTCTGATGTTGCTGCTGAAAGTGAGACTGCTTTGCTGGCCCCTTACTACTGCTAGCTCCTGAGAGATCCCTTATTCTCTTGGATCCAAGCTCCAAATCATCCTCCGCCTATTGTGCTTGCGCCAGGATCTCCTCAAATATAATTGTACGATGTCCGCTAGTATAGGATTTGATCTCCCTATTCAAACCCTTTCTGAACTTCTGGGCCTTCCCCTGGGGATTCTGCCCCTCCATAAAGTGACCCAATCTGCAGTACTCTGCTGCGTACTCGTCCACCGTCATGTTGCCCTGGACGAGGTACTAAAACTGGCTCTCTAGGGAAGTCAGAGCCACATTTGGGAAGAACTTCTCCTTTAAAAGCTCCTTAAAATCTTTCCAAGTAAGTCCAGGTGTTGAGATCCTCGGGTCAATCCTGAACCATCTTAAAGCAAAATCGTACATCATGCTCCCTACTGCCTCTAATTGTAGTCTTTCTGGTATCTGCGCCAGCCAGAGCTTCCTCTCTATGTCTTTGATCCAGTCATCCGCATAATAAATCCCTTCGATGCCTTTAAAGTCCTTAGGCCCTATCCTCTTGAAGTCAATGATAGTCCCCAGTCTCGGCTGCTACGGGGCCTACGAAGGTGGGGCTACCTATGGCTGGACCATAGAAACTCTCTCGACTGCGATGAGTGAAAAATTGTGGGCATTCTCAATGCCCTACCTCATTACCTCAGGCTGGCGCTGCTGGGCCTCAGTCTAGGCCGTCTGTGCCTCCATCATCTACTGAAAGAGTGCAAATACCTGCGTCGGATCAATTATTGGTGGTGGTGGTGGTAGCTCCTCTGAAGCTGTAGGCACCATCCTCTAAACTAGAGGTGGAGGACCCCCGAAAGCTGCGACAGAAACTCCCACCTGGGCCAGTGAAGCGGCCCTCAAAGCTGGAGCTGATAAAGCAGTAGCTGTTGGTGTCCTCCTCAAAGGCGACGAAGTGATTGACCTCTCTGATACTGCGTCTGAGCGTTGGGATCACGTCTTCGGTGGTATCCTGAAGATAGATTGAAACAAGGAATCAATATAGATTAAGATACGATATCATCAAAGAAGGATAAAATTATTGAAAGTAAACAAGCATTCAGATTGATAAGGATAGCAAAATGGTAAAATGGAAGTGTTCCTTGCTGTGATTGAGTTTACACTCAGCCTATATCCTATATCCTAAAGTAGGCTCGTAGCAGTACTCTAAGTCTGAGCACAACTACGAAATTACACTACTTAAAATCTCTCGAAGACCTGTATAGGCCACCACTAAAAATGTGTCATGACCTACACCCGGAATAGGGGCACGAGGAGTGAATTACGCCTAGCCTATGTCATAAGAATGACGTAGAATGCTGTCTTGGTCAATAATAATATCTAATATCTCACATAATATCATATAAGGGTACATGTCATGCTATCTTAACTCCAAATAGAGAAACAATATGGTATATGATAATAAATCCAATACTTAATCACAATATCAAATTAGAAAAAGAAATAGCACGATATAAAATAAAGAAAAGAAGTACAAGAGTCACAAATACATCCATAATATAAGTCTAGGCACAAAACAACTCCCAAAATAAGATATACATGCCAATAATCTAAAATAAGACTAATACAATATCTAAAATATATGTCTAAGCCTCATCGGTCAGTGGCACTAGGTTCTCCTGCTCGAAGTATCCTCTAATGGCTCGCTGCCCTACGGCCCGTAGTAAGTGGAACACTGCTCCTCAAGACAATCATCTAAAAAATATATCCAATCAGGATTGCAGCAAAGTATAAAACTCTGAAAGCAGTTCTAAATACATGGTATAGCATATATGAAAAATAATAGAAAAGAATACAAGATAACTAGCAATAGAAAATAAAAATGAACTAGAGTAAACATGTAAAGTACTGGAATGAAAGAACATGCAATATGGAATAACTGTAAGTAATGAAAATAGATAAACTAGCTAATGTGCCATAGAGTACAAGTTCGTTATGTGATCGGTTTGGGTTAAACACAAATATAATATGGTAACTCGATTACACATGTGATATATAATTGACATGTATACTAATACACTGGGCTTGATCACATAACCAACTCCTACTCCTACTCCTCCATCCCCAATTAATACTCATGGATCCAATCACGATACGTTACGAACACGAATATAAGCACACTGAACATGAGCAGTGTGTGAACACAAAGTACACGATAATCAATACCTGATACACACAATAAAATACATGTGAAGGAGTACCCGCTGAACACTGTAGAGGATAACATCCCATGACAGGATCTATTTAGTACCAGTTCGTATAGCCACTGTGTCGGAATCAAGTAAACTGTTCTAGAATATGTGACATATACACTATCATGACTGAAAACTAACAGAAAAATGTACTCTCCTCTGGTCCAAAGCAAAAGAGGTAACTAGGTGCCCGAGCTGGTGTCACACAACCCTATATAGAAAAAATCAAGTCACTTGGGTGTAATAAAGTGATAATTATGCTAAATGAGTCAAATTATGCTTTCTAGGTCATTTTTAGGTTTTAGACTCATATGAGCTATTAACTAGCTACCTCTAGGTTTACTACTAGTTAGTTAGTCTATATTGGTCACTAACTAGCTAGCTCTAGCTAGTTTTGGCTATACTAGGCCAAGCCTTAGTGTATTAGCAATACCTTATACTTAGGTACACTCATAGAAGAACTAACTGTTTATACAACTGATATCCTATATACACTATACTAACTGGTATCTTGCATATAGTAACTAATCTTACACTAACTTATTCTAACTGACACACTAACACAACACATAACTGAGACACACAACAAGTTATCAGTTACCTGAGTCTTCCATATTACTTGGACCCTCAATTCCTCATCAAATTCTTCTTTTCTCAGCAGCAACTGATATCAAGATACTCTCCACTGAACTTGTTGCTGCCAAGTGTTATAATGCACCGGCAAAATATACCCTGCCTGCCTATGCAGTGCAAAGGGACTGGCCCCAAGCCTAACTGTCAGGCATCATATGGGTGCACTGCTGCAGTGCCCCATGCTTGAGTCCCAAGTCTGCAGCTATTCCAAGTGCTCAGGTATCACTTGATACTCCAAATGTCTGAATTAATACCACAGCATAAAAGGAATGCAACCTACTCCTATAGACCACTAATATATATTGCTACTACTACTATACCTCATAATCTAAACCCCAACTCTGTTTACCTTACTCGAGCAATCAGACTCCCCCCCATCTGATTATCTGCTATCACACAGCCATTGCCATTTGACCTGCATAACTAATCATCACACTGCATGTGCACACATGTGCACAGGTTAATACTTGCAGTGCCTCAAGTATACTGTATTTTCTTCCAACTGATACACCACCTTCAGTCATCTTCCGCTCTAAAATTAAGATATTTAAATCACCCACACACAACTGTAACTGATATCAAATCACACACAACTCACCTACCAGTGCACTGAAACCACTAGAGTTCTCATAACCCGACCCTATCAATTGATCACCAACTAATGTTCAGTGCACAGGTAACTAACTGATACACAACAAAACAGTCATCCCCCTATCATACAGACACTTGCATCTATACACAAATGCCCACACATATATACATAACCCTCTATGCTTATATAAAGACACTCATATATATCTTTATAGCTATATACATGTAAACTATTGACAATTAATCAAACACCTTAGGTGCAAAGCTAAGATACTCATGATACATATCCAACCCAAGTGTCAAAACCCATAATTCCTCACAATTAGTATTTATAGAAGCTAAAACATCATAAAACAACTAAGTAACTTGCTATAATGAGAATTGAGGAGTAATTGCACAAAACATCCAAAATGAGCTCTGTATCACACTGTATCACGACACGGCCTACTCGTGTCCAATTGTGGACACGTAGCTAGTTCTCCAACCCCGATCTAAGTTCAATTAGATTAAATTAGTCTCATGACACACACTTGATATGTCAATCTCGTAATTCCCCCAAAATACACATAAAAACCTATGTAGAAGTGTCAATTCTCACCAATAGAGCCTAGATCTACATCCTATAGGTAGTTCTATGCCATGGGAGGGTTAATAATGATCAAATGCATGATTTAGAAGCTATAATGAAGGAAAATTAAGATATATACCTATTGGAAGTTGGATTTCCAATGAATTACTCTAACGGATACGATCCGAACACGATCTCCTTGCCAACGCTCCTTCTCCAAGTGCTTCTTGTAAATCCAAGCTCCAATGCTCCTTGATTGGTGAAAATGAGAGGAAATGAGAATGAATTGATGGAAGAATAAAGTGAATTGGGGATCTAAAAAATTGGAGATCTAAAATAAGAGTACAAATAAAATTGAGAGAGAAACTCTCTCCCTATAGTGACCAGCCTAGTGCCTCCTTCTCCAAGCAACTAACAAATGTCCAAGTTGCCCCTCTCTAGCTAATTATGAAGAATAATTAAGTATGGTTATTTTGAAAAATTTCTATACTAATGCAATTTAGTCTAATCCTCCTAATTAATTAGAGGAAATGGGTCTAATGGGCTTAGTCCATGTTGGGCTCACTAGTGTTAAGTCTAAATAATAGGCTAGCCCGCTACTATAAATAAATAATAAAAATCATAATTAAATTAAATAGCATTATGATAATTATTAATTACTAGAAATAAATAGATATTTAAAAATTTCCAAAATACCCTCATTTGGAAAAGTGGGGGTGACACGTAGAGCATATTGAGATAGTACCAGCAGTCGATGAGACTTAGCTAGTTCATTTATGATATTGTATATGTCAGTTAGATACTTTTGACATGTATTATTATTTAAGATCTTGTGTTGTGATTAGACTTGGACTTGTGATGTATTTGACTCTGTATTTCTTTTCTTCTATTCTATATCGTGTCATATCTTTCTCTAGTTTATTATTATAATTGAGCATTGTTTATTATTATTATATTATCATATTGTCCTCCATTTGGGAGTTGAGATAGCTTGACAAGTTTATTATATATATATATATATATATATATATTGTATGAGATATTTAGATAGTATTGTTGACCTAGACAGCGTTCTACCGTCGATATTATGGCGTAGGCTGGACGGACCCACGTACTCGTGCCCTTATACCCAGTGCGGGATATGACACCACCGCGTCACATATTAGAACCATATTTTAAATCACTATTGAATTATTATACTTTCTTATTACAGTTATTATGCCATTATACTGTTTCAGGTTAGTTGTCATACCCGTTTTTAGATTTGGCATTTCTTGAATGTCTGATATTTGAATTTATTTTTCTGATAATGTATTTTTGTTGTATTTGCATAATATTTTCTGTCATTTGTATTTATTTCTATTGAAAGAGACCAACTGAGACCCGTAGAATATCTATTGGCATTGCCATAGATCCAGTTTAGAACCTGCATGTAGACTGGACACCTGGTTTGGTTTATTTTGACTGAACCCATGACTAAACCATCCCCCTCTCCGCTTATATATATATATATATATATATATATATATATATATATATATATATATATATATATATATATATGAGTGTTTTCTCTCTCCTCCCTTTTATTCTTTATTTTACTTTTTCTACTTTTTTCTCCTTCCTTTGCTCCGTTCCTTCAAACCCTAACCCTAGGAAGAAGTTGTTGTGACTTGGACCGTGAGAAGTTAAGGCTAAGAAGCCACTCCAGGCAAGTACATCTTGCATAAGAGAAAACTATGAATTTATGCATGCTTTTTAGTTCATAATATTTTCTTGTTAATTTTTAGCTCATATTGTTGGGACCGAGCACCCCCTTCATCTTTAATATTTGTTGTTCTTGATTTTCTCGGTTGAAATTGCATGGACCTGAGTTTGGGTTTATGGATTCACTTTTATTTTCCTGGGGTTTGATGTCCCAAAACTTTGTGTTTTAAAAAACTAATTAGCTCATAGTATAGAGTACCATATTTTTTTCACTTTGCTTTTGGCTGTGCTTGATTTTAATTCCAGCTAAGTTCAGTGCTGAAACTTGATACAATACGTATATCGAAATGGCTGACTGGTGAAGAAGAATAGTACTCTATGAAGAGTATGTAAGAGAACCCCTTTGGCGAAGAAATATGTATGTTTTACTTTGGGTGCATTGGTGTGCTATCCCAACTTTTCGTGCGTACTAATCATACTCCACTTAATTTTCTAGCATAAGTGTGCTAGTCACACTCCTTGAGTTAGTGGCACACTTTCGAGAGGAAATCCATCTTGGCGCACTTTGTTGCATATTCAATCAAAGTTCTCTTTGGGAAACCAAGAGAAAGTGGGCCATAGTTAGTCAGCGCACTTTCTTCGCATTTGGCAATCCGGCGCACTTTTTCTATATTTTGTCAACCGACGCACTTTTCTAATGTTTGGTAGCTCGCGCACTTTCTTCTCTCTTCATTTACTTAGGAAAGAAGTTTTTGTTGGTTTCTCGATTTCTGTGTTATTGATTTATATGCTCCTCGACTGACGACTTTCTCAACTATCGAGCTTTGACCTTAGATTGTATGTTTTGTCTTTCAGCTAGCTTGCTCGTGCAATTTCTTTGAAAGCATGTCTTATTCTTGCCCGTGCATTTTTTGTCAAGTGCGCCATATTGTTTAACTTGACAAAGTGCGCCACCCCTTTTATAGCTCGCGCACTTTCTTATGAAAGTGCGCCAACCTTGTTTCTACTATTTTGTGCGTCAACCTTGTTTCTGCTAGTTTGTGCGCCAACTTTGTTTCTGGTTTTATTATATATTTCTTCCATTTTTGCTTAGGATATTTCTTTGTGTATTATATAGTTGGATGTTGTGCTCTTGCAATTTAACACATGTTCTGACCCTCAAGGCACCATGGAAATTGTTGTGTATGATAAACCTATTGTATTTGGCATCGGGCAATTGAGTGTGAGTATTGCCCAATGTATCGCGTGTCACGGATACGATAAGTTCGCCAGTGATAACTCATGAATAGCTCATACTCGTAACTTGTCATTCTAGGAAGTTTTCGAGTGTCCACGACTCAAGAACTTGAAATAATAATTAAATAAAATAAAATTTGACTAGATCATTAGGAGGGAAGAATATTGCGCTACCGGCTACCCCGATCTCCAAGGGCCCCATGAGGCATGAACCAACCCTGCTAGGCAAGGGCCCCATGACCTACCAAGTTTACGCATGCCACGGTACATACAAGACTTTATAATGTACCGTGATAGTTATACAGTTTGTTGCATGATGTGGTTACAAGATCTGTGATGTGCTGCGGCACTACAAGTTGTTCTTATTGATCCGAGGTTCATAACATTATGTATTTTAGTATATGCATTCTAGTATATATTCCAGTTATGTTTCAGTTTTAGTTTATGTTACAAGACAATTTACAGATAAGTTATGTTTACAAAACCAGTTTATGTTTACCAAAACCAGTTTAGGCCTAAGTTATGTTGTATGATGCTATCAGTTATCTGCTTTAGTTCTTTGTCCATCATTGTTTGTGATGTGCACTACAAGTACTAGACAAGCGTACCCTTGGCCATTCGGGTTGACTACAGTGTCGGTGGTAGCGATATTCTTTAAAACATATATTTGTTAGTAACTAGGTTTGTGATAACCCTAGTTAGTTAATTATAGCAAGTCATAGGCATGTTTGGTCGTGATATGAATATTTGTCTATTCGTCTAGCTTGCCCTGTTATATTCTATTTTCTTTCGGTGAATGGTTAAAGTGTAAAGTTTTGCTTGGGTGAAGGTCTGCAACCCCGATCTTTGTTTGGTTTAAGCGTTGTGGTCCTGATTCAGAGTAGAACATGTGTCCTTTTGTCGCTCGTCACCTTTTTTTTATAGTTAGTTTATTATTAGTGCACTAGTCCTTATAGTTATTTTATCGAGACAAGTACATTGGTATCGTACAAAGCTCGACCCGCATTTATTTAGTTATTTGGTTGTCTCTTATTTCTGCTGATTGGGGTTTTGGTTAACACCTTAAACTCTTTTGTGGTACTTGTTGCTTGGGGTTCTGACCCCACTGGTTTTGATTGGCCAGATTTATCCAAAGAGAACCAGGATCCCCCGTACTTCCAGCAAAATAGCTCATACTCGTAGGACTGTGGCCGAAGCTCGCGAGTGGGTTTTCTTCTTCCACCCCTCATTTTGATTTTTTTAATTTATGGTGTTAGCAAGGGGGCAGAGTTAGCTCCTTATATTTTTGAGACTATGGTCAACATGATATATATATATTAGACCATGGCTGGTATATTTGATCATGTATAATTATACTCTGCTAGTACATCATTTTGTATTCACTAGCTTCATGATCATATATGGTATATATTTTGGGATACCTCTTTACATTCATGTATGATATACTCTTGAAATTATTATTGATGGATTGAGATACTAGAATTTTTTGGCCTTAGGACTGACGTCATAGCATGCTAAAGTCCACCTATTTATCTTCTTAACAACCTTAGCACATTGTGGCTTACTTCGATAATCTGCAAGGTGTGGTTGGCCATGTCAGTCCTCGTATTTATCCAGTATTCTAGGAGCGGGACGTAATATTAGTGCATTATGATTTTTATTCCATTTCAGTCCTACATTGTATAGTATCATTTTCGTAGGGTTGTACTTCGCTCTTTTTCTAACAGGATACGTTGTAGGTGACTTGACTTCTACACTAGTATAGAGGCGACACTTGAGTCCAGCTGAGCTACTTGGAGGACTAAGTGTATGAGGTTTTGATGTATTATTGTGATGTATATTATTTTGGTGATTACGGGATTTGTCTTCGGATAGAGTGGAGATGTATGATGTACTAAAAGACATAGTGGATTGTGATAATATGTGGCTGTGATTGGGTATTTTTATGTATTTTAGTGCTATGATAGGAAAATTGATAAATATGAGCAATTGGTGACTATTGAGGTATAGAACAGTTGACTACCGCTATTAACAACAGTGTAGGCTGGCCACGCTCACAACCTGTACCCAATATCACGGGCGCGAGGCGTGACACACAGAGTACTCCTCTAGTAGAGAATCTAATTAGTCTTGACAACTGTAAACCTCCTCGACCAAAATTATGCCTACTTGGCTTAGATAGAGAGATTAGGGCTAGTTTGAATCCAATTAGAAATAGAACGCAGTGTTCTAGATAATTTTATAATATTTATATCACTTAGTGCACCTTACCGTTGCTTCGATAATTGGAGCACTACACTAGCCATTGCCTTCCTACAAATTTTATACCCTTGTCCTAGACGTGCCAGTCATCTACTCGGACCTTTGTGTAAATTATAATTATGCTCTCTTGTGCTATATTTTAGTCGCAAAATATTCGTCACAGACGTTTATTCCTAATTCTAAATAAATTCAACTTTGTACCCTTGTGCATTCCAATCGAAATTGGAAACACAATCTTGACCCATTTTGTGCAACCCAATTTATGATAATATTCTATCCTGAGTTTTCTATGTTCATGATACTTGTGTCCCACCTAATTTTAGCCACATGTACTTCTAATTAATTCAAGAACACCATTTGCATTAATTTTAATCAAATTAATCCAATATTCATCTTTGTGTAATTTTTCTAATTATTGGGTGCTTTTATGCAAAAGTGCATTAAGGTGTCCACACCATTGGACACAACACATGAAGAAACCTATTTCTCCTTCATATAAATTTTTTCCATAATTTTTGGAATGTGCAGCACGCAACATCACCCCCTCATCAATCCTAGCCATGCATTTTAAACAATGCAAATCCTAGCCCTCCAAACATCTTTATGTGAAGCCAAGCCCATCCCAAGGATGTTGACCAAGCCCAACCCCCTAGGTCAACATCAAACCCTACTTTTTCTACCTATTTATATAATTTTTCTCTTCTTTTTTATTCATTCACAAAACCCAATACCTATACCTATACCTAGCCGACCTCCTATTTACTATTCATCATCCCCCCCAAGCCATGACCACCCGCCGGAGCAGCTCCCAACCACCGGCGAACCTGATCCCCGAGCACAGCCAACCTCCCTCGCCTGAACGCTGCCATCCCTGCTGAATAGCCATCCTATGCCGAGTCCTCCAACTACGACAGCGGCCATCCCCTCCGGCCATCCCAACCCCGCTGAACCCGACTGCACCATTCCCAACCGACCACCACTCCTCCGCCAGCAGCATCTCCTTCGCCGCTCATGTGGCCGACCCTGACCCCTGCTGGACTCGACCATGACCGCCTGCACACGCAACTCCTCCACCTCCCTGTATCTCGTGCCACCCTCTTCACCACCACGACTGTCGTACCTCCCTCATCTTCCCTGTCCTCCTTCCTGCAACCACTGCTCACCACCACCTCTTCCTTCCTCCCCGACCTCCTCAATAGCAGCCCCGATCTCCTCTCTCCACCACCGGACCTCCTCGAGTCGATCCTCTCACGACCACCTCGACCTCCTCAGCAACCCGACCTCCGTCTCCTCCCTGCTCTCTCCTCCTCCTCGACCACAGCCTCCCCTCGTCGACCTCTGTCCACCTTCTCTCCACTCTCCTTCTCATTGTCCTGCCTGAGTCCCCCTAGCCGGAGCAACCTCCTCCCCTTCATCAATCATCACCACCATTATCATCCTCATCATCACCATCATCATCACCAATCATTATCACCATCATCATCACCAATCATCATCACCATCATCATCCCCTTCCTCACCATCATAACCTACATCATCATCATCACTATAGCAACCTACAATATCATCATCACCTTAATTATCATCATTACCTTAATTATCATCCTCTCATTAACCCAATCATCATTACCCTCATCAACATCATCACCCTCGTCATCATCATCATCACCAGTGTCACCCCTCGTCATTATCATCATCCTCTCATTAACCCAATCATCATCACCACCTCGACTGTCTAATTTTGATATAGCATTTGAAGACGTGACACACGCATAATTAGAGGCATAGTTGACCCTGTTAGTTGACCAGTGTCACCCCTAGTGTACCCTCTGAGTCCAGTATAATTATGGTTATGTATGTGCTAGTGTAATGGCTGATGTTGTATTGTATTATATTATATGTATATAGGATATCGGATCATTCTGCGAGACTTCAGGAGCAGGTTATTGGCACTACGCAGCTTTCTTGCCAAGCAAGTATACCTTGCCATTGTACTATGATTTATATTCCATATGTTGTATGCATCTTATTTTTGCTTATTTAGTTCATATATTTTTAACTATTATATATAAACTGCGCGTCCAAGGAAACTTGGGTGCAACGACGGTGTCGTCATATTCTATTTTTATTATGTATATGCATGTTGACCTAACTTATGAGACCACTCCATTATCATGAGACATTCTTAGGTTTTATTGGCCATGACACAGCTGTTACACGAGTGTGAGTCTCATGTAGGACACGGACTTGCGTGACAGGCTGGCCTCATGTACGTATAAGATGTGTATTAGGGATAACTGCTGTTAGAAATTGCATGCTAGGAGACTTGGAAGTTATTAGAGGGATTATCATATCATGGATATGACATTCTTAGAGCATGGGGTGGGGAGAACAACAAGTATGGCATTTGGGCTCCTTTGCACTTTCCTTTTTATGTAACCCATACGCTCTGCCGGAGATGTGTGGTTGTGATGACCCCTATATTACCCGGCGGCCTCTGAGGTTCAAAAGACGTCATGCTTTTTTGGCCCCTGAATCTCTAAGAGAATTATGCCAATCTCATTTTGGCCAGATAGCCCACTTGTTGGAAAGTTGTTCTCAAACTGTATTCACTTAGACGGTTAGGCAACCCCATTAGATATTTATTTTTAGTAATTTATTGGCATGTTTATATGTATCTTGTTATGTCCCTCTAAGGACCTGGTCCCTTTCCAGGTGTAGATGTTCATGAGTATTCGCAGGAGCGCAGATCCAGACTTGTTACTTATATTTCGAGGAGGTCTTCTCTTCGAGCCTCATGATTACTAGTTGATGTATTTGTTTTGTTTATTTTATATTCTAGTTGGTAGTAGATTTGTTTCCACCTGACTATCATCCTTTGATACTTCATATTGAGATTTAGTTACATAGTTATTGGTTATTTATTTATTTATGATTTCTGTGGATGAGATTTAGTTATGCCCTGTGACTTGTGACATATATTTATACCACTTGTGAATTGTTATTCATATTACAGCGTACGTGTGTTATGGTTTCCATATATTGGAGTGCCATATTCATACGGCTAGCATGCTTACGTATTCCTAGTCCTACGTATTTTGGGACTGGGGCGTGATATATTTTTAGTGGTGGCCCATGCAGTTCGAGAGTATATTGTCTTGGTTACGTTACTGTACCGAGCAAGCCTGCAGATAGGATTAGAGTATAGGATCTCATCCACATTTGACTATGACTCACCTTCCTTCCAATCTGTTCTATTTAAATAATTGCATCTTGCTTGATTCAAGTGCTTCCCTAATAGTTCCTTGAGTATAGCCTTCTGCCATAATATAGAAATTCTTGTTGTTAGGATGATAATTAGGGTAACTTCCCTACTAAGAATACAACTAGAATATTAGCACATCACTAAGTTTAGAGTACCTAATAAACCCTAGCATCCCTTACTTGTAGATTAATTAACCATTATCCCTTGACATATTTATGAATGACTTGAGAGTAGTATAGACACTATTAGGGTTAGTTAGAAATTTGATCAGTTTGACCCTAGTATTGAGGAACCCATAGAAATCCAAGGTTGAATATTATGAATAAACCTAACTTTCATAGTGAGGTAGTATTAGAGAACTATAAATTTAGATTCTTGTATTGATATTAGCAGACAGTGCCTTAGGAAGCCAAAAGGAATGAATATTACATTTTTCTCGATCATACCTCGGACACAGATATTAGCATATCATCTCCCCCTTAGAAACCATGATATTATCTAGAGTCTCTCTATTTAATTTCATATTTTGTTTCTCCGAAACCTTAACGCTCGCTATTTGTGCGACGACTAATTAGGTTTTTTCTTCATCTTTCAATTTGTGCCACCTAACCCTTCTGATTGTAGGCCAAGTAAATTCTTTATGTTAGGATATATAGTTGTAATCATAAATTTTGAATTATGTGCTTAGTAGGTAGGGCTTTATGGTTTGAGTTGTTCTTTTAGATTATGATTTGATGATTATTCTTTAGTTTTAAATCACGTAATTTTTACCCATATCTCCATATAGGTTATACCTTCTTCCATCATAATCCAGCGTATTTATATTTTTTGTACTACCTTGACTTATGCCGCTATTATAGCCTAGTTTTGCAAACTTATTCTTTTATCAAGCTTGTCCATGACATATGTATTATTGGATGCATACACTAATACATTGTCTAATTAGAATCAGTGTATTACGGTCTGATCAACCTTAGTGCGCTTGGTTCGCTCTTTGCATGACTACTTTACTTGGATTGAGATATATAGTTGACTAATAGACGAATATACTTGCCCTCTAGACATGTTTGAGCATACCATATCAGGTACATAACTGTACTGATATGAGCATGTGAATAGGAATTTACCAAAACAAGATTTTGATCCATAATTGCCTTGATAACTCTCTTTTGAATTCTTTAATCACCTTGAACCCCGTAATGGTATTCTATCACCTCCTCCTTGAATCCCTTATTGTTGTTTTTCGTCTTCCCCTATTTTAGAAAGATGAACGCTCATACTTGGTATAAGTTTGATACACGGATAGTACTAGATATACCCCATAGATCAATCACATTACTTGATGACTATTTTTCGTAATTAAGGGCATATCATATATGATATATTTGGTATTAAAACTTTGAGGATTGAATAACACGATTAAATAATTGAGGAAGTTTTTCTTAAATGTATAGCCTTAGGTGATAGATGGGTAAATTCTAAGTTGGGTAGAATTCACATTGTTAACTTGAGGTAAAAATTTTTAGATTGTGATCAAGTAAGATTATATAGAGAGAATTATATCTTATTTTAATTTTAAGGACGAAATTGTTTTAAGTTGAGTAGATTGTAAACCCCCTCGACCAAAATTTGGCCTACTTGGCTTAGATAGAGAGATTAGGGCTAGTTTGAATCCAATTAGAAATAGAATGCAATGTTTTAGATAATTTTATAATATTTATATCACTTAGTGCGTCTTACCGTTGCTTCGATAATTGGAACACTACACTAGCCATTACCTTCCTACAAATTTTACACCCTTATCCTAGACGTGCCAGTCATCTACTCAGACCTTTGTGTAACTTATAATTATGCTCTCTTGTGCTACATTTTAGTCGCACAATATTCGTCGCTGACGTTTATTCCTAATTCTAAATAAATACAATTTTGTACCCTTGTGTGTTCCAATCGAAATTGGAAACACAATTTTGACCCGTTTTGTGCAACCCAATTTATGATAATATTCTTTCCTGGGTCCCCTATGTTCATAACACTTGTGTCTCACCTAATTTTAGCCCCATGTACTTCTAATTAATTCAAGAACACCTTTGGCATTAATTTTAATCAAATTAATCCAATTTCTATCTTTGTACAATTTTTCCAATTGTTGGGCATTTTATGCAAAAGTACATTAAGGTATCCACACCATTGGACACAACACATGAAGAAACCCATTTTTCCTTTATATGAATTTTTTTCATAATTTTTGGAATGTGCAACACACAACATCACCCCCCATCAATCCTAGCCATGCATTTTTAAACAATGCAAATCCTAGCCCTCCAAACATCTTTATGTGAAGCCAAGCCCATCCCAAGGATGTTGACCAAGCCCAACCCCCTAGGTCAACATCAAACCCTACTTTTTCTACCTATTTATATAATTTTTCTCTTCTTTTTTATTCATTCACAAAACCCAATACCTATACCTAGCCGACCCCCCTTTACTATTCATCATACCCCCCAAGCCGTGACCACCCGCCGGAGCAGCTCCCAACCGCCGACGAACCTGATCCCTGAGCACAGCCAACCTCCCTCGCCTGAATGCTTCCATCCCCGCTGAACAGTCGTCCTCCGCCGAGTCCTCCAACCACGACAGCGGCTATCCCCTCCGGCCATCCCGATCCCGCTGAACCCGACTGCACCATTCCCAACCGACCACCACTCCTCTGCCAACAGCATCTCCTCCGCCGCTCACGTGGCCGACCCTGACCCCCGTCGGACTCGACCACGACTGCCTGCACACGAAACTCCTCCACCTTCCTGTATCTCCAGCCACCCTCTTCACCACCACGACTGTCGTACCTCCCTCGTCTCTCATCTTCCATGTCCTCCTTTCTGTAACCATCGCTCACCACCACCGCTTCCTTCCTCCCCGACCTCCTCAACAGCAGCCCCGATCTTCTCTCTCCACCACTGGACCTCCCCGAGTCGATCCCCTCACGACCACCTCGACCTCCTCAGCAACCCGACCTCCATCTCCTCCCTACTCTTTCATCATCCTCGATCACAGCCTCCCCTCGTCATGTCACGACCCGTACCCAAAAAATCGAGCATGAGTCGTGGGTACGTCCAGCCTACGCCACAGCATCGGCGGTAGAATGCTGTCTAGGTCTACTTTTTAGCTAACAATCTCACATAACAATATAAGTACCTGCCAAGATCTCAACTCCAAACGGAGGAACAATATGATAAAGATAATACAAATACTCAATCACGATCTAAGCACGATAAGATAACAAGGAAGTCTAATGACTACAAAGTCTAAACAACAACTACTACTAAAGACAATAATAAAATAATAATAACAATAATATCCTGAATCAAATATAATACAAAGTCTCAAACCAAAAGTCGGGGACAAATCCGGTACCAAAAGCTAATAAATACAACTGAGGTCCTAGTGATCCTGGCTACCAACCCGAAAATCACTCCTGAACTATGGGGTCCATGTCTGCACCCTCGACAGGCTGAGGTCCATAAAACGTCGGACACCAATCTTTCGGATCCTCTGAAAAATATATCCAGTCAGGATTGGAGCAAGTACACCTCTAACAGCAGTTCCAGTTAAATAATAAAAACTATAAAGCAGTTGTAGCAAGTAGCACAAGGTGAAGGAAATGAAGTATGAACAAGAAAATATATATATATATCAACTGGTGCATAAAGGTAAAGATGCATGAAAATTAGAAGCAAGATAATAATGATTACAGGATACAAGAAATCTAAACTAAGAGCAAGTGTGTGCACAATAACGTGAAGTGGGTCAAGCAAGAGTAAATATAATGAGTCTAGTCCATAAAGTATAAGTGAGACCAGTCAAGAAGTGTAAGTGAGACCAGACTAGAAAGAATAAACTAGTGACTTTGAAATACCTATTTCGATATGTAAACGGCTAGGGATAAGTACGACTCACCGTACACTGGGTGTGCGGCTGCTATCATTCCAGATTAGACCAGAGGGGGTAATTCCAGATTTGGGAATGTTTACATGTCTACTCGAGTATTTTCCCGGCCCGACTAGTACAAGTGAATCCAAGACCCGACACGTAATATAAATATGAGTCCAGCCAGAAACATGAGTGATGCCTGTAGTGAGTCCTGATGTGATGCCAGTAGGTAATTCCAGAAATAAAGGCCTGAAACATAAAATATACGTGTCATAAGTAAATGAATCCAGAAATACTAGTCAGTGTCGTGCCAGAAAATTAGATAATACTATACTAGAAGCTGAAATAATTATCAGATAATGAAAACTATCAGAGAATGTACTCGCCTGACGTCCTGAACAACTGGCGAGGATCGAGGTCCGAACTGGCGTCGCGAAAAACTATTATGAAAAGCAAGGTTAAACGGGGTTCTAAAGAGTTATACAGATATAAATAACTAAAAACAAGCTTATAGGGTTGTTCTAGGTAAAACGGGTCAAACCGATAAAATCTGGGTCAAAAAGTCAACTGTTGTCCAAAAAGTCAACTCTAGGCCGAAACTAGGTCAAAGGTTGACTTTGGCGGTCAACTACGGTCAACTCTAGGTCAAACTAGGGTGTCCCTAAAATTCTAGGTCAAAACTAGCTCATTAAGCTAGTAAACCCACAAACTCGCCTCTTTAAGATACCGGGATACCATCGGTATCTGATATCTCAACCTACGCGATATACCCCGCCTATACCCTCTAATATATATCCTAGCACGTATATATATATATATATATATATATATATATATATATATATATATATAACCTCATTCCTAGGCAAAAACCCAATACCTCGCCTCGATACCCAATACCTTGAGTATCTCAAGGTATTGCGATACCTCGCCTTACCCCCTAACTCTAACTAACTAACTAGCTAACTATATATATATATATATATATATATATATATATATATATATATATATATATATAACCTAGTATTTAGGCTATACCTCAATACCTTATCTCTGATACCTCACTACCTTCAGTACCTTGATATCTCAAGGTATTGAGATACCTTACCTTCTCTCTCACTAACTAACTAGCTAACTATCTATATATATATATATATATATATATATATATATATATATATATATATATATATATATATATATATATATATATATAATCTATACACATATATATATCTATATACATATATATATATATATATATATATATATATATCTAGCAGCAAAAGGAAAAGGGGGGTTGTTGTTACTGCTACTGCTGCTGATACTGCAAACTGCTGCTGCTGCTGCTGCTGTTGTTGCTACTGCGTGCTGCCGCTGCTGCTGCGGCTGTTGCTGCTCTCTCTATCACTCTATCTCACTCTCCCTCTTCCTCTCTCCCTCACTCTCTTTTCTTCTCTCCCTTTCCCTATATCTCACTCTCCCTCGATCTCACTCACTCGTTCTCTCTTCCTCTCTTCCCTCTTTCTTTCTTCCAATCTCACTATCTCATTCACTCACTCACCCAAACACACATCCAATACATATATCTACGCACGCACACACACACACACACACACACACACATATATATATATATATATATATATATATATATATATATATATATATATATACACACACACACTTATATATCTATACATATACATATACACTTATATATATATATATATATATATATATATATATATATATATATATATATATATATATATATACACTCACACACACACCTACACACTCAAACACACACTCACCCACACACAACCAAACTCAAACACACACACTTTCACACACTCACACAACACAGAACACACACACTACCCACAACACACACACCAACACCTATACACACAACACTCACACTCACAAACATATATATATATACACACACACACACACACACACACACACACACTCACACACAAACATACACAACCACACACACAAATACACACACTCTCACACACACAACCACACACACTCACCCATATACATATATATACATATATATATAAATATAAACTCGTAAACCTTAATACACACTCCTCAAGGCTAAACCAACCCTCACACAAGCCCAAAACCTAGAAACCAAGTCGAAATGGCCATTTGGTCATTTCGACGAACACGTGGAGCGCGGCTCGCGATACCTCATGTAACGTACACCAAATCTAATCGGAATCGACCCAAAATTTACCCATGAGTTTTAATCGATGTCTAGAACCTCACAAAAATATTAACTCTCCGATTCTAGGTCCATGGCAAAATTCCAAATGTGTGTGGAACCCATGTCGAAGGAAAAACCCCCAAATCGCCCGAAACGTCCAAAACTCCGCGATACGACCTCACGTGTCCGAACGGGGATATGTACCTACCCTCAAGACACCCAAGCACGTCTACCTAGGTCCGTCTAACCTAGGGCAACACCCAAAATAGGCCAATCTCAGATTTTACCCAAAATTGACACAAAATCCTATGCCAAAGTCTCCAAACACATCCAAACAAGCTCCAATTTCCTCCCATGGGTAGTCCTAAGGTTTATAAAAGTTCTAAACTACTAATTACACTATATTAGAGTAATTACTAAGAGAAAAGTTAGGGTTTACCTCTTGGGAGTTGGAATCCCAAGGCCAAAGTCTCCAAAAATCCCTAAATTCACCACACCAAGCCTCCAAGCCTCCAAACCAAGCTTCTACACCAACTCTAGGCTCTACACACCTAGGTTAGAAGATAATGAAAGGTTAGGGTTTGCATTAAAGAGGGAAGTAAGTGAAGGAAGAGAAGGAAAATGAAGAAACTTACTTGGAAATGGAAGAAGCAAATGGAAGAAGTGAAGAAAGAGAATGGAGGAAGAAAAATGAAGAAGAAAAAATAGAAAGAAAAGGGGGAGGGGCCGGCCATGTAAAAATAGGTTTAGGGTTAGGGTTAGTTACAAAGTCCATAATACCCCTCCTACAAGTTATGTTAATTAGGGTTTGGGTTTGGAGTTCCAAATACACTCTAACTAAATCCTAATCTCTCCAACTAACTAATTAAAATATAAATAACTACTCTAAACCAATAAATAAGTCTGACAAGGGTGTTAGTTGGGTCTGACAAGGGTCCACTAGGGTCTGACATGAGTCCAGACTAGCCAAAATTATAAAACAACTAATAAAAATAAATGCATGCATATAATTAAATATTAATACAAATATTTATGATCAATACACAATTTATCAAATTAAAATAAAAAAAATATCCTGCCCTGGAAATGGGGTAGTGACACGTTGACCTCCGTCCACCTCCTCTCCACTCTCCTCCTCCTTGGCCCGCCTGAGTCCTCCTGGCCAGCAGCCTCCTCCCCTTCATCAATCATCACCACCATTATCATCCTCATCATCACCATCATCATCACCAATCATCATCACCATCATCATCACCAATCATCATCACCATCATTATCCCCTTCTTCACCATCATAACCTACATCATCATCACCATTAGCAACCTACAACATCATCATCACCTTAATCATCATCATTACCTTAATCATCATCCTCTCATTAACCCAATCATCATTACCCTCATCAACATTATCACCCTCGTCATCATCATCATCACCCTCGTCGTCATCATCAACATCGACATCATCGTCGTCATCGTGGACCCGTCACCCTCACCGAAGATGACCTGCAGCAGTCAACCTCGATCCTCGTGCCCGTGCACGCTAACCCCGAGGTTCGAACCTGTCCCTCTTCTTTCATTTTATGCGTGTTTGTGTGAATAACATTAAGGATAGCATATTGGTTCAGTTTAGTTAGTTGGTTGATTTCAGACTCATGTCGGTGAATCCAAGGACTAGTGTGCTCATACGTGTGTGTGCGTATGCATATAATATTAGTTGTTATATATATAAATATATGGATATAGAGATATGTAATTAAATGCTAAACCTAATTATGACTATATATATATTTATACTGTACGATCCTAGGACACTGTGGATTTTCCAGCATAATTGCTTATACCATTGACCCTGAGAATTAGTGATCTGTCTACCTTGTGTACATTAACGTACTGGCTTAGACACATATTAGTTGACTGTCTGATTTTGATACATCATTTGAAGACGTGACACCCGCATAGTTAAACGCACAGTTGACCCTGTTAGTTGACCAGTGTCATCCCTAGCGTACCCTCTGAGTCCAGTGTAATTATGGTTGTGTATGTGCTAGTATAATGGCTGATATTGTATTATATTATATTATATGTATATAGGATATCGGATTGTTCTGTGAGACTTCAGGAGCAGGTTATTGGCACTACGCAACTTTCTTGCCAGGCAAGTATACCTTGCCTTTGTACTGTGATTTATATTCCATATGTTGTGTCACGACCCGCACCCGGAATTTGGGATACGAGTACGTGGGTACGTCCAGCCTACGCCACAGCATCGGCTGTAGAACACTGTCTAGGTCACAATACTAGCTAATCACTCTCACATGAATATCCAACTCCATAAGGAGACACAGATATCATAATATAATATAGAATACTCAATCACATAACTAAGCACGATAAGATATCAAAGAAATAAATGAAATACAAGACAAGTCTAAACAATAATAAATAGTCTAACCTGCAATCAATAACATCCATATCTCCAAGTATGCTAGAAACAAGTCCTCTAAGTCGCAGTCTGGAAAAAATATCCAGTCAGGATTGGAGCGAAGTACAAGCACTAATAGCAGTTCTATGTATATTGACAAAAACTATAATACAGTGTAAAGAAATACAAGATAGATATAAATACTGGCAATAAATAATACTGGAATAATGAGATACTGGAAATAGAAATACTGGAGCATTTGTCATCATCAATGGTGCACTAGCAATGAACAGAAATATAAGTGTATACTAGAACCATGAAGTGGAATATCAGTGGATTCTAGAACAATAACTAGAATATAAGGAATGTTAGATCAATATACTAAAGATACATGTCAAGAACATCTATCTAAGTATGTGAAACATTAGCATATCATGTGATCGGCTTGGGACTGATCAGGCTTGTTACATATGATTAGCTATGATTCATGTAAGGTCTGGCTAACCATCCGGATAGCTATGATACGAGCAATAGTCAGGCTAATCATATGTAACAGGTTATGAGGCATGTAATGGTCAGGATGCACCGACGTGAGGTATGGGTGAGCTATGATGCAAGTAGAGTTGGATATGATCACATAAGCTACTAATATTTCCACGTTCCCCCAGCCAGTACGATAGGTCCCAATCACGATTCCTCGTGGCCAGTCTCGATGATGCCAACCCGTATATACAACAGTGTCAGAATCATGTACGCTATACAACTAGAATCATAGAGATAATCAATATAATAAAAACTGTCAGAGAATATACTCGCCTGTGGTCCTTAGCTGGCAATACTAATGTCCTGTTTTCGAATCTTGTCTAAAAATCCAACAGTCCTAAAGACAACATTTAATAATAAATACAAAATCAGTCGTTACACTAACACACAATCATAATACATTGAACTCAGGGCTACGCTAGTTATGATGCTGGTCAACTAGGGTCAAGTGTGCGTCTAATTGCACGGGTGTCAGGTCCTTGATTACTGTGCATAATCATACTGTCAAAATAATACGGGTCTCACCAGTACATCAGTGTACATAAGGTAGTCTGCTAATAATTCACAGGGTCATAGGTCAATGTAACTACGAGATATCCGTAATTAACACTAGGTCTCCTAGTACATCTATAAATATACATAGTCTTAACTAGCATATAACATTAATTACTTACAATTTATATATATATATATATACCAATTAAATACATATACAATATATATATATATATGTATATATATACCAATGAATAATATACATATACCAAATGTATACTAATTATATATATATATATATATATATATATATATATATATATATATAGCAATTATATACCTATTAAACATATACTAATGGAATACATATACTATACATACCAAATACATACATATACCTATTTGAATACATATACACATACGTACATAAAATCATGAAGGAGGGTAGGAACGAACCTGCGCGGGAATGCACGGGGTCGACGATGATGGCGATGTTGATGATGACGACGATGACGATGATGATGATGTTGACGACGATGACGACGGTGAAGGTGATCGTGGCAGGGCTGCCGGAGTTGGAGCTCAGGCAGGAGGAGGAGAGGTAGAAGAGAACGACGAAGGAGAGGAGAGGTTCAGTCCGGCGGGCTTGGGTAGAACCGGTGGATGGGTGTTCAGTCGATGCAGGCGGAGGAGTCGAGCCGGGGTAAGACGAGGGGAGAACGGGGTGTTCGAATGTTGTTCAGGCGAGGAGGAGAAGCGGTTCAAGCGAGCGAGGTCAGTTTCCAGGCGGTCGGGGTCGGCTCCGGTCATGACGAGAAGGAAGGGAATGGCTGGCAGCGGCGTTCAAACGAGGATCAGTGGATGCTCGTCGTCGGCGGGATGAGAACGGCTCCGGCGTAATGAAGGAGAGATAGGGTGTAGCGGGTCATGCTCAGGCAGAGCGATGGAGGACTCCGATATTATGGGCTGTGTGCTCGGGGTGGAGGTCCGGTGATGGTTGAGGGAGTCGTTGCAGCGGTGATGGGGCGGTTGTGGTCGAGAGGACTCGACGACAGCTCTGGTCGTAACGAGGAGGGCAGGTCGGGTCAGGCAGGTGCAGGCTGCTCCAGCGGGGATGATCGTTCCGTGGTGGAGGAGTCAGGGACGAGCGGGTGATTGGCAGTGGGTCGACCGGCGTGGGCGATGTGGGGGATCTCCGGAGAAGAAGGGAAGAGGAGGTCGGCTTGTGTAGGCGGATGAGAGCTCAGGCGGCTGCTCCGCGGTCGGGTCTGCGAGCAGCTCCAGCGGGAAGGTGGTCGGGGGAAGGGATGAAGTCTAGGGTTTGTTTAGCATAGGGTTTGGGTTAAGGTAGATGGATGGTGGGGATGGTGGTTTTGCATGTAGGGGAAGATGATGTTAACCATCTAGGGATTAGGGTCGGCCAAGTACATCTTGGGATAGGGTTTTCATTGAGAGAGGGGTTATGAGAGATTATATATATATATATATATATATATATATATATATATATATATATATATATATATATATATATATATATATATATATATATAGGTGAGGGTGTTGTATGGTGAGGATGGCTCTATTTTAAATGGATTGCCATGATTCAACATGGAGAAAATACAAACAAAAAGGAGGAGAGAGAGAGAGGGTTGAACGGTCAAAGGAAGGGGTTGATTTCTTCATGTGCTTTTGACCAATATGATGGTGACACATCATTGCACTTTTGCAAATAAGTCCCCAACAATTAAAAAATTGCACAGAAAGTGGGTTTTGGAATTTAATGAGGAAAAATACCATGTTTGGTGTGATGTATTGGTTGAAAAGGATGTGTGGTATTTACTATGAAGCTTGAGGGTGTGAATGGGGTTTGGTTAGGTGTTGGGTCTAGTTTTGGGTTAAGTTGGGTCCTTACATCAATTTAATTAAAATTAATATAATAGGTGTTCTAAAATTAATTGGAAGTACATGGGATTAAAATTAGGTGGGACACAAGTATCATGGACCTAGAAAACTCAGAATAGAATATTATCATAATTTGGATTGTACAAAATGGGTCAAGATTGTGTCTCCAATTCTGATTGGAACGCACAACGATGCAAAGTTGAATTTATTGAAAATAAAAATAAACGTTCGTGGCGAATATTGTGCGACTAAAATGAAGCACAAGAAAGCATATTTATGAGTTACACAAAAGTCAGAATGAAAGACGGGCACGTCTAGGACAAGGATGTGAAATTTGTTGGAAGTCAAAAGCTAGGATAGCGCTCCGAATATCGAAGCAATGGTAAGGCGCAACAATTAAATAAAATTATAATAATAAATTATAACCCTAATTATTTAATTCTGAAAATTAAAAATTAAAATCATAACCCTATAATCTGGTCAGAGGTTCAACTAGTGGGCTTCTAGGTCTAGTCTACTAACTCAAACATTAATGAACACTATACAATAATATATATATATATATATATATATATATATATATATATATACACATATCATGCAATTATTTAAATTAAATACGCATAATACTTATAATATATAAAAAGACAAAAATACTCCTATTCTGGAATATGGTAGTGACAAGTCTACCCTCCTTAAAAGAATTTTGTTCTCAAAATTTAAGATCCTCAATAGTTGTATTTATTTATTTATTTTCCATCAAAATTTAAATTCATCAAACCATATAATCATGAAGTAAATTCATATTGTTATTTCACAATCTTCAAAATTCTATAAATATCATATTCCTGAAAATCTTCAAATTTGAAATTAAATTCCATTCTTATCACAATCTTCTCCAAAACTGAATACAAAAATTTAATATTCAATCCTCTAATTGAAATCCAATCAATGCATATAAAAAATAATCTCATCCGAAAGTTTGAATTTCAAACACTAATCCATTAATCATCTTACTCCTCCAATCGATACGTATTTATAAAATTTAAATCCTCATCCCAAAAGTTTGAATTCAATACTAATCCATTAGTGATCTTATTTCTCGATTCTTTTTCCACACAATAATCAAATAATATAATACTCGCAAAATCTTCAAATATAACATTCAAAATATAAATTTTAAATTTATATCTTGTAGTCAAATAATATAATGATAATCTTCTTAAATTCCTCAAATTTTAATGACAAATTCAATCATATCATAATCTTCATAAAAATCAATGATTTAACAAAATCATTAATTATGCCATATTAAGTTCTCAACTCTTTATTTAAATTAATATTTATCCTCGAAATTTAAAGCACCTTGTCTCTCTCTGTCCAGTCATAACCTCTTAATCAATTCTTCACTACAGCCAAACCCCCAACAATCAAGGTCTAAGAAAATCCTACCTACAGTCACACAATATGCAATCTAGAGAAAACATACATGGTTATGGTCTCTTTTGTCATGGTATTATAGTCTCTGTCAGGGTGTACTACTAACTATATCCTAACAAGAAGATCATTGATATAAACTACGATACTAAGAAATTAATCAATCAATCAAACAGACGAAAAAGGAACAGAAGGAAAGAACAGAACATAGCCTTCTAACCCATTACTTGGATCTTCAACCTCTAACATACACTTAACTCTGGCATATTCATTCACAAATTTCTATCCCTATACACTGATACCCGTATCAACTAATCACTAGTCCACAAGATTTCCATGGATACATCCACATGGCACACATATGTCTATTAATAACAAATATGCTACCAAGAACCTCTAACACAACCATAGGTCAATTGCATCCAAGTTTAATACCTCTATCCCTTTAGGTACCAATGTTTCTACTACAAGCACACCCATTATTATCTTTCTTACCTACTACAATTGTTTATACTAGTTGTTCTTATCACTCAAGTGCACACCAAGTGCAACACACCATACTAAGTACTACTCCTTCTAATACAACTCTAGATGGACACCCAAGTCTGTTTGCAGTGCCATCTCAAGCATTCTCAAGCCAATAGATCCTTACACATGCACATCAACCACTCATATACTGTTATACATTTCTTAACCATCATAAAATTTTATCCTCAAAATAAAATCCTCAAAATTTAACTTTGCGAACAATTTAAGATAGAATGTATATACTTTCCTCAAAAGTCAAATATTCAAATATTGAAATAAAATTTTAATCACTTCCAAAATTCTTTTTAGCTTTGACTATGTTTATTGAATTTGAATCCTCAAAAATTTTAATAACATAAAATCTCAAATCCTCAAAATTCTTAAAAATTAAATTTTATTTCCAATCTTTAAATTATAAATTTAAATCCACATCTATCTAAGTATACATATAAATACTCACAGTCTCTAACATTCAAGGTACACACAAATACACTAATTATCTATAACCCTCAATTGTGTACTGAATATTGCTCTGCCCTGATTACTTGCATTATTACTTCCAATAATTTTTTATCCATATTAATTGATACACCAATCTAATTATCATCACACCAGGTACTTACTGTTATTAGCACCTTGCTCAACTAATCCTCGATATAGAAATATTAGTACTCTTGGTATGGTAATACTAGCTTCATCATTAGATCACCCCATCAAACTTATTAGAACTCACGATCATTCGCACTAGTTATTAACTTATATAATACACATGCTCCACTTCACTCGCAAAGGCAGGCCTATGGTTCCATATCTCAATTGATGTATAAGTATCTCCCTTTTTAATCTTTTACAGACTGATACACTAATCAGTGATACACTATATATCTTCTATGACCAATCTTGATATTTCTCAACCCATGATACACTGGAATTTTCTAATACTCATGCTTCCACTTCCATGAACTTTCACACTGACACTCATCACCCACTGTGCATCATGCACATAATTTCTAGACACTCCTCCATCTATTGCTTCCAATCCATCACTGGCCTCAATTTTAGGTGATACATCCATCATTAGTCATATACTGGTACACTCAGATCAAATAACCTATCAAGGCCCTACTTTTATCTGTAACACAAGTCTCACTACTTAGTATAATGTATTCTTATTCTCATACTCTCTTATACACTTATGGGTATCCTCCTACTATGGCACACTCATTAATTCTCTTTATGCATATACATTTATTTTACTCTTGACACACCCAAGTATCAACCATCAAATTGAATACCATGCTCCATTAATTTTTAACACAATTTCTTTGATACTTAATTGTTTACATGGATCACCCAACTACATGAATTCATGACTATCCAGGACTGGCATGCTGACTCTGATACTAACTCCTGGAACCTTCACTGATACTCTTTACTCCCTCTTCTATCTATAGTGCCAATACTAACTATAATAGCACCTATTATAAAACTATTGCTATAAGGTACTACGCTATGGGTTAACTCTAGATTGATGCCTACTACTCACATGTCCAACCAAGAAACACTTACAAACTCACAAGCCACACTCTCAACAATCAACACTAATACAAGACATATACATAATTGTAAGTCAGCAATTATCACACTAACAAGGATCCTTAAAGAATTAAGGCTCAAAAAGAAACTGGGTTAAGGGCTGAAAGTATCGCTACTGCTAGCAAAGGAATGATGGAAAAAAGTCCTAAAATAATAGAAGTAGATAAGTATTGAGATGATACTTTAAGAACCAATTTAAGATACAACCTGATAATCATACACATTTTTCCGAAATCATGACACTCAAAATCCTCGCCACGCCAGTAAGCATAACTGCGATAAATGATAGGTTCCATAACTAAGGTATGCAACTCTATAATCACGTCATCTAGAATCCTTGCCACGCCAACAGGTATGGCTGCGAGAAACTCTAAATTTTATAACTAAGATATGTACATCCAAGGTCAGGTTCCTACGTTTTCGTCACGACATCTAACGTGGCTGCGATAAACTCTAGGTTCCATAACCAAAGTAGACATTTCACCTTTCCCACTGTCCTTATCAACATATGTTATCAGATGATACCGTAATTTTAGTCCGTAAAATTCATCTCGATATAAAATCAAACTCAACAACGACACCAAGAATTAATTTTACAACTGCTCAACAAGAATCAAATTCAATAGCAACAAGTGAGAACGGACGAGAACAAGGAAAAAGATTTAAATTAGAAATTATAATAAGATTCTCATGGGTCATCCCAGGAATCTCTCAAATAATTTGTGATTGAGTATTCGCTCTCATCCTAGTATCATATATCCTATATCCTATCGCAGACACAGAGTAGTACAACTAAGACGTCGCACTACCACGATATCGCACAACTTGCGAAGTATGGACCTGCATGGGCCACCACTAAAAATATGTCACGACCCGCACCCAAAAATTAGGGCATGAGTACGTGGGTACGTCCAGCCTACGCCGCAGCATCGGCGGTAGAACGCTGTCTAGGTCACAATATTGGCTAATCACTCTCAGATGAATATCCAACTCCATAAGAAGACACAGATATCATAATATAATATGGAATACTCAATCACATAACTAAGCACGATGAGATATCAAAGAAATAAATAAAATACAAGATAAGTCTAAACAACAATAAATAGTCTAACATGTAATCAATAACATCCATATCTCTAAGTATGCTAGAAACAAGTCCTCTAAGTCGCAGTCTGGAAAAAATATCCAGTTAGGATTGGACCAAAGTACAAGCACTAACAACAGTTCCATGTATATTGACAAAAACTATAATACAGTGTAAAAAAATATAAGATGGATATAAATACTGGCAATAAACAATACTGGAATAATGAGATACTGGAAATAAAAATACTGGAGCATTTGTCATCATCAATGGTGTACTAGCAATGAACAGAAATACAAGTGTATACTAGAACCATGAACTGGAATATCAGTAGATGCTAGAACAATAACTAGAATATAAGGAATACTAGATCAATATACTAGAGAAACATATCAAGAATATCTAGCTAAGTGTGTAAAACATTAGCATATAATGTGATCGGCTTGGGACTGATCAGGCTTGTTACATATGATTAGCTATGATTCATGTAAGGTCAGGCTAACCATCCGGATAGCTATGATGCGAGCAATAGTCAGGCTAATCACATGTAACAGGCTATGAGGCATGTAATGGTCAGGTTGCACCGACGTGAGGTGTGGGTGAGCTATGATGCAAGTAGAGTTAGGTATGATCACATAAGCTACTAATATTTCTCCGTTCCCCCAGCTAGCATGATGGGTCCCAATCACGATTCTTCGTGACCGGTCTCGATGATGCCAACTCGTATATACAACAATGTCAAAATCATGTATGTTATACAACTAGAATCATAGAGATAATCAATATAATGAAAACTGTGAGAGAATGTACTCGCCTGTGGTCCTTAGCTGGCAATACCAATGTCCTGTTTTCGAATCTTGTCTGAAAATCCAACAGTCCTAAAGACAGCATTTAATAATAATACAAAATCAGTCGTTACACTAACACACAATCATAATACACTGAACTCTGGGCTACGCTAGGTATGACACTGGTCAACTAGGGTCAAGTGTGCATCTAATTATACGGGTGTCAGGTCCTTGATTACTGTGCATAATCAGACAGTCAAAATAACACGGGTCTCGCCAGTACGTAAGTGTACATAAGGTAGTCTGCTAACAATTCACAGGGTCACAGGTCAATGTAACTTCGGGATATCCATAATTAACACTAGGTCTCCTAGTACATATATAAATATACATAGTCTTAACTAGCATATAACATTAATTACTTATAATTTATATATATACCAATTAAATACATATACAATATATATATGTATATATATACCAATGAATAATATACATATACCAAATATATACTAATTGAGTATATATACTATATATATATATATGTATATATATATATATATATATATATATATATATATATATATACCAATTATATACCTATTAAATATATACTAATGGAATACATATACTATACATACCAAATACATACATATACCTATTTGAATACATATACACATACGTACATAAAATCATGAAGGAGGGTAGGAACGAACCTGCGCGGGCACGCACGGGGTCGACGATGACAACGATGTTGATGATGACGACGATGACGATGATAATAATGATGACGTTGACGACAATGACGACGGTGAAGGTGATCGTGGCAAGGCTGCCGGAGTTGGAGCTCAGGCAGGAGGAGGAGAGGTGGAAGAGAACGATGAAGGGGAGGAGAGGTTCAGTCCGGCGGGCTTGGGTGGAACCGGTGGATGGGTGTTCAGTCGATGCAGGCGGAGGAGTCGAGCCGGGGGTGAGTCGAGGGGAGAACGGGGTATTTGAATATCGTTCAGGCGAGAAGGAGAAGCGGTTCAGGCGAGCGGGGTCAGTTTCTAGGCGGTCGAGGTCCGCTTCGGTCATGACGAGGAGGAAGGGGATGGCTGGCAGCGGCGTTCAGACGAGGATCAGTGGCTACTCGTCGTCGGCAGGATGAGAACGGCTCCGGTGTGATGAAGGAGAGACAGGGTATAGCAGGTCGTGCTCAGGCAGAGCAGTGGAGGACTCTGGCGTGATGGGCTGTGTGCTCGGGGTGGAGGTCCGGCGATGGTTGAGGGAGTCATCGCAGCGGTGATGGGGCGGCTGTGATCGAGAGGACGCGACGGCAGTTCTGGTCGTGACGAGGAGGGCAGGTCAGGTCAGGCAGGTGCAGGCTGCTCTGGCAGGGACGGTCATTCCACGATGGAGTAGTCAGGGATGAGCGGGTGACTGGCAGTGGGTCGACCGGCGTGGGCGCTGTAGGGGATCACCGGAGAAGAAGGGAAGAGGAGGCCGGCTTGTGCAGGCGGAGGAGAACTCAGGCGGCTGCTCCGTGGTCGGGTCTACGAGCAGCTCCGACGAGAAGATGGCCGGGGGAAGGGATAAAGTCTAGGTTTGGTTTAGCATAGGGTTTGGGTTAGGGTAGATGGATGGTGGGGATGATGGTTTTGCATGTAGGGAAAGATGATGTTGACCACCTAGGGACTTGGGCCGGCCAAGTACATCTTAGGATGGGGTTTTCATTGGAAGAAGGGTTATGAGGGATTATATATATATATATAGGTGAGGGTATTGTATGGTGAGGATGGCTCCATTTTAAATGGATGGCCATGATTCAACATGGAGAAAAATACAAACAAAAAGGAGGAGAGAGAGAGGGTTGAACGGTCAAAGGAAGGGGTTAATTTCTTCATGTGCTTTTGACCAATAGGATGGTGACACATCATTGCACTTTTGCAAATAAGCCCCCAATAATTAAAAAATTGTACAGAAAGTGGGTTTTGGGATTTAATGAGGGAAAACACCATGTTTGGTGTGATGTATTGGTTAAAAAGGATATGTGGTGTTTACTATGAAGCTTGTGGGTGTGAATGGGGTTTGGTTTGGTGTTGGATCTAGTTTTGGGTTAAGTTGGGTCCTTACATCAATTTAATTAAAATTAATGCAATAGGTGTTCTAAAATTAATTGGAAGTACATGAGATTAAAATTAGGTGGGACACAAGTATCATGGACCTAGAAGACTCAGAATAGAATATTATCATAATTTGTGTTATACAAAATGGGTCAAGATTGTGTCTCCAATTTCGATTGGAATGCATAACGATGCAAAGTTGAATTGATTGAAAATAAAAATAAACATCCGCGACGAATATTGTGCGACTAAAATAAAGCACAAGAAAGCATATTTATGAGTTACACAAAGGTCAGAATGGAAGACGGACACGTCTAGGACAAGGATGTGAAATTTGTTGGAAGGCAAAAGCTAGGGTAGCGCTCCGAATATCGAAGCAACGGTAAGGCGCAATAATTAAATAAAATCATAATAATAAATTATAACACTAATTATTTAATTCCGAAAATTACAAATTAAAATCATAACCCTATAATCTGGTCAGAGGTTCAACTAGTGGGCTTCTAGGTCTAGTCTACTAACTCAAACACTAATGAACACTATACAATAATATATATATAAATACACATATCATGCAATTATTTAAATTAAATACGCACAATACTTATAATATATAAAAAGACAAAAGTACCCCTATTCTGGAATGTGGTAGTGACACATTGCATGCATCTTATTTTTGCTTATTTAGTTCATATATTTTAAACAGTTATATATAAACTGCGCGTCCAAGAAAACTTGGGTGCAACAACGGTGTCGTCATATTCTATTTTTATTATGTATATGCATGTTGACCTAGTTTATGAGACCATCCCATTATCATGGAGCATTCTTAGGTTTCATTGGCCGTGACACAGCTGTTACACGAGTGTGAGTCTCATGTAGGACACGAACTTGCTTGACAGGCTGGCCTCCTATACGTATGGGACGTGCGTTAGGAATAACTGCTGTTAGAAATTGCATGCTAGGAGACTTGGCAGTTATTAGAGGGATTATCGTGTCATGGATATGACATGCTTAGAGCATGGGGTGGGGAGAACAACAAGTATGGCATTTGGGCTCCTTTGTACTTTCCTTTTTATGTAACCCGCACGCTCCGCCGGAGATACGTGGTCGTGATGACCCCTATATTACCTGGCGGCCTCTGAGGTTCAAAAGACGTCATGCTTTTTAGGCCCCTGAATCTCCAAGAGAATTATGCCAATCCAATTTTGGCCAGATAGCCCACTTGTTGGAAATTTGTTCTCAAACTGCATTCACTTAGACGGTTAGGCAACCCCATTGGATGTTTATTTTTAGTACTTTATTGGCATGTTTATATGTATCTTGTTATGTCCCTCTGAGGACCTGGTCCATTTCTAGGTGTAGATGTTCATGAGTATTCGCAGGAGCGCAGACCCGGACTTGTTACTTATATTTCGAAGAGGTCTTCTCTTCGAGCCTCGTGATTACTAGTTGATGTATTTATTTTGTTTATTTTATATTCTAGTTGGCAGTAGATTTGTTTCCACCCGACTATCATCCTTTGATACTTCATATTGAGATTTAGTTACATAGTTATTGGTTATTTATTTATTTATGATTTCTGTGAATGAGATTTAGTTATGTCCTGTGACTTGTGACATATATTTATATCATTTGTGAATTGTTATTCATATTACAGCGTACGTGTGTTATGGTTTTCATATATTGGAGTACCATATTCATACGGCTGGCATGCTTACGTGTTTCTCGTCCTACATATTTTAGGACTGGGGCGTGACAGCAACAAGGATAAAGCGACAATTTTTTTGCTTAACCATCTTCATATTGATTTAAAAAATAATTAGCTGTCAACGCCCCAGAACCAAAATACTGGAGAGCGGGGGAGTGACTCAGCTAACCATACCTTGCAGAATATCGAAGTAAGCCACAATATGCTTGTAGAAGCATAAAAATATGCTGGATAGCCAAACGCAGCATATTGATGCTGGGCAGCGTAAAAAGATGACTTCAGAGCCACTGGCGTGCAAACAGAGCTTTATCCGCTAAGCACAGCGTAAAATATAAGCTCAAGGACCATCCGCATTATACAGTATGTCCAGGCTGCTTCCGCATAAAAAGGGTGCTATATTGCCTTTATGGCGTAAAACTTATCCGCTTTCAATACAGCATTGAAGTGTACGAGGAACGCTTCGTATTCTTTGAAATGAACCTGTTAGATCATGCAGTGAACCTGACGTCTGGACTCCTGACAAAGAGTACTGCACGACTACCCAGGTGACTGCTATAATGATGGTGCGGCACAGCAACCGAGACTGTCATTTACTACCATTTCCTTGACGTAAACTATTTTTACGCATACAAGGGAATACGCTGCCTAGTTTTACACAGGCAGACGTGAGATGTTTACGCTCCACAGAAGACAAACAGCCTGCCACATCAAAAGCTGCTCTTCGTACAGGGCTCGAGGCATGTCTTTGCATTTAATACGCAGAAGGGTGGCAGACCTTCAAAATACGCCTCTACATTTAATACGCAGGATAATGGCGGATCTCTGTATTTAATGCAAGAGATTTGATTAAAGTCACCGAACCATCGTTTAGTGATATCCCCTTTGCGTAAACTGCTTTTACGCATACAAGGGAATACGCTGCCAAGTTTTACACAGGCAGACGTGAGCTTCTTACGCTCCGCAGAAGACAAACAGACTGCCACGTCAAAAGCTGCTCTTTGTACAGGATTCGAGGCGCGTATCTGCATTTAATGCGCAAAATGATGGCAGATCTTCGAGACACGCCTCTGCATTTAATATGCAGGATGGGGGCAGATCTCTGCATTTAATGCAAGAGATTTGATTATATCTCTAAAAGCCGTAATTTTGGCTAAGACGTCCACATCTTCACTTTGGCACATTACGCCATCGGGCTATTCTCAGCTATCGGAGCACGATGTACGCTATCTCCTTGGAATACGCCAACTCAGGCCACAGTCAAGGAAGGAGGATCAGCTATCTTCTGCGCCCACTCGGCTTCTATGCCTACTCGGCTTCTACGCTCACTCGGCTTCTACGCCTACTCGGCTTCTATGCCTACTTGGCTTCTACGCCATGGTGACAGTTATTGGCTTCTACGCCAACCTTCTCTACGCGAGGGATAACTACCTATGTGGCTTTTATGTCATTATCTTCGTAGCAGTTATATGCGTTGTCTCTTAATTGAATACGCCACGCTCATTCAAAAGGTCATCTATACGCGGGCAACGGTTATTTTAACCATCATGTAAAAGGGTGTTGTACTTTCCACTACTCGGTTTCTACACCGACTGAGTGGTCACTGTCACTAAAACTCTATAAATAGAGACCTCTGTCAACAGAGGTAAAAAGGTGGAGAATTGGTGGAGAAAACGGTCGAAAGAGAGAAGAATCCAGAGCTCAGGCAAAGAGTAGTGATCGACGACTTTGGCATCGAGCATCCACTCTCTACAGCAAACCTTCGAAGCTGCTTTCTGTCTTCTACGATACTTCTTCATCATCGTGTGGTCCAAGGGACAAAGTGATCGACTGCAGATCAGACTCCTATAGCAATATTTACCCAGATTAAAAAATTGTACTCGACATCCTCGTATAGGATTAATTGTACTGCTTGTTTGTAAACATAAAGAGCGGGTTTTCGTATAAAACCTCGTTTCCATATCTTTCATTTATTTTATCAAACAACAAGATGGCGACTCTGCTGGGGACATCTTTCTCTTCTGATGAGGAAGCAATTTCTCAACACAATGCTGTATCCGTGGGATCCGTGAAGAAGACCCTGGTCGTCCAGTTCGACCAGTCTGCCTACGAAGATATGCTTCAAATAGGGGGTAGCTCTCACTCTCTCTCTGTCCAAGACAACAGGAAGCTGCGTAAGGTCTGGATGCCCAATACATCCTCTACCGTTCCTGTCGACTCTCCGACCTCTCCGACCAACGAGGTTGTAGCATCGCTCCCTCCGCGCCTTACGCGTAAAATTCAGTCTCCCATCACTGACGGAATAGACAAAAATTTTGGCAATGCCTCAGCGCTAAACCAGAAGTATACTCCGCGCCTTGCGCTGAAAATTCAGTCGCCTATCGCTGACAGGGCAGACAAAACTTCTAGCAATGTCTCAGAGCTAGTCCAGAAGTATACATCGCACTCTGCGCATAAAATCCAGTCTTCCGTCAATGACGTGGCAGACAAAATTTCTGACAATGCCTCAGAGCCAAGTCAGGAACTCCAAGCGCGCTCCGCGCGTAGAAATGCATCTGCCCTCCGCGGAAAAGCAGATGATCCCTACAATCTACGCAAGGGAAAGCAAGCGACGGACTGCTCAACTTCTCGGCCTTTAAAACAGCAAGGAAAGAATCTGCCTGCCCTCTGGATTACGCGAGAGGCTGACGGCCGACTGAGGACATCCTCGGCTTTACGCCAACCTGAGCAAAACTCCAAATTATGCCAGGAAAAGCCCCTCAGCGTAAAAAAGGCTCAATTTACGGAAAGACACCCTCCTCGGGGATTATCCGCCACCCAGATGGCCAACCTGTTGTATATAGGTGGCACAGGGAAAACTATGGTTCCCAACATCCGCATACCCACTGATGTGAACAGAAGGAACAAGCCATCATCTACTTCTTCTGTAAATCCTCCTGACCTGCGTAAGTATCTGATCCAGAAATGCAAGGAGAGGGGATCTTCCAGCATATCTATTACGCCTCCTAGCGAGCAATGTTGTAATAGTCATAGGATTGTAATTAATTGTTGCTGTTCTGAAGTAAAACGGTCAGTTTTTGACCGGTTGAGCTACTCTCCGTCTTTCCAGGAAGAAGATCCCACGCATGCATCAGTGAACATGGCTTCACACATACCTAGAGGAAGGTCGGGCTCAAGACGTTATCCCTCTAGAACTCTGAGCCAAAGGAGATTAAACATGCTCCTTAGGAACACTGAAGCTGGGGTGTTCCAAAACACTCGTTCGAGGTCACGACAACTGGCTTCGTACTCTTCTGATTCTGATGCTGGGGGTCGCCAGTCTCCCGAATCAGATGCCGAAAGTATAGAGTCAACTTCTACAGAGACCTATATTAATCTTTCAATGATGTCCAGGGAGATGGGAGTTTATGCCATTGGAGATGAACACGAGGAAGCTTCCCCGTCCGGGAGCGCTGAGCAATGCATTACTATACTGGAGACGTCTCTGAAAGAGATGCAATCCATGATGGAGAACATGCACCAGATGATGCTGACTCAACACACAGCTGCTATGGCTCAAGCATCGGTTCCTCCAACTCAGATACGTGTGAGGGTGGACTTACCACCATCCAACACGATCCAAGAGACTGCACTAGATCAGGAGTCAGCAGTTCCTCCGCTTCCTCACTTGGAGAATGTATTACCTCCCATTGGAGTCGCAATATAATCGATTCCTCACCACTCCGTGGTCTCACTACCGGCTAAAAATCCGATGTAGGCAGTACGGGAGCTGAAAGCCCAATTTGATGCCTTGAAGCACAAAGATCATCTCAAGAAATTGGGAATCAACCAGCCTTACCCAGCTATCTAGGAAGAGGCCCCTTTCCCTCCTAAATACAAACCACAGACCATGGCTCTGTTCGAGGGAAAAATATCACCGAGTCAGTACATGAACTACTTCAGCATGATGACGGTGTTACTACAGGGGAATGATGCCCTCCTCACTCGGGTGTTCAAGGGCTGTCTCTCGGGAGTAGCTTACCAGTGGTACCGCAGCCTGGCGGACAATTGTATTACTTCCTTCGACGACTTTAAAGACTTATTCTTCGCAAGATTCTATGAGGGAGGGATGGACCTATCGATGTCCTCTCTCATCGAAGTGAAGCAGAAGGATAAAGAGGACGTTCACACCTTCATCGAACGTTTTCGTCAAGCCACTTTGTAAATGCCTCCCGGAGTTCCAAACTCTGCATTGGTCGACATTTGCAGGAATAACCTTCTTCCCGTCATCTCGGTATTCACAGGACCATATCAGTTCCATGATTGGCCCTCGTTTATCATCTCAGCGGTAGCCGTCGAGGACAACAGTCGAAAGGTGCATGACAATGGCATCATGATCTCTGCCTCCGACAGAGGCAAGAGGTCATCCCCCAACAGCGACCATCCTCGCAGTTCCAAAGGAAAAGAAGCTCTGGCGATCAATACGTCCAAACAAAAGACTGTGGCAACCACGCAGACGAAACCTGGGACTTCCAGGCCCATTGAAGTGTACTCTTTCAACGACGACGATATTTCGAGCATATTCGAGTGTCTCGTCAAAAGTGACAAGATTACCCTTCCGGAGGAGAAGTGGCCCAATGAAGTCGGCAGTACTAATAACCCCAAGTACTGCATCTTCCATAGATACATATACCACCCTACAAAAGCGTGTTATGTACTGAAAAGGAAGATCCAGGAGCTGATCGATGCTAAGGCCATCACTCTGCACAACAGCGAGAAGACGGTCACGGCCAACATAATCTCTCTGCAATTTGGCAATCTGCCTCCCCAAGAAGTCCCGGACGGTGTTACACATATTTCTCGGACAACGATGAACATCGTTAATATCCCTCCAACTAGGGGTCAAAATCATGACCTGCTACCCCTAACTACCCAGCGAGGCAAGATTATGTGGGTTCATCTAGACCTGGTGTCAGAGATCGAGAAAGAGACTCAAGCTGCTAAGGCTAAGTCTAAGAAAAACTCGAAACATAAACCATGTTACACGGTTACGGTACATTCGGCATCAGAAGACGAGGTCTTGGCTACTGGAACCCGTTCAGGGAAAGCTTACCTCCAGGACTATAAAGCGAGTCAAGAAGATGCACCGGCAGACGTTTCAGCTACCAAGCCTTCAGAGCAAGAACCCACCGTACCAGAGGCCGGTCCTTCGAGACCAACTTCGACGGAGAAAGGAAAGCAAAAAGAAGTGTGTTTCGATAAACCTGTGAAAAACATTCGAAACAAAGGTTTAGAGAAGCCGTACAACTTCTACATCCTGGCCCAATTGGCTAATACACCAGCCAGGTTGTCCATCTTTGAACTACTCAGGCTCTCTAAAGATACTCGTCAAGCCCTGAGTGAAGCATTGATGCAGGCGGAGGCATACTTGACCCAGCTCAAGTCCCCTGACGAAGAACCCGTGGCATGTCCTCAATGCCACAGTGTGATGGAGGTGGTCCCGAATATCACTTCCACTCAAGATGACATGCTGTTAAAGCATAACAGGCATGACAGACCCCTCTATTACACCGGGTACATCGGTTCCATGGAGGTCGACCGGATTCACATAGATTCGGGATCATCGATCAGCATCATTCCTCATAGTCTGCTCAGACCGCTGAGGATTCCTACCAGCGAATTGGCTTATACCACCACTACAATCGTGGGTTTCAACGCTAGGAAGAGTAAGCCGTTGGGGAAAATTCACCTGAGGATCCAGATTGGCGACCTCAGATCGGTGGCTACATGTTACGTCATTGATTCAAAGGTGTCCTACAACATTCTGCTGGGTAGACCTTGGATCCACGACCACAACATCGTTCCTTCGACTCTATATCAATGCTTTAAATATGTAGATGCCCAAGGAACAGTACAAACAGAGTTTGCTGACCTGAACCCGTTTAAAGGAGTAGAATCCTACTACTCTGATGCCGTGTTGTACTCTCAAGACTACACGGAAGAGGTGTCAGCCGAAGCAGAGAAGGAATCTCACCGGGAGTCAGAAGAACCCTCTGCCGAACAACCTCTGTCAATCAAGGTGAAAGGACGGACTACTCGTCCAAAAGCCATAGAGCCTATGGCTATCCACCTGAACAAAACCAGGTCAGGAAAAGGGGGTGATCCTCTAGTGATCATTTTGAACCAGAAGCCTCCTCCCTTGGTCGTCAACCTTCGGCGCAACAGGCAGCCGATTGATGTACATGCAACCAGGAATGCGATTTTGGCTGATAATAAAGATCATCTTTTCCAGTATATTGACGCTCAAATTCCTCAGGAATCCTCTCCCCATGACGATATAGAACCTATAGCATAAAAATTCTTGGAAGCTATAGATTCCTATCATCCGTATATGTGGGAAGTAGCATCATCATCCAATGTTACCATGACATATGGACCGCATGAGGATTCTATCTTCATTGTCTCGCCTACTTGCAGCAGTCAGCACGCAATAGTCTTCGGCCGCATGCGCAGTGAACCGACTGTGCAAGAAGATTCTTTCGAAGACGATGCTGGTAAAATGCAGGTTCACAGATACAGCCCGCAAGCTTTGAAGATCATGCAAAGTATGGATTATAACTTGAAGCTGGAACCAGGTCTCAACTACGGGAAAGGCAGACGAATGTCGCTGCACGGCGAACCCTACTATCAACGAACTCATTTTGGGTTAGGGTATACCACCTTCCTTGCAACTTCTGAGTCAAACGAGGATATCTTTTTCTCTTCTCAAAATGGCTTAGCGCCCTCCGACTCATCTCATGCTCTCGAACGAACATTATCAGTAAATATGGTAGTGACGGATTCTTTCGAAGCAGACGAACAAGAATCTGAACTGTTTGAGAATGACGCTTGGGCTCAGCAAATGGATACACAATAGGAATTCCGCTTCGAGCAGAGAGAACCTCCCACTGAAGATAAAGTTATCCAGATTGACGTTGGGGATGAACTTTCACCAAAGCCGATATTTATCAATAACAATCTTTCCGAAGCAGAAAGGAAAGAAGTTATCCAGCTGATAAAAGAATATATCGACGTCTTTACGTGGAATTATGAGGACATGCCAGGCCTTGATCCAAAGGTGGCTACTCATAAGCTCAATATATTGCCCGATTCGAAGCCTGTGAAGCAGCACCAACGCCGGTTCTGTCCGGACATAATGGACACCATTGAAGCTGAAATCAAGAAGTTGATAGTCTACGGTTTTATCTGAGAAGAACAACATCCCGACTGGGTCGCCAATGTTGTCTCGGTCATAAAGAAAAATAGAAAAGTACGTATCTGCATCGATTACCGAGATCTGAATGCAGCCTGCCCCAAGGATGAGTTTCCTCTTCCCATCACAGACATCATGATTGACAATACATGCGGTTTTGAACGTATTTCTTTCATAGACAAATTTTCAGGATATAATCAAATCAAGATGCATCATGAAGACGAGAAGCATACTGCCTTCCGGACACCATTAGGGGTATATTGCTATACGGTCATGCCCTTCGGATTGAAGAATGCCGGGGCTACGTACCAACGGGCTATGAGTAACATATTCCATGAGCATTTACGCAAAATAGTGGAATATTACGTGGACGATGTAGCTGTCAAAAGCTGCCTCAAGGATAATCACATCTAAGACTTGAAGACAGTATTTGAGTTGATGCGCCAACATCAACTCAAAATGAATCCTACAAAGTCCTTTCTGGGGGTATCTAGTGGCAAATTCCTGGGATTTGTTATTACCGCCAAAGGCATTCAAGTGGACCCTGACAAAGTCAAGGCCATCTTAGAAATGCGACCACCCTGCAATCTGAGGGAACTCAGGGGATTTCAAGGTCGTCTGGCTTATATCCGGAGATTCATATCCAACCTCTCTGGGAGATGTCAGCCCTTTTCTTATCTCATGAAGAAAGGTGTATCCTTCGTATGGGACGAAGCCTGTCAGCAAGCGTTTAATGATATCAAATGCTGCCTCACTAATCCGCCAGTTCTGGTGCCTCCCGTCATAGGAAGACCATTTTTGCTGTATGTTCGAGCGATGGATCATTCTCTGGGAGCTCTTCTCGCACAAAAGAATGATATGGGTCATAAACAGGCTATCTACTACCTCAGCAGGATGATGGTCGGAGCCAAATACCGGTACAATCCAGTAGAAAAAGAATGCTTGGCTCTGATGTTCGCTATCCAGAAAATGCGACACTATGTCACGGGCCAGACTATTCATATCATCTCCAGGATCAATCCTCTTCGGGTACTGATGAACAAGCCAAGTGTTCTTAATTCCCGGCTCACGACTTGGGCGATGTTATTAACACCATATGACATGGTATACGTCCCTCAGAAGTCCATCAAAGGCCAAGTATTGGCTGATTTCCTAGCTGCTTATCCGATCCCGGAGGCCTCCAAACTATACGAGGACATTTCCGATGAAGTTGTAGAATATAATTCCGCAATGGAAAGTGATGCATGGCAACTATTCTTCGACGGCGCCTCCAGGACTGGTCCCAGGGGAAACCTGGTCTCAGGAGTAGGAATTGTCCTGGTTACTCCTGATAAACTCGTCATCTACCGAGCATATTCTCTTAGCGAGCCCTGTTCTAATAATGTGGCAGAGTATAACGCTCTACTAATCGGGCTCCAAGTCACTAAAGAATTGGGCGTCGAATCTTTGGAAGCTTTCGGTGATTCTCTGCTGATCGTCAATCAAGTCAGAGGAATATATGAAGTCCGGAATCCAGACCTCATCCCCTATCACCGAGCAACGGTCGAGATAGCCATGACATTCAAAGGGTTCTTCCTAGAGCATGTACCTCGATCTCAGAATCTGGAAGCTGATGCCCTAGCCAGTCTAGCTGCAGATTTAGCTACTCTTATAAGAAGGCAGAATTCGGTGATCCTTCTTAATAGAGATTTATTCTGTGTGAAAAATAACTTTCACATAGAACACAGCTACGCTGTGAACGCAGATCTTCCAAAGAAAGACTGGAGAAGTCCCTTTATAGATTTTGTGGCATACAAAATCTTCCCAAAAGACCCTAAAGAAGCAGTATCCGTCAAAAGACGATCATTACGCTTCTATTTCGACGCCTCTTCACAATGTCTATATCGCCGGGCTTATGACGGACTATTATTACGATGTCTCTCTGGTGATGAAGCACAGCGGATTATCCATGAAGCTCACGATGGCGTATGCGGAGCGCATCAACCTGGTCCTAAGCTACAGGATCGCATCAGGAGAATGGGCTATTACTGGCCTACTATGATCACAGATGTAATAAAGTATGCAAGATAATGTAGAGCCTGTCAGGTCCACGCAGACTTTATACATCAACCTCCTGAATATCTACATCCTACGGTTGCGTCCTGGCCTTTCGAAGCATGGGGTATGGATATCATTGGTCCTATTCACCCGTCTTCTTCCAGAGGTCACCGGTTCATACTGGCCATCATGGATTATTTCTCCAAATGGGCAGAGGAGATCCCTCTTACTGAGGTGAAGGCATCTAATGTGATCAGCTTCATCAAGCATCACGTCATTTATCGCTTTGGGATACCCCGGAGGATAATTTATGATAATGGGCCTTAATTCATCAGCCAAGCGTTTTATCGATTTTGCGATAAAAATCGAATACAAAATATGGCCTCTACGGCATATAATCCTGCTGCTAATGGTTTGGCGGAAGCTTTCAACAAAACCATTATCAAGCTCTTAAAAAAGTTTGTCTCTTCAAACAAGAGGGATTGGAACGAGAAGCTAGAAGAATGTCTCTGGGCATACCGCACAACGGTACGAGCACCGACAGGTTGCACCCCATTCTCATTGGTTTACAGGAGCAAAGCAGTTCTCCCCATCGAAGTCCAAATTCCGTCACTCAGGATAGCCGTGGCTAATGAGTTGACTCAGGAAAAGAATGACCTGTTAAGGCTTCAAGAGCTAGAAGGATTAGACGAGAAATGCCTCCAAGCTTAACAGCGCATCGCGTTCTACCAAGCACGTATTTCCAGAGCTTTTAATCAAAAAGTAAAGGAAAGAGTGTTCAAAGTTGGTGAGCTAGTTTTAGCTGTGAGAAGGCTGATGATTCTTACTCACAGGAGTAAGGGCAAATTCCAGCCCAAATGGGAAGGCCCTTATGTGATCGAGACGACGTTCTCAAACGGCACTTACAGGTTAGCCAAGCATAATGGAGACTTGTTAATAGCTCCTATCAATGACAAATTCCTGAAAAGGTACTACGCTTAACCTCCTCTGCTCAAGTGGAATATGGCGAAAATCTCATTCTGACAAAACTACTTCCAAAACGAAACTAGTTGGATCATATTCTATCAAGTCCATATAACCTCTGAATAGATATATTTAACTAATTTGGAACTACAAGACCTATCACGTCCATATTACCTCTGATAGTGTTTTGTGTATAAATTTTAGCTGAAGCATATTCTATCATGTCCATATAAGCTCTAAATAGATATGTCCTACTAAAACTTACCGAGAGTATATCACGTCCATATTACCTCTGATATCACTCTCACCCAAACCTGTCATTTATATTCCAAAATGATGGGTCCACAAAGTCAGATGAAAGCCTCTTTATTATTCCCAAAAAGAGCAAAATTATATTGGAAAGCAAAAAGTACATCATTTGGGAGGAGCAGTTAGATCGCGAATCTGCCGTGCCAGAGCAGCCATTCTCTCATCCCTGGAGTTCAGGACGTCGGCGCGAGCCCGTTCCAACCTTGCTGCATCATTGTTCAAAGCAGCCAGCTCAGACCGAGCATGCACAAAATTGGTGTGGATGACACCCACATGTGTCAGGTTCCGCTGAGCAGTCTCCCGTCGAGCATTCAGCACATCTCGGGTGGCCGACAAAGTAAGAGCCTTCGTCTCTGATTGAGCAAGCTCCTCTCTCAATCTGCGGGCCCTCGCTGTCTCTTCCTCGTATTCGACTTCACACAGAGTCAGCTCAGGAATGACGTACTCCAATTGGACACATTCTTCATCCATCTCCTGTTGATGTGCCCAGATGGATTTATTTAGGGCTTCCATCTGCCCAGCAAGCTCTACAGTCAAGGAGTCGAACCTAGCCTGGACCAGGTCGTCAACGCTGCCACGAGATAGCTGCTGGTATTCGTTAATGGATTGCTCCAAACCATTAACTATCTCCTCCAGTGTGTCAGCTACCCCAGTGTCGTCATATTCTCTGATTGGCACTATCGCAAACTGAGAGGACCTTCTCAGCGCCTCGAAGCTCAGATTCTTCTCCAACACCATTGATATCAACATTTTCATAGCGGTATAGAAGATACTGACATACTGCTCAGTCAGCATGGCTAGATCCGAATGGACGCTGGGAGTGGCTGCAATATTGGCGAATCCCCCTCCAGGAATGACCGCAGACGATGTTGCCACAGCTGTCGCCTCAAATGGGGGTGCAACAAAAGAAGATGCGCCAATACCGGGCGAAGTGACCGGCGTACTCAAAGGAGGCAATGTCACAATGACAGGCTCATCCGCCTCTTGAGATATCGAAACGGTCTCGGGCGAGCCGACACCCGAAAGTGTCTCCTCTTCGAAGCCGGGTACCTCCATGTCGTCGCCAGGACCTAACACAGAGCCAAAAGGCGCGTCTATACTGCCCTCCCCGAAGATGTCTTCCCCTGAGAAGAAGACAAAAGGAAGTTAATATCGAAAGGATGTTAACTTTTCTAAAAAGAGGCGTAAGGATGACGTTTACCCATGGCCGATGGTGTATATGTCGCGTCTGCGGCCAGTACAGCTAAATTATTTCTTAATGATGCTAGGCAAGCTGTCATACCTGGAGAAGGTGGTGTGTCAACCGATACTGGCAAATATTCTTCCAGGCCCTCGTCAAGTTTCAGCCGAGGTTCATCAGGTAGAATCTCGTTGGGTGCACCTACAGACACGGCAGGGGTTTCTCCCGATGCTGACCCGGATAAAGATATCCTTATTCGGCTCGACCCCGAAGGCGATCTCGTACCACTACTCGAAGCGGTAGCAGCGACAGCAGCCTCCAGCAGAAATTCTTCGGCGTCGTCAGCCGGAACATTAGAGGGTCCCTCTCTAAAAGTCGAGGAACCTCCAATCAAAGAATCATCCCCAACAGGAGAAGCGGCAAGCTCAATTCTAGGAGCCTCATTACCAGGAATCCTAAGAGGACGAGTAACCGTCTTCTTCTTCCTCTTGCGAGGGGAAGTCTCCTTCGGAGCAGGAGCCCTTCGCTTTCCAGAGATTACCAGAGGCCCTACAGGCGGAGGTATTTTGCCCCTCGGTACCGACAATAGAGGCTCATCTGGATTCATGGAATCTTCACCCTCGTCAGAAGAGACCGAGGGGACTTCATCTCTTCCCCCAGGCTTGGAAGAGGGCACCCTAAAACTTCCATGTATATCAAAATCGTGATGGAAGGTGTTGGTTGCCACATAGAACTGGGCATACGAGTGGAGAATACGCAGCTCCGTGGAGAGTGAAATGACGGGCACGGTAAAAGTTGCTTCAGTACAACCCATGATGAAGTATCGCCATCCTCTCACTCCATCAATGAGTCCACCCCTGGACCTGAAGCTGGTGACGGCATTGCCCACGTGCAACTGGTCGTACCCGAATTGCCTGGCAAACCGACTAGGCAGGTAGGGCTCCAAGAAGCAATGGTCTTCACTTCTGTACAGTAAATGGGAAGGTCTAATGCAGACCAACCAATTGAAAGCCTCAGGAGAAAGAATGGTCTGCCCATCGCCTACATCCTGAAGTCTGATCCCCTGTTGATTGAGATGTACAGAGGGGACAGTGCAGAAAAGCTTCCAGCTGTGACTGAAGTTCAGCACCCGCCGACAGTCTAAAACTGTGGTCACATTCTAGGAGGAATTCTTGTAGTTCAACAAGAAACTACCCCCCGAACTACTGCCAGAGCCGGGAGACATAACCCTGGGGTTATGGAGTATTAACCATCCCATCAAATACAGGTATGGTAATTCTACCCTAGGAAAGCTATCACGCCGAGTTTTATCGGCGAGCAGCCCGTCAGTCATAGCCCTCAGGCCAGCTTGTATGCGGCACACCATGGCAGGGAGCAAGCCTAGTCTTGCCCCGAACACCAGACGTACTGCAGGCCATAGCGTGTTGCGGTGAATGCGGTCCACATATGCGATTTCGGGTACCACCAATCGGCACAGCCATATGGAGAGGAAGCCAGCCAGTTGAGCTTCCTTGGACAGAGGCTTGCGGCAATGCCTCAAATAGTTGTAGGCCTTAGTGCCTGCGGGATATTTCCCTATCCCTTCATCGAGAATCTAGTCCGGAGCCTCAGTGTCCTCCATAAGATCGTCGACTACCTGAGCAGTAAGCACGCTCAGAAGAGGTAGGACGATCCAAGACCTGCGGGATATTTCCCTATCCCTTCATCGAGAATCTGGTCCGGAGCCTCAGTGTCCTCCATAAGATCGTCGACTACCATGGCAGGGAGCAAATCTACGACTGCACGCTCAAAAGATTCTCTTTTCAGAAGCTACAAATCTACAGTTTTTACGCCCGGATGCTCTCATGCTCAGCAGCTTTTACGCTCAAGAGGCTATGAACTTATGATTTTATGCTCATCTACAGTTACAGATCGATGACTTTCCGTATATCTGAGAATACGCAGGACAGAGTATGCGTATATCTGAACAATTCTCAAGACGGTCAATTACAAGAGTTCACACAGAAGATACTCCTTCTTGACCTCAAAATATACCAAGTACCTGACTCATACAGAGTTCAACATTGAAAATTACTCTTCTCCTTGGGTCGATAGGAGGTTTCATCCAGAATCCAGTCTGAATATTTCGTCTTACAGTTCAAGATGGCGACTCAGTTTGACAGTCGTTTCTTACCCTGTTCCAAGGGATTTCCGAGAAATCATTCTTGAAGATGGCGGTCTGAACAAAAATTCTGTTTATCATAAGTAACAGTTCAGAATTCTACGCGGTTCCTCATTCCTAACAGCAGGATAGTTCGAATACTCGAATGCTAAGCAGCTTTTTGCGTATCCTTAGTTATGCGTAAAAGACAGGACGGGACCTAGCACTCTTTCTATCAGAGTCGGCATAAAGTTACCAGACGTGTCGAAGCTACACATATTCAGACTTCACAGCAAAGTATATGGCAAAATAATCATATGCACAGAAAAAGACGATTTTATTCATTTTTATGATTACATATGAGGAAAATCCAATCTACAAAGGGTTTTTTCTTCATTTTCATGATTACATATAAGGAAAATCTCGTCTACAAAGGATTTTCTCGTCGTCATTGAAAGGCCACCCCCAGAGTCTGTTCTGCTAGGTTCTCGCATTGGTGGGCTTCTTCATCCATCTTCTCCAGCAGTTAGTCGGTTTCCGCAACCGACTAACAAGGAAATGATTAACTGAGGGAGGATACAGAACTGGGTATGCATAAATTATGCAGATCCCATGCTCCGTACGCCATGACAGGTTGAGTTGAGGTATTTTACCCAACTCAATACTCGAGGAAAGAGCTAGTTTCTGCTCTGGTCCACGACAGTATCAGGAGAAGATACAGCTTGCAAACTGTATGGTCAAATACGACCCTTCCTCTCTCCCGAAGAACCGCCATACAAAGTTGTTGATTATCCCGAGCAAAGAAGGCTATGATATCCTTCCATGATCCATCGTTGCAGAGGATATTTGCTCGAAGACGCCGTCTTTTTTGGCTCCTTACATGCTGGAAGAACATGGTCTCCTTCTTCCTCAAGTCGACCCGACGAACTCCGGCGATCATCTCTGTGTGGTAAAGGAAATGTGGGAAGAACAGGTTAAACTCCTCAGCCTTTCATAGGCAAGAGAGAGCCCTCCGAATCCCAGCGGATCCCCAATAACTCTGCCATAAAGTTAGCCTTGAAGGACGTGTCAGACTTGACCGTTTCATGCTTCATTCAAAGCGTTTCAAATTACGAGGAATTTAAAAGCTTTGAAGGGGGTCTTGTAGAAGCATAAAAAATATGCTGGATAGCCATACGCAGCATGTTAATGCTAGACAGCGTAAAAAGATGACTTCAGAGCCACTGGCGTGCAAACAGAGCTTTCTCCGCTGAGCATAACGTAAAATATAAGCTCGAGGACCATCCGTATAATACAGTATGTCCAGGCTGCTTTCGCGTAAAAAGGGTGCTACATCGCCTTTATGGCGTAAAACTCATCCGCTTTCAATGCAACATTAAAGTGTACGAGAAACGCTTCATATTCTTCGAAATGAACCTGTCAGATCATGCAGTAAACCTGACGTCTGGACTCCTGACAAAGAGTACTGCACGACTACCCAGGCGACGGCTATAACGATGGTGCGGCATAGCAACCCAGACTGTCATTTACTGCCATTTCCTTGGCGTAAACTGCTTTTACGCATACAAGGGAATATGCTGCCTAGTTTTACACAGGCAAACGTGAGCTGTTTACGCTCCACAGAAGACAAACAGCCTGCCACGTCAAAAGCTGCTCTTTATACAGGGCTCGAGGCACGTCTCTGTATTTAATACGCAGAGTGATGACAGAACTCGAGGTACGTCTCTGCATTTAATGCGCAGAAGGGTGGCAGACCTTCAAAACACGCCTCTGCATTTAATGTGCAGGATAATGGCGGATCTCTGCATTTAATGTAAGAGATTTGATTAAAGTCACCGAACCGTCATTTAGTGACATCCCCTTTGCGTAAACTGCTTTTACGCATACAAGAAAATATGCTGCCTAGTTTTACACAGGCAGACGTGAGCTTCTTACGCTCCACAGAAGACAAACAGACTGCCATATCAAAAGCTGCTCTTCATACAGGATTCGAGGCGCGTATCTGTATTTAATGCGCAAAATAATGGCAGATCTTCGAGATACGCCTCTGCATTTAATGCGCAGGATGGGGGCAGATCTCTGCATTTAATGCAAGAGATTTGATTATATCTCCAAAAGCCGTAATTTCGGCTAAGACGTCCACATCATCACATTGGCACATTACGCCATCGGGCTATTCTCAGCTATCGGAGTACGCTGTACGCTATCTCCTTGGAATACACTAACTCAGGCCACAGTCAAGGGAGGAGGATCAGCTATCTTCTGCGCCCACTCGGCTTCTATGCCTACTCGGCTTCTACGCCCACTCGGCTTCTACGTTTACTCGGCTTCTACGCCTACTTGGCTTCTACGACATGGTGACAGTTATTGGCTTCTACGCCAACCTTCTCTACGCGAGGGATAACTATCTACGTGGCTTTTATGTCGTGATCTTCGCAGCAGTTATACGCGTTGTCTATTAATTGAACATGCGTCACACGCTCATTCAAAAGGTCATCTATACGCGGGCAACGGTTATTTTAACCATCGTGTAAGAGGGTGTTGTTCTTTCCACTACTCGGTTTCTACGTCGACTGAGTGGTCACTGTCACTAAAACTCTATAAATAGAGATCTCTATCAACAGAGGTAAAAAGGTGGAGAATTGGTGGAGAAAACGGTCGAAAGAGAGAAGAATCCAGAGCTCAGGCAAAGAGTAGTGATCGACGACTTTGGCATCAAGCATCCACTCTCTGCAGCAAACCTTCGAAGCTACTTTCTGTCTTCTACGGCACTTCTTCATCATCGTGTGGTCCAAGGGACAAAGTGATCGACTGCAGATCAGACTCCTATAGCAATATTTATCCAGATTAAAAAATTGTACTCGACATCCTCGTATAGGATTAATTGTACTGCTTGTTTATAAACATAAAGAGCGGGTTTTCGTATAAAACCTTGTTTCCATATCTTTCGTTTATTTTATCAAACAACAATGCTAAGGTTGTCAAGAGACAAGGGGTAAAAACTACAATCAAGTCACCTAGGGTCAAGAACATCTATGTCTCAATCATCAACCAAGAAATAATAAGAATGAACATGTAAGATAAAGCAGTTAGACGTCTCCGACGCTCTATCAGAATGATCATAAAACTAGTTATACAGGATGGTACACTAGTACATTGTCAAGAGTACATGACTGTAAGTTAGTCGCAGTCTGAATAATATACAATCATGTAGATGAACTAATGTTCAGATAAACCAGCTAACAAGTGTCGTCGGCTAAATGCCAAAATGATAATGCAAATGATACTCATAGTAGGGAAGAAGAAACCTACTCAAGTTTCTCGGCGGACATCCTCCTAGTGTGTGCCATCGGACAGATATAAGACAAGATCCTCGGGCTCTGCTACTAAACCTGGCCAGACAAAACCAGCGAGGTCAGGCCCCGATAGCAAGTACCACAAAGGAGCATAAGTAAATGAAGCAAAAACCAATAAAGTACATAAAATAGGAAAGTTCGTGCCACAACGGCAAGCGTATGACCTTTCATCAGAGTAGTAGGACACCCCTACAACCAAACAAGGATAAGAGATGCCGCACTACTCCAAGACAGCTAACCAATTATGAACACGATGAAGATATAATACATCAATATAAACCAGGACACATAGCATAATACAAGCTAAGATATAGATATAATATACAGCTTTGGTACATGACCTATTGTGACACATTGGCGCAACCCTAAAACCAAATAAGGACAAGGTTTGAATCATCGCACCACAATAGTTCATGTCCCTAGACTACCAGCACATGCTCTATTAGATCGGCCAATCAATCCTACGGCTTGTTATGTGGAGTCTGAGTTATCTCAGAAATAATATATAATAAGTATCCTCAGATCACTCAATTGCTGAACATTAGCTAACTGAACCAATATAATAAAATAAGCATTTGCAAGATGCACCAGTCCCCCATAGGGCCACTGCGCTAAAAATACGGTATTAGCGGTTCCAGTGTTCCTATATTGAAATAGTGGCTCGGCATTATAATAGTCAGATACTGTACTCCACTAAGGCTGATGATATACAGTATATATGGTGGCGAGCCCACAGCGCACTTGGAATAAATCTCTGTAGGAAGGTTCGTTGGCATAATCTCGGGATACCATTCCCTCCCAATGTTACTACCACTTTTTGTTACCTAATTAGCCCTAGGTTGTATTTAAAATCTCAAGGCATGATCACATGAGAATTTTTCTTAAGATGTCGTACAAGGTACGGGCACACTAGATACGAATCTATGGAAGTCAAATCTGGATTCACCCGAGCGTGTCTGCAATATTCATACAATCAATATCCTAGCCATGCTTTGGTAGTTGACTCGCTTATCATGCCCATGCTGGAAAAATAATGTATATATTTATAATATCACGCATTCAGGATTTTGGAGGCATTCTCGATGAACAACCCAAATATAATCACTTAACACGTGACAGGATGTGTCGCACCTCGGCGCATATTAAATCATAAACAAGTATTAGGCAATAGTGGTATCAGCACGGATACAGTATTCGAGTCCAATCACCAAACTTACAGTTGGTCATAAAAGTCTTATCACATGGGGACACTTGGTCCAAATATAATCTCCTCAAATCAGGTACATGATTACCAATCAATTAAAAATTGAATCTTGATAAAATCCTCGAATCAACAATTTTTGCCTTCGAACGTGAGTAAGGGGAAGTGCGAACCACTCTGGAGTAGATCCACAATCCTTAAACCAAATAAGGACCAAAATTGCAGATCATCTTCCGAGCAGAACTATGCCCCTCACTCTATCTGACGAACAAGAATAAGTTAATCTACTAATCTGAGTTTACTCTGGGTTGCCACATGGCCTACTACAACATATAATCTTACTATGCATATAGTCAGTTCTAGCACATAGCCAAGTCTAGCACTGTCTGGTTACTAAGTCTATTTCTTCCTTAGGATCAATAACAAGCAATTGTTAAGACCAACCAACCACATAGAACAAAGAAATATTTCAAATAAAATAATTAAACTCAAGAAATCATAGAATGTGTACATAGATTACTAGGGTCGTATAGGATCACATGCGCGCATGAGAAGTGCACACGTAAATTATCGCATGGGTCAGGCCGCATGCACTGATCAGGCGCATGAGCACTGGCTGCATGGACGAGCTGGTCGCATATGTCTCCAAGCCATATGGACTGCTTGCCGCATAAGGCAGGTGCCGCAGAGCGTCAAGGCAAGGTCCACTCCTTGGAACAAGGGCCGAAATAACGTGCATTAAATGTGTATCAGTGAAGTGACATAAAGTGTGATGTGACATAAAGTGTGTCAGGAAGAAAATATAAAACCATAAAATGACGCGCCAAGGATGCGCCAAAGATGCGCCAAAGTTCATAGTCATGCGTGTAAAATCCCTAATCCTAGAAAACCGTAAATTCCTTTTTTAGTTAATTATTAATTTAATTATAGTAATTATGTGCTAAAAAGGAGAAATAGATTTTATTTAATTTTTATTTTAGGTGTTGGTAAACTTAGGGGATTTATGGGGCCATTAGGAATTTTTTTCGAATTTATTTCATGTAGGAGACCCTTTGAGCAGTTGCTAGCTTAATGATATGCATTAATATAATTCTAGATTTTTCTACGGGTATATACGTATATATATATATATATATATATATATATATTTAAAAGACAAAGAAAAAAAATTAATGGATCCTTAAACTACCTAAAACCCACTACCCAAACCATTCCTACCCGCCCATGGGAACTACCCACCCGCTGGATTAAAGTCACCAGCCTATTAGCAAAGCCCCCCGCTAGTGAGCCACACCCGCCCCCTTCCAAAGCAACTTCAAACCCAGCCCACACCCTCCTTTATTAGCAACCCACACCCCCTTAGCAAATGCAAACCACAGCAAGCCAAGACCCCGCGAACGTGAACGACCCGGACCCTCCTCTCCTCTTATATATATATATATATATATATATATATATATATATATATATATATATATATATATATATATATATCATCCTCATTTCATCAAAACCCTAACCCTAGATCATCCCTTCTTCTCCTCTTCCCATCTAGACCTGAAGTCGCCGCCACCGCAGCCAGAACCGCCGCCCAGGCCGTCCAGAACCGACCCCGGCGACCGCGACCCCGTGCACTGCAGAATTCAGCAGCTAGGTACCTGTGTTCCTGTGCAGTTTTTTGTCGCCTCGCTCGACCAAACGCCACCCCGTATTCACCGGTACGCTCACCCCTTAACCCTCTTCAATATCTATGTGATAGTAGACCTCGAACAACACGTAACCATAGACGAAAACAGCGTCAAAGTTGGCAGAAAAAGACCACTTTATGGGTATCGCAGAAAACTACGGTGATCACCTATGTTCCCAGATTCGTATCTTCCACCACAGAGATCCGAATTCGATTTTTCTTTTTGGTATGCTGAGACCACTTGACCTAGTTTAATTTTTGTTAATTAATATTAGATTATTAACTGCTGTAGGTAGAATTAAATTCGTTAGAAAACCCCAAAAATATACTTTTTTCAGATTTCTAAAAGTTGTGAAACGGAGCGCGCCCCGCCAAACGGGACCGCCCCGCCGTGTACCAAGTATACCAATCGGTGCGCGCAGTGTACCCGGATGCGTGAGAGTTCGCGAAAACTGTTTCGGACGCGTGTGCGCGTCGAAATCAGCCCGTATCCGCGGACAAATTCTATGTCACAACTTTTGTGAAAGTTGTGCGCATTTTGTGCACGCTCGTCAAATTGTGACGAAACTTGCGCCACTAGACTCATGGTAACGCGCTGGTCCTGTGACACAATTTTCACCTAATTCTGAGATAGTTGACCAAGTCGCCAATTGGCGGGCCCCACGGTTGACTTTTTGGGCGAATTTGTGTTCGGTCCATCAGAATCCATATTTGGACATACCGTTGGATTCGTATTGACATTTAGAGTTGTTTGACCTATAATTTGTCCCATTCAGATACTGTTACTCCTGGCACGCTTTCGGTGCAAAATGGGCCACATATGGACCCCGCTTTGACCCGAAATTACCGTTTTGTCTCTGTGTCCAAATTGGACGAAAGGAAAGTGCTTTCTAGCTATTTTGCTTATTTTGGGAATATTGGTGATATTTATTTCAGCATCCGGAGATGTTCATTCTGAGGTCGCAGCTTCTACTCCTGCGTGCGTGACATCTGGATATTACATTTTGCAGCTTTCTTGCCAGGCAAGATACCTTGCCAAATTTTTTACAGTACTTTGTATGCTATTTATATTTCTGTTTATTCATTGTCTGTGTAGTTTTGTTCAGTTATATTCATTGCATGTGTAGTTCGTTCAGTCATTACTATATATATTAGATATGTTGACACACACTTGACACCTAGTATCATGAGAGGACAATCATTAGACATATGGGCTTTTAACCACTCTGGTAAACCGTAGTATATAGTTCGCACTACGGGCGTGTGTCGCGCTGGTCGCTACCCTCGCGGTATATCAATTTCTGGAGTCTCGCTGGTCGCTACTCCCGCAGTATGTCAATTTCTAATGTCCACTGACGTGTGTGTGAGTTGTGAGGTAGATTGAGTAGCCTATCCTTGCCCATACGTCGAAAAGTTGTCCTTATTTGCATTCATATAGATTATCTTGTACAGCGTACTTATATATTTTCAAACAATATGCATGTTCACTGTATCCAATTGTCTTGCTTCTATGTACCTTGTTATGTCCCTCTGAGGACATGGTCCCTTGCCAGGTATAGACGACCAGGAGTATCCGCAGGAGTATGGGCCTGGACCTGATGCATTACTTTCTGCCGATGAGGTCTTATCTTCTGAGCATCATTGATTATCTAGCGATGGATTCCTCTTAGTTGATACACTTCTGTCATCACATTATTTTATATTGGAGATTTTATACTCCTCTCTCATTTTAGATTTTGGATATAGTCTTTGGTAGTGGATTTGTCTCTACCCGACTATTATTTTGGATATTTCAGACTCCTTATTCTAATTTAGTATTTATTTTCTATGACTTGTTGTATGGATGAGATTAGCATACCTGTGACTTGTGATAATATTTATACCACATGTGAGTTTATATTCATATTACAGCGTACGTGTGTATTATGGTATCCATATATTGGAGTTGCCATATACATACGACTGGCATGCTTACGTGTTCCTAGTCCTACGTATTTTAGGACTGGGGCATGACATATTTTTGTGGTGGCCCATGCAGGTCGAGTTAGCCATTTTGGTTACGTAACTGTACCGAGCGGGCCTGTACCTAGGATTAGAATTTTAGATCTCATCCACACTTGACTATAACTTACCTTCCTTCCAATATGTCCTACTTAAGTACTTGCATCCTGCTTGATTCATGTACTCTTCTTAATCCTTCGTCCATCTTTTGCAGAGAGATGAATTTGCATAACGGGCATGCCGCCACCGGGGACAACACGTCTCCAGGGGACGACGACCAATCACCAGGAGAGGCCTCAACGACACCTCTTCTTCCCGGACCGGATAGACTGACTAGCAATCAAATTCCATCAACCCCTTCCACGATACCTAATGGGACCCTTCCAACTTTATCAGCACCGCAGGATGGCCAGACACAGCTGTTCCAATTATTTTAGATGATAATGCAGGAACAGAGGCAGCAAGCAGCAGAGCAGAGGCTAGAATTTCTGGCAGCACTTGAGAGAATGGCTGCACTAGCCCCTGCACCAACCCAGGCACTAGTTTCAGTACCACAAGCTCGGGTTGGTTCAGTCAAGGACTTTGTGCAGATGGGCCCTAAGCCATATAAGGACAATGAGAGTCCAAAGGAGACCACGAACTGGATTACCAATACCAAGAAGTTGTTAGAGGCATCACAACTACCTTCTGACCTATGGATGATAGGCGTAAGGACTCAGTTAGAAGGCAACACGCATCACTGGTGGGAATCAATGGAGCGCCAGTTGGGTACGCGTCAGACTTGGGAATAATTTTTGGAGTGGTTTGAGAGAAAGTACTTTTCGGACACGGTAAGGGACGCGTTGTACGATCAGTTCCTCCATCTGGAGCAGGGGAACAAGACAGTTGATGAGTATGATGCAGAGTTTAGCCGCCTCAGTAAGTATGGCATAGTCCTAATACCTAATAACTTGGAGAAGGCTAAGAGGTTTCACCGTGGGCTGACTCAGGAGCTCCAGCACTACACTAGCTCACAGTCCCGGATCTCTTATGCCGAGTTATTGACAGAGGCCAGGATCCAGGAGGCCATCAGCAAGGGAAACGGAATTCAATAGAGAAGTCACCAAAGACCAGTAAGGATACAACAAGGAGGACCCATTCGACACCCTTTGACACGCCAGCAACCAGATAGTGTCGTACCATATCCAACCAAGGACCCCCGTACTTGTCACTTTTATGGTAAAATAGGTCATATTCATAGAGACTGTCATCGTCGATTGGGGCTGTGTATGATATGTGGATCAAATCACCATCAAACCCGAAGATGTCCTCAGCAGAACCAGAGCTCTATGGCATTAGAATCAGGAATACCGCATACACCCTCAGGTATAGAAGACCAAAGGGACCCACCACTGCTTCTACAGTCTGCACAAAGGGAGGGGACTAGACCCCAATTGAACAACCAAGGACAAGGCCAAGCACTCATTATGACAAATATGGGAGAGCAGACACAGGAAGTCGTAGATACAGGTACGACCTTTTAGTTATAATTGACTTTGCATACTCATAACCCCATTGTGATACAAGATCTTAGATGTACAAATAGATGTAGAATTATATATATGGTAGTTTAGCAATTATGAGGATGTATGTATATTCTACCCAGATGGCATACACGCGATGCTAAGGGATGACGTGAGTAGCAGTAGTAGTATTCTTCCTCTATCCTTATCTTGCCCTCTTGGGTGACTCATCTCCTCTTTTTATATTCATTCCTTATCTCGTGCTTAACTCTTCCTATCATAGTTGTATCTTTTCGTGCCATTATTAATTGTTCGATTTATATCAACTGCACCCCTATTTTGTTAGTTAAAACATAAATGTGTTAGTAATGCTTGATAACTAAGGATGAGTTCTTAATAATAACCCTTATGTGCATGCACTGTAGCAATATCTGTATTCTTTATTAGTTTAACCCTTAAGTAGCACCATGTAGCCTAATAAAAATTTGTTAGATCATTTGAGATAGATCATACCCCTAATAGTTAGTCAAGACCTTAAGTGTTTCCCTAAAAACTTAGACTATGCCTAGGAAAGAGTTGAAGGCACTTGTTACGAACTGATGACTATGACAAATCACTGGAGAGGTAGCGACAGTTGTAGCCAGACGATTATGGTAGAGTAGTCGAATTACTTGCAGCCATACTGGCCAGGTGGCGTGGCAGTATTAGACTACGATACTTGATGGTTACGGAAAAAAGTCATAGTTATGAGATTCCAGACAGGTATTCCAAGATTCTCGACCCAATAAATATAATTGCCTTACAACCTATATAATAGCTTCAAGAGACCTTGGCTACTAGTAGAATTCTTATAAGTTGGGTAGTGTAAGATGAGTAGAAATAGAATGGTGTATGGGCAATAAATGGAGAAGTGTTAGAATGGCAGACCACGATATTTAGGAAGTCCTGCTAGATACCAATGTAGTGCAATAGCTATAGTGATTATTATGAATATGGGTTAGTGTCAATTTCGAGGACGAAATTTTTATAAGTTGGGTAGAATGTAAAACCCCTAATCCTAGAAAACCGTAAATTCCCTTTTTAGTTAATTATTAATTTAATTATAGTAATTATGTGCTAAATAGGAGAAATAGATTTTATTTAATTTTTATTTTATGTGTTGGTAAACTTAGGAGATTTATGGGGCCATTAGTAATTTTTTCGAATTTATTTCATGTAGGAGACCCTTTGAGCAGTTGCTAGCTTAATGGTACGCATTAATATAATTCTAGATTTTTCTACGGGTATATATATATATATATATATATATATATATATATATATATATATATATATATAAGATAAAGAAAGAAAGAAAAACCATTAATGGATCCTTAAACTACCTAAAACCCACTACCCAAACCATTCCTACCCGCCCATGGGAACTACCCACCCGCTGGATTGAAGTCACCAGCCTATTAGCAAAGCCCCCCGCTAGTGAGCCACACCCGCCCCCTTCCAAAGAAACTTCAAACCCAGCCCACACCCTCCTTTATTAGCAACCCACACCCCCCTTAGCAAATGCAAACCACAACAAGCCAAGACCCCGCGAACGTGAACGACCCGGACCCTCCTCTCCTCTTATATATATATATATATATATCATTCTAATTTCATCAAAACCCTAACCCTAGATCATCCCTTCTTCTCCTCTTCCCATCTAGACCTGAACGTCACCACAACCACAGCCAGAACCGCCGCCCAGGCCGTCCAGAACCGACCCCGACGACCGCGACCCCGCGCATTACAAAATTCAGCAGCAAGGTACCTGTGTTCCCGCGCAGTTTTCCGTCGCCTCGCTCGACCAAACGCCACCCCATCTTCACTGGTATGCTTACCCCTTAACCCTCTTCAATATCTGTGTGATAGTAGACCTCGAACGCTTAACCATAAGCGAAAATAGCGTCAAAGTTGGCGGTAAAAGACCACTTTCTGGGTATCGCAGAAAACTGCGATGATCACCTATGTTCACGGATTCGTATCTCCCACCACAGAGATCTGAATTCAATTTTTCTTTTTGGTATGCGGAGACCACTTGACCTAGTTTAATTTCTGTTAATTAACATTAGATTATTAACTGCTGTAGGTAGAATTAAATTCGTTGGAAAACCCCAAAAATATTTTTCCAGATTTTCAAAAGTTGTGAAACGGAGCACGCTCCGCCAAACGGGACCGCCCTACCGTGTACCAAGTATACCAATCAGTGCATGCAGTGTACCCGGACACGTGAGAGTTCGCAGAAACTGATTCGGACGCGTGTGCGCGTCGAAATCAGCCCGTATCCGCGGACAAATCTCGTATCGCAACTTTTGTGGAAATTATGCGCATTTTGTGCTCACTCGTCAAATTGTGACGAAACTTGTGCCACTGGACTCATGGTAACGCGTTGGTCCTGTGATCCAATTTTCACGCAATTCTGAGACAGTTGACCAAGTCGCCAATTGGCGGGCCCTACGGTCGACTTTTTGGGCGAATTTGTGTTCGGCCCATCGGAATCCACATTTGGACATACCGTTGGGTTCGTATTGACATTTAGAGTTATTTGACCTATAATTTGTCCCATTCAGAGACTGTTACCCCTGGCACACTTTTTGGTGCAAAATGGGCCACATGTGGACCCCGCTTTGATCCAAAATTATCGTTTTGCCCCTGTGTCCAAATTGGACGAAAGGGAAGTACTTTCTAGCTATTTTGCTTATTCTGGGAACGTTGGTGATATTTATTTCAGCATTCGGAGACGTTCATTCTGAGGCCGCAGCTTCTACTCCTGCGTGCGTGACATCTGGACATTATATTTTGCAGCTTTCTTGCCAGGCAAGATACCTTGCCAAATTATTTACAGTACTTTGCATGCTATTTATATTTCTGTTTATTCATTGCCTGTGTAGTTTCGTTCAGTTATATTCATTGCATGTGTAGTTCGTTCAGTCATTACTATATATATTAGATATGTTGACACACACTTGACACCTAGTATCATGAGAGGACAATCATTAGGCGTATGAGCTTTTAACCACTCTGGTAAACCGTAGTATATAGTTCGTACGGGCGTGTGTTGCACTGGTCGCTACCCCCGCGGTATGTCAATTTCTGGAGTCTCGATGGTCGCTACCCCCGCGGTATGTCAATTTCTGATGTCCACTGACGTGTGTGTGAGTTGTGAGATAGATCGAGTAGCCTACCCTTGCCCATACGTCGAAAAGTTATCCTCATTTGCATTCATATAGATTATCTTGTACAGCGTACTTATATATTTTCAAACAATATGCATGTTCACTGTATCCAATTGGCTTGCTTCTATGTAGTTTGTTATGTCCCTCTAAGGACCTGGTCCCTTACCAGGTATAGATGACCAGGAGTATCCGCAGGAGTATGGGCCTGGATCTGACGCATTACTTTCTGCCGAGGAGGTCTTACCTTCTGAGCATCATTAATTATCTAGCGATGGATTCCTCTTAGTTGATACACTTATGTCATTACATTATTTTATATTGGAGATTTTATACTCCTCTCTCATTTTAGATTTTGGATATAGTCTTTGGTAGTGGATTTGTCTCCACCCGACTATTATTTTGGATATTTCAGACTCCTTATTCTAATTTAGTATTTCTTTTCTATGACTTGTTGTGTGGATGAGATTAGCATACCTGTGACTTGTGATAATATTTATACCACATGTGAGTTTATATTCATATTACAACGTACGTGTGTATTATGGTATCCATATATTGGAGTTACCATATACATACGGCTGGCATGCTTACGTGTTCCTAGTCCTACGTATTTTGGGACTGGGGCGTGACAATGCGTCCAAGAGAAGGTGGTCGTATGCTCTGCTTGTCGCATAAGTTTGATGTCGCATAGATTTTGATGCCGCATGAAGTGTCTTTTAGACTAGCAAATTTCTTATTCGTTCAACGAGTGAAAACACAATGTGTTCAAGGACACTTGTGTAAATTAGCTATCATGCGTCCAACAAGATGGACTAATGCTGGTTGGCTATGCGGCAAAGAGTCCAGCCGCATAAGGATCATGCCGCATGGAAGTCTCGATCGCATATTACGTCGGCCACATGAGAACTTCGTCTTCTCCAGACAACAAGTTCAGCCATGGCGAAAAAAGCTCTAAAAACTCAAAAATTATTTTCTTCATAAAAACTTCATTTTAAATCCAAATTAAGTGAAACAAAAGCCAAAATGCTTGAAATGAAATGCTCTAACATAAAAAACAACTAGTATTTAAAAACACTAAGTTTTAGTAGATCAAAATTAAGAAAAACTCATAGAACACATAAAAACCAAAATCTTGAAACTCAGGTCTAAAAAGATCTATACATCAAAATCCAAAACTCCAAGAACTAAATATAATCAGCAGCTCAAGGAGAACATTTTCCATTAAATATATTTTTAAAACAATATATATATATGAAAATCCAAAAATCTATGGCTTTACCACTTTGAGCAAGATGTACTTGCCTTGGTGGACTTAACAAATCTCTTCCTAGAACTAAGTCTAGGGCTAGGGCTAAGGCTAGGGCTTCGGTTGGGAGCACTTGAGGGAAAGAGGAAGAAAAAAGAAGAAAAAAAGTAGAAATAAGGAAGAATGAAGGAGGAGAGAGAAAACCACATATATATACCAAGTGGATGAGGTTAGCCTTAGGATTAAGTCATGACACTCTCCAACAAATCTCAACCATCTAAAATAGGCTTGGTGGTTTCAAGAGTGAACCGGGTCTGGTATCCATCCTATATACGGGTCCTAGCACGGGTCTATGGCAATTGTCAATATGTTCACTACTAGTCTCGGACAGTCCCCCACAATAAACAAAAATATAATTAAATAAATATAATATAATTAATAGGAACCTACATGTAAATACAGCATGAATACATCTATAGGAGAAATTTAAATATCACAAATTCAAGAAATACCAAATCTGGGAACATGTGTGACAGTAGCTTGTTGTAGGAGATCCAAAAACTCTGTAGAAATCCCTGAAGGATAGATATGGATAATATAGAGTAGTCATCCTTCTATTAACAAGGAATGAATGGCTCAATTCCTCAGCTATGACATAGTCTCTCTCTCTCTCTCTCTCTCTCTCTCTCTCTCTCTCTCTCTCTCATACTTTTCTAATATGTTATCACTATAGACACTCCAGTAGCTCCAGACTGCCAGTTTATAATGACAAGAAATGTATGTCTCGTTATGGCTTCTATTCGTATAACATGGTTGAAACTGATGTCAACAAAAACTATTTATATGGCTTATGTTCTTGATTAAAACCATATATACTTTGTGAATAATGATAACTGTATGTCAAACCATACATGATCAACACTACTTATCTATGGTTAAACTTGGTACAAATATAATAAAATTCATGCAAGTAATTTCTTTTAATCAAGTTTTTTTAATTAAACATATAGAATTTGTTTAGATCATTATCTTTCGGATGCTTTCCATGTTATGCATACATATAAAATGAAGATACAAATTGTCAACTAACATATAACTTGTGGGGTTTTGTGCCATAATTGTTTTCGATTGTTGATCTCTACATGTGCTATGATCTTGAGCTTGATTTCTTTAATTTTCTACGTTCATTAATTGATATTTCTCGAATGATAAATGATACTTTGTATTAAACTAAAATTGGAACATTGACATAGCATATTTTAACAATAATGAACCTTCAATTAAAGGTTTAACATATATTATAAGATTAATGTTTTCTGGGTACTATGTTGGTTGCTTGTCGAAAAGAAGAAGATAATTATTAAGTGTTGTTTATCTGTAGAGTATCTAATGTCTTCAAACACATTTGCTTCCTCTGATTGGTTATTTTGATTACCGTCCATTAGAGTTACTGTCAGTTACTGGCAAAGAACAAGATTTTTCTCATTTTGGAAACACAAGAAAAAAAAAATCTCATAAAGAAATACAACAAAAGATCAGTTAACATACTTAATTTGATATGATATTATCCATTTTAAACTTGGTTAGATTTTAGTTTATGTATTCGATTATATTTTAATTCTATGTATTATCATAGTCCTTTATCATTTTTATTAATATTAGTAAACATATTATGGTGATTATCTTATGTTGTTATCCTCACAATTTTCATTATGTTATACTATATCTTCCTGTTTGGAGTAGAATGTATGCATACAAAATTTTAAAATATTATCATTGTGTTTGGATTGTCGTTTATGATAAGTTTTTTCAATTGATTCTACTTATCTATTATACATTTTAAATGGTAATGTAGCAACTATCAAGCGTCTGTGGTTTATGATAAGTTTTTTCAATTAACTCTACTTATCTATTATACATTTTAAATGGTAATGTAGCAACTATCAAGCATCTTGTTTATATTTAGTTGGAGACAATAGATTATGGATGAAAAGTCATTAGAATAACTATTCTTTAATTGTATGGCTATCCTAACTTTGCTAATGGTTAGTATATCCTTGTCATGTTAATTGATTATTTTTCTTTTGGTTAATACTAATATGACTATGTCTTTTTGTTAATAAACCCATAATTTTTTTATTTTAAATAGTACATTTGAAACTGGAAGATATATATGGATGAATAGCAATTGATTCTCTTATTATTTAATAATTATGGGTTCAAGTCATTTTTTGTGATTTTATTTTTAAAAAGATACAAATTGCTATTGAGTTTTGTACCATCCCAATGGATGCATGCATGTTGCACTGCGTGCTCGAAAAAACTAGTTGTCCGCAAACTAATTTTTTGCAGGCCTCATCGGACTGCTGGCCACTAAAAGATCAAAACTGGAAATCACCAACCTGGTATTTCAATAATATCTAAACTTATAAATCTCAGGAAAAAAAAAATAAAGTTGGTGCGATAAAGTTGTCCTATCTATAGGGAAACTATGATGCCTAATTGTCCTAAAAACTATAATAAACCTGGAAGTCCTATGTCTAAATAACTTATAAACTTATTTATGAAATATATAACCCAAAATTAATACAATTTTTTTTCCCGACCCCAAGATGTCAAACCATACAAGTTGGAAGTCTCTACCCTAGATATCAACAGAAATAATTATTTCGCATGGAGGTTGGATGCTAAGCTTAACATTGGCTCCTTGAATTTGGTACACGCTGAATACTCATCTAGCAAAGAAGTTACTTTGTCCTGGAGAAAGACTAAAGCAACAATTTTTTGTGTCGTAGATTTGAAAAATGAGTATCATTGTAGAACTTCCAAAATTTCTATGGAAATTCTTGAAGAATAGATATTTTGAAGTTGGTATACTGCTAAGATGGATTTCTCCTTTCATATTTTGAGAATTTTAGGATAAGCCAGTCTATATACGTGATCTAGTACTGATCTATAGGGGTCTACGGTAGTCTCTCATATAACTTGTCAAAATTAGAAATCATAAGTTAATTAATCAATTTTAGACCTGTCGATTAACATATGGATGAATGTCAATACGACTTTCGAACCACTAGAAGAAAATCAATATCAAAATATATGGATCTAATATCGAATACAGGTACTCACAATACAAGTAATGACTGTATCAATATTGGATACATGAAAAATACAAGAATATATGATACAGAATAAAATATCCATATAAATATGGATACTTGGAACGGGGAATGACATTTCTTCTTCTTCTTCTACCCGAATGACCTATAGCAAATCTAAAAAGATTAGTGTAAAATTTGTATAGAGGGGGATGGATAAAGTGGACAAAACAGACTCCCCAGTCGAAAGGATGGGTTCTCGTCTCGACAAAGTCTTGAAAACGCTTTCTTCTTCACAGCTAAGAGTGAAAAGTCAAAATGCCGATTCTTAGGAATCAAGTTGCTTTATTTACAACTTTACCCTTAATTCACTCTTTAGACACTCGATTTTACCTTTCTCCTATTTGTTTTATGTGATCCCTTACTATTTGGACATTCTCCATCTCTATTCTTTTAACAACTTGAGCTCCGTCTTAATGGGCTGTTTTTGTTGGAGTAAAAAATTGTGGGTATATTCGACAACAGTAGTATCATATACTTTATTACAAGAGTAGAAGAACTAATTGTCAAAACAAAACTTGCAAATAAGGGTAGCTATAATAACAAAAATGCTATTCACCATCCAAGTTTTTTGGGTGATAACATGGTGCCGACAGGGTGCTGACATGACGATGTTTTTCAGTGTTATATAATATTTTTTTTTTCTCCAAATTATCATTTTTGATATTCTAATTTTATTTTTGAATTCTATTATGAAAATTTTCATTCATGATTCTTTAACACTAAAACATGGTGCTGATGTGACAACGATTTTAGTGTTATATATAGCATATTTTTTCAAATCTCTCACTTGTTACGGATAACATATTCTTTTATAAAATCTTTCATTTGTGATCAAATTTTTCTAACACTAAAATCGTCACAACCTTAGTCCTATATCATCTCATTTCATGAATAATGGTATCACCTAAAAAAAAAAAATTTTGAATGATGGATATTATTTTCGCTGTAATAAACCTAACCCCAACCCAGTCCACTCCAACCCAAACATCTAGCAAGTAGGTCGGTCCAATTAAGATAAAAGAGCCAAACAACGGATTTGGTTTTCTGCGTCTCCTCACAAGGTCAAAAGAGTAAATTAGTCTCACACTACACAATAAACCCTAACCCCAGCCCCCACACACGTATATAATGTACTTCACCATCTCCGTTTCCGCCGTTCCACTTTCATTCTTCAGCAGCCGGAGGGGAGTTGGTGCGCTCGCCACCATGGTAACCAACGATCCCAATCTCTCTATTTTTTACTTATAGAAGTGAAATATCATGAGAAATCCAAACGAGTATAGATCATCAATTAAATTGCTAGGTTGTAGATTCGATTTTAGGTGTTTTGCTGTTCTCTATCGACTGGATTGCAATATATTTTGGTTGCCTAATTTTTTTATTATTTATCGATTGTTAAATTTTGGGTTATTTAGCTCCAATTGGGCACCTGATAAACCGGTGACGTGTCCGTGTGGTGTCGGACACGCCTAGTCATCCGTGGTTGGTACAGTCTAGTACTCTTCTGCCTGCCTGCCGTTGCAGATGAAAAAATATATTAATTTTTATGATTGGTGATCCTGAAGTTCAAAATCGATTGTTACTTGATTTCTGATGCTCGGCTCGGGAGATCGTGAACAGAAATCATACTATGGAATCTGATTTCAGTTCATGGATCTGAAAGTGTTTCAAATTCCTCAACAAAATGGTGAAGAGAGGAAGCATGAGTGTAATATGTCACCTTCCAAATTCTCCAACCAAAGAGGCCTTATAGAGGTTTGACCTTGAATTCCTAACCCTTTATCTGTGTTGCACAAATACGGACATAGATACGGTTAAGCACACAATATGGATAAGAGATGCATACATTTTCGAATAGATACAATGTAGTCACCTGTTTTGCATTAATACGGTCCGGGTATATTGAATGAGCATCGATACGGGTAAGGATACGGGCACCATTTTCCTGTGCCCATCCAGCATAGGCCTTTATCCTGTTACATTGGTCCAAAGTCCTTCCAACTTGTGAACTGAAGTCCTCCTAGCTGGATTGGTAGTAGTAAATAGTGTCATATTCTGACACTATTTCTTGACCTATCTAAAATTATGAAATCCTTGAACCAAACAAGGAATCTATGATAAAATATAAATCCACCAAATTCCAATAATTTCTTATTTCCTTTCCAAAGTTCTTGAATTAAAGTAGCCCTTTGTTTATAGAAAGGATTAATGTCAGACCCACAGTGATGTAGATGGAAAGAATGTCAAGCAAACTAATGTGAGTTGATGGGAGTTTTATTATTAAACCATAATCATGGTTGTCAGATCTTAATTTTTGTGAAAGCCATTTGTTCTTTTATAGCTCTGATTTTTTTGTCCTTGATGATTTTTAGCCACTTTGTTCAATTGTTGTACAATTATTCATGGACCCTTTACTATGGACTGTGCCAAATTTGTCTCTATTTCCACAATTGCATATATTTCCATTTATATTGCCCCTCTTTTCAATTTCACAGAATTCCATGTGTTTTGGCTTTAATACTTCAATTATTTTGGGTTTCTAACCCATTTATTGTTTACGAAAATTTCTTGAAGAATGTATGACCAAATCCTTGAGCTTTGGGACTGTATAAAGTTCCCTATTTTGTTATTCAAAACTTCATTTTTAGCATGAATGGTACACAGGATAGATATTTTAAACAATCTCTAAAAGGAAAATGATGTCATCTTTAATTAGCTATTATCTTTAATTAGTTCTTACAGGTACACATTTACTATTCACATTTATTTAGTAATAATTGTTGAAATAAGTTAGCATTACACAAAGCATGTTTTTTGTTGACATAAATTCCTTATCATTGTCTAATCTTCCGTTGTCTTACTTCATTATTGCATTCACACTCTCCTACTATGTTTCACTCATTTTGTTCTTTCTCATGTTCTTGGATTGTTGTGGGAACAAGGATAAAATTGGATAACGAATTATTGGTGGTGGTTGTTATTGAGAAAATTAAAGCAAAGGATCCTTTATTAATTACCACACTCCTACAGTCCTACTCTCCATCACTTTACCAAACACAATTACCCCTTCTTAATCTCAATGATCGTCATTTATTCTAAGACGGCATTTGGTATACGAATTATTTTTATTTTTGGACAAATTTATAATGAAAAATCTATTTTTTTTAATTTAGTTTAAGATATAAAAATATATTTTCAGAAATTAAGAATAGATAAACAAATAATTTATCCACAAAACATGTGAATCCTAACACTTAAGAATACGGAGTATATTTTTTTGCTCGGACAATTTTTTTTTGTTATCGTTGTTACTTTATACTTTTTTTTTCATTTTTTCGTTTATTATTATTTTTTGTTTTTTAATTGTTATTATTTTCGTTATTTTTGTTTTATTTTTTATTTTTTTAAATTTTTTCGTATTTAGTTTTTTCATATTGTTTCCTTTTTTTTGTATATTTCTTTTTTTTTGTGTTTTTTAGAATTTTTTTGCTTTTTTGTTTGTTTTGTTTTTCTTTTTGTTGTTGTTTTTTTTTTGGTTTTATATCCGTAATTTTATTTTTAAATTTTTTTATCTTTTTTATTTTTTGGAAATATTTGTATAGTCACCAAACATAGGAATATAATTTTTCAAAAAATTTAATTATTTGAAACTTGATTTTCGTAATATATAATTTCAGGCTATATAGTATTCCTCCTGGTACCATACGAACTTAAATGTTTCCAAACATGTTTTTTTACTTCCATTTTAGTTTTATTGAGATCCTAGGACTGATTGCATAATATATTTGGGGGTTTGGATATCTTATTTACACAAGTCATACCATGTTGGGATAAAATGGGTTTTTATTGAATTTCATATGCATTGTTCAAAATTTTGACTTTATGGTATTTTGTTGCTTCCTTTAGCTTCTTTATACCATAACACAACTAACCTCAAGCAAGACATGCACTAGTCTTTGTTGTTTGTACAGGGGTAGATTTCCAACCAGAGTTCTATTTGTTTTTTTTTTCAAAAAATCTAGAGGAACTCATGAGTTACTAATTTTTAAAACTCGGCAACCAAAAACTGTTGGATTAATGTATCTTATCCTTTACTTTTTGAAATGACCTACATAAAAAAATTTAAAAGTCTAAACACAAAAAATAAACATACAAACCATATCCATATTGTAAGTTCTCATTATGAATTTTTATTTGAGTTTATGTGGTTGAACATTTTTTTTTCCGGACAATTCTCAAAAATTGGAAACTGTGTAGTTTTGGTTCAACTTCTTGTCGTCTTCGCTCGTAGTCTAAGATGCCTTCAAGAGATTCTTTATGTATTGGAGCCAGTGCCTGGACAACAAAGTCAACAACACAATCTATTTTAGTGGAGGGTGCCGAGGAAGACGAGCCGTCCTAATCTTTGAAATGTGGCATATGAACGAATGGGCCAATATTGTACCCTTCCTTCCACCAAGGTCATCGTTGCTACCTATGTTGTAATAAATCCTAACTGGCGTGCATCAGTTTGGCACTGTTGTGCGTCCATTATATCGTGTGCATGATCGCCAATCCTCTCCCATAAATCGCCTTAGGTGGGTTGGTGCTCTTGTTGAGCTCTGGCACGAGTCTACATCTCTCTGAACAAGAAAGATGTCGATAAAGTTTGTAATATATATACAAGATCAGTGAAAGGGCGATAATGGAAAATAATTAGTGAATTCCTAGAACGGCGATAATGGAAAATAATTAGTGAATTCCTAGAACGGACAAGATAATTAGTGGATTGAAATTCTAATACCCAGTTAAGTCTATACACCTCATCTCTAAAACTATGTCACGTTATACTCCTATAATATTAGATTGTCGGACGTGATATTAGCCAGCTACACATTATGTGGATTCCATCTCAACATGATATGTATAAGTTGTACAAGTATATGGGGGTAAGATTTGAGAGGTGTGTAACAATTTCTAGTCATCCTTTGTAACTTCTTTGTCAATTTCCTCATATCATATAAATGAGAGAGATTCTATCTTTAGCAACTACTTCTTGTTTGGTACAGACTATATATTTTTGGTTGTTCATTTCAATAAAATCAACACAGCCATTATAATTTCATGGTATCAGAGCCACCTTTTTCAAAGCAACACCGGCATTCCTCATGGCTGTTGCTCTCAACAAAACTGAACCTCAATGGAGATCTCTGAGTCCTTATTACTTGCATCACTCGGACAGCCCTGGAGCATCACTTTTTTCACAGCTATTTATACAGTATTCATAACATTATGAAAAAAGATAAATGATTTAAGTGAAAGTTCCAAATATTTTTTAATTAGATTCTAAGCCATCATCTCTACTCTATGCTGCAATTTCTACATGGTGTGGTCTAAACTCTGCGTGGTTTCCACATTGATTTATAATTTTCTTTTGTTCTTTTGAAGGATCGTAGTGGTGAAATGTTTTCTGGCTCGAAATTCTTCTTATTTTATCTTCTGTTCAGGTGAATGTGCCAAAAACCAAGAAGACTTACTGCAAGAACAAAGAGTGCAAGAAGCACACCTTGCACAAAGTCACTCAGTACAAGAAAGGCAAGGACAGTTTGTGTGTTCAAGGAAAGAGGCGTTATGACCGAAAGCAGTCAGGTTATGGTGGTCAGACAAAGCCTGTTTTCCACAAGAAGGTATTTGATGTTTATACACATTACACCTTATTGTAAGTTGGTAAGGTCGGTATTATATTTATGTACTTTGAATGAAAATCACAGGCAAAGACTACGAAGAAAATTGTGTTGAAGCTGCAATGTCAGAGTTGCAAGCATATATCACAGCACCCGATAAAGGTTAAACCGAAACTTTAATCCCTTGTGTGCTCCTCTTTTGAAATATTTCTTACACTCAAATTGAATTATGTATTGCAGAGGTGCAAGCATTTTGAAATTGGTGGGGACAAGAAGGGGAAGGGAACATCTCTCTTCTAATTTTTTTTTGCCTAGAAATGATCTTGAAGAAACCTGGGGGACTTGCTTTCTTGGTGCTTTGTTTTTTGTTTATCTAGGGGTATTTTGACTTCTAGTAAAAGTTATGATATACAATTAGATGTTTTTGTTGAAATTTATCTGATGGTAGAGACCTGCGTCTTGTGTTTTATTGAAGTCTACTTGGGTTAGTTTTTCTGAAATTTTCTGCTGAAATGGAAGTGGACATGCATGCAACCTTATGGTCTGTGTATTAATGTTGTGGCCTATGCAGTACAGTAGGTACCATCGGATCATATTGTTGGCAATGTTAACATGAATATGAAAGCTACACTGACATGAATTAGGCACCAGCTTGCAGTCTACTACTGTTAAGTGTCCTTGTCAAGTTAAGTGCAATGTGTTAGGCAAGAGATGGTCATGGTGCAAATTAGTAGCCTGTCCCCTATATTGTTTGTTTATTGAACTACTCTACTAGTTATCATGTATTAGTGTACTTTGTTTTGGGTTATCGAACTGCTCTTGCATCTTCATGTGGTATTGGTCGTAGCTGAATAAACAGGTTTCTAATCTGGATGTACAACCTGCCAGACTGAACACTTGAAGGAACAATTACCAAACTTTTCAGAAGTCTGAAGTGTAATAGTAGATTTTATTTAATTTGCCATACAAATTCATGCTGTGCAAATATCTCAATTAAAATGTGCTGTTGCTATGGTTCTCATGCTCAAAATGTTGCAAACTATTGGACAAACTGAACACCAGTCTTACCTGCTTGTTGCAAGGATTCTCGAATATTAGTCTTAAGGATGATGCTGAGTAACAATCAGTAGCACCTAGAAGTACACACCAGAAGCCCCATGTTGGTTGGTCTCAGATTTCAAAGTTTTTATTATAGAAGATGCTGATGATTAGATCATTTTCTTGTCCGGTTTGTTGGATTACCTAGTTCGAAGTTATTGCGTAAGATAACACAGATCACCTTCTTGTTGCCAAGTAGGTGTACTTACTGATCAAGGTTAAGATATGAGGTTGGTCAATTGGAAGCAGAATAACAACTTGGTTGCGAAGAGAATCCGATGCGATTATATACTATTATAGTTCAGGCAGCATATAGAAGCCTAGAAGTTCCTTGAGTTTGGCATAGTTTTCAGAGTAAATCCTTGTTGCTATGGAAAGGCTAGATGGAAGGGGTTTCTGCCTTTGCTAGGTTTTTCTAGGAAGGACTCGGTAAGGAGAAATAATCCTATACGCGAGGATGCTGCAATCGCCAATTATTCTCACGTTATTTGTGTTATCTGGTTATCAGATATTGAGATGGTAAGCTGTACTCATCACTGTAATAAAATGCAAATGTGGTCCTACATTAAAGCATCTTCAGGTGGTCCAGGACTCAGCTTGCATTCTCTGAACACAGTTATTCTCTGAACACAGTTATGCATGCTTGCCCCAAGCATCAATGCACCTCCTTCAATAAAGTTCATTTTTCTCTTTCTACAAAGAATTTGATTTGGTGGGAAAGAGATGAAAGGAAATTTTTATTGAGAATGATCCCATGGATGTAATTAGTTCAATAGACTGTTCCTATATGACCTTCGGTCTTTTCACTGGCAAATAACATATAACTATACAGAACTCTTTGTCTCATTTGGATGAACTAGTCACTGAATCATCTTCATTCTTTCGTTTCTTCGGATTGAAGTATTGGCCAAGATCCTCATGGAAGAAGAAGCATTTTTCGATATTCACCGAGCAATCTGAAACCTCAATTCTCTGCACTGGTATGACGGTGACTGGACTCTTAGGGCAACACAAAGGGTTGGGCATCTGTTCCTCAAATATGCACCGACACTTTTCAATCTCCACCTACATATACAAAAAATGAATTATGTCAATAACTATATATATATATATATATTAGATTAGTGATGGGTGTCGACAACTTACTTGATGTTCCACTGGCATTATATGCTTGAGAATGTCCAGATAGGCATCACATTCTAGAGGAAGAAGTTCTTCGAGTGCGCATTTTAGAGATGCTGTGGCAATTGAGCTCGCTCGGCATCCTACAAACTTCACCTCTACGATTTTGTAAACAATTAATCATCATCTGATTATTACTTGGTTAATTAAACTCTTGAAACGTATGGATCGCTAGTTGAATTCAGCTTTGCACTAATTACCTAAGAGTGAGCGAACAAGGAGCTGGGTGGTTCGAGCTGTCAGTGCAGTTTCAGGTGAGCCTAAGCACCGGATTAGGAGGCCAATGTAGGAATAGGGAGTTATGCAAATGACACCCCAGTCCAGGGCCTTGAGGACTGCTAATTCCATTCGTTTGATTGTGTTCAGCTCAAATGTGTGGTCAAGATCCCCCGTCTTTATCGCATTTCAGGATTAAACATAGTGAATGAACCAATTATTTCAGTATTTGTTTCACTGTAAATTGTGTCATATATATGTAGCAAAAACTGTGATATAATCATCCCCAATTCCAGCAACATTTGTTGCAACACCAAGTTTTTTGTTGCAAGGAAATTCCATTTAGGATATGTACTACTTTGTAACATGTGTATACAATTTATATTTTATATATGTGTTATGTTATAATTTGTACTAGAAATGTAGTACCAACCTGGAACTCATCCAATAAAGGAATGTCAACCTCATCAACCTTGGAAGCAATTGACAGGCAGGCTACGGATAACAATTCTATCATCCATACTTCCCATTCCTGATAATTAACAATTTATAGAGAAGCAGAAAAATAATAAATATCAGAATGCTACTAATAGAGAATTGCGGAAAAGAACAATATCAGAGAAACAATTAATATATAGCCTGATCAAGATTCAACAGTTAATATAATAATTAATTTGACCAAAATTACCAACTCAAAGGAGAAATTGTGCTTACAATAGAGCTGTTCATGGAGACGAAGCGATCGAAGTAATTGGCAGCGGCAAATAATGTTCCGAATCCCAGACCAAGTCGACCGCGACTGTGAACCTGCAATTTTCAATTTCACAAATTAGGTGCATATAAATATTTCAATGGTAAAGGTGTACGTACGTACGTAGTTAATTGGATGCATGCGTGCGTAGACGTACGTACCATGATGAACCATTTCAAGGCTCTGATTCTAGAGATGGCTAGACCGGCCGAACTTTGCAAATGCTCCGAGTAGTCAGTTGTTGGTCTATGCATCGGCTCCTTCTGCAAGTAATTTTGTAGAAGAATCTCATGATCACAGTCTTCTTCGTCAACCCCCTCCTCGACTGTTGACAATAATGTGTAGGCATGGGAAACCTTCTGATCCGTTATTGGGGTCGTCGACGGAGAGCGCGAGTTGCTGCTGCTGCTGCTGGTGGAAAGGAAGTGGTGGTCTTCATCACACAGGAGAAGATTAATGTCACTCCCCATTAATTTAGTTGTGGGATGTGAAAAATTTAATGAGAGAGAGAGAGAGAGAAGGATCGAAAGAAAGAAAAAAGAGAGGAGATCGAGAGGCTAAGAAAAGAAGAAAGGATTATATATTGATGCAAAACTGTTACTATTAGATAGAGAGAGAAAGCAAGGGAAGGCTTGGTGCTTCTAACGGTTTTTCATTTTATTTATAAGTATTACTCTCTCTCTCTCTCTCCCTCTCTCTCTCTCTCTCATCTATCCAAAGAACGTACAACGTGGAGAAGTGGTGGAGGGAAATGCAACTAACCACACTATAGATATATGCTAAGTGTTACTTGCGTATATATAGGAGGGAATGAAGAGAGTGTGTGTGTGTGTGTGTGTGGTGCTTTAAAAACGGAGTGGTCTGTCCTCATGAACATGGGTAAATGCTGTGCATATATGATGGTGAAATTTTTGAACAAGAGAGTTAAACCAATGGCGTGACAGCACACGAGGATAAGTCTGTGACCAGCCTACTTTTCTAATTAATAGCACACCACAATCTGTAGCAGTACCACCACAATCTGGATCAGCATGTCAGGCACAATATATTTTGGCCGATGTATTTGTATAATTTTTTTTTTTTCAAAAATTTTGCAAGAAGCTTTCAGACTCCTTCAATACATGATGAAATAATTTTCACATATTTTCATTCTTGAGGCTTCCTTTTTAATTAATTATTTGACATTAAGAATAATGTATGAAATATTTTTATGATATAGAATAATTCCTAAAATATTTCTTATAATAATTTGTGAAATATTTTTATTCGAGAAGCTTCTTGTAAGCCTTACATTCCGGCACTATAAATAAGGGGGAGGCTCATTTGCTTCTCACCATCCAAGTAGTTGTAAACTCTCTCTAATATAGTAAAGTTTTCAATATTTCAATCTCACTCTTTTGTTCAACATTTTTTTATTTTTGTCTTAGTGATCTAGCTAAGCGTTCGGAAAAGGCTTGCACGGGTCTTCGAGTAGAAAGTTCATGCGCCGCACGTGTCGAAGTGAGGGAAAAATCACTAAGTCCGTGACAAGTGGTATCAGGACGAAGATCGGTTGGTACCATGTCGACATCCGAGAATGTTCACCAGAAGCCCACGTCATCTAAGGAGAGGAACCTCAAGATCAACAAGAGGGACAAGAGTAAGGAACCTACGACGGAACGTATCCTTGCCGATCTTGCAGAACGTCTCGAGATCTTGGAGTCGGATTCGAGGGACATAGGGATGCGCATGGGCTCCATGGAGCAAAGCAATACAAGGCTAGAGGAGTTCTACAATGGGCTGGAGAGTGACGTCGTTTCATCCGTGGTAATATTCTGGGAGAAAATCCGAGAGATCCGATTCGTACTTGAGGAGGAGCTCAAGGCACATCGTGTAAAAATTGAGGACTTGCGCGGAAAGGTCCGAAGCTACGAGGAGCTAAAGACTGTGGTCGAGAGTTGCGGAGAACTTAAGACCAAAGTTGCCATTTTGGAGAAGGCCGTTGCGAATGGTGGATCTTCGAGTAGGGAGGCACCGAGAAGAAAGATCCATGAGCCAAAATCCTTCTGTAGGGGTATGAGATGCCAAAGAAGTGGAGAACTTCTTTTGGAACATGGAGTAATACTTCACATCGAGGATGAGGCCGAGAAGGTAAACATTGCTTCACTATATTTTACCGATGATGCTATGTTGTGGTGGCGTCGTAGGTGCATGAAAATAAAGAAGGATTTATGCTCAATTGAGACTTGGGATGATCTCAAGAAGGAGATCAAGTCTCAGTTCTACCCGGAGAACGTGGAGTTCGCAGCAAGGCGAAGCTTGCGGCAACTCAAGCAAATCGGAACAGTCAAACAGTACATTGCGGAATTCAAATGCATGATACTCACCATATCTAGCATGGGCGAGGAGGATCGCTTGTTCTTCTTCCTCGATGGACTTCAACCGTGGGCGGCACAAGAATTACAGTGACAGAGGGTGCAAGACTTGAACACCGCCATGGCAGCAACCGAGAGGCTCGTCGAGTATAGGTGGAACGACAATGATGCCAAGGTCAATCCAAAGACTACCAAGGAGAATGGTGCGAGAGAGAATGAGAGATCTCCAATGGAGGGTCCGTCCGAGGAAAAGAAGCATAAAAAGGCCCAACCCGAATGGATGGTTTCGTGCTTCATATGTGAAAAAAATTACTATGCTCAAAATTGCCAGAATAGGAGTAAGTGTCACGACCCGCACCCGAAATAAGGGCACGAGTAGTGAACACCGCCCAGCCTACGCCGCAGCATCGGCGGTAGAAGCTGTCTGGGTCAACCATACTATCTAACCATCTAATACAATATATATATATATATATATATATATATATATATATATATATATATATATATATATATATATATATATATATATATATATATATATATATATATATATGGTACATGTCAATGTTATCTCAACTCCAAACAGAGAAACAATATGGTATATGATAATGATACTCAATCACAAAATAAAACTAAAGGAGGATGAAAGCACGATATGGAATAACAGAGGGAACGAGTCACAATACATCCATCAGTCCAAAATAATATATATACATGCCAAACGCCTCAATAAAAGTCTAATACAAGTCTAAACAATAAGTCTAAGCCTCCTCAGCATCTGGTACTAGGTCCTCCTGCTCTAAATGTCACCCTCACTTTTCCAACTAAGGGTAGTTTGGTAATTGGGTATAGATATATTTATTTTAGGATTATTATATTAAATGTTGTGCATGTTGTAAATATTTATTTATTGTATTTTTTTACTTATTGTTAGATGTTAGATTTATTTTTGGACTTGTGTAGTTGACCTAACTAGTTTAGATTAGATTCATGGACCAACATTTAATTCTAGTTAGAATTGAGCCCAATAGTAAGCACATTCATTAGGAGGATAAATTAATTAGTGAAACTAATTAGACTAGAACATTTTCTCCTTAATTTTTTTTCATGACAAGCCCCAAGGGGTATTTTGGACAATTCATAGTAGCTTGGAGGAGGGGTAGAGGCCAGCCACCTATTGGAGTATGGAGAGACTCTCTCTCTCCTCATTTGTTATTCCAAATCTAGATCTAGAATTTTTTCTCTTCCAAATTTTTTATTCCCACACCAATTTTTACTCAAATTTTTTTTCTAATTTCTTCCCTATTCTTCATTGGAGGCTATTAGAACAAGGCTCTACAAGGAGGAAGTAAGGATCTACAAGGAGGAAACAAGGATCTACAAGGAGGAGCAATGATCTACAAGTTGGATGCTCTTTTCACCCAATTTGGAAATTTTATTGAGAATCCATCTTTCAATAGGTACAATTCAGTTTTCTCTCTCTAATTAGACTATAAATATGTGATTTAGTCATAAGAAACCACCCCATATGCTAAGTCTACCCATATGAATTGGAATTAGTTTCATATGAGACCTATGGAGAAAGTTATGTGGTATTTTGTGTCAATTTTGGAGAAATTTCAATATTGGCACATCTTGTGTTAGTCAATAGGTCAATTAGACCAAATTGACATGTGTTTGATTGTGTGTGTGACTAGTTTCATGTCCACAATTGGATACGTGTAGGCCGTATCCCGATAATTTGGAGATACGGGTTGATTTGAGGGGTTTTCTTCGACACGGGGGTTTGAGCTTGTCACATTTTGAAACGGGCACGTAGTTGAGTAGTTACTTCTTCGTATTGTTCATAATTATGATTTTAGACTTGCTCGTGTCCTTCAGGATACGGTTGGTTGTGTAGTGGAGCCGTATCGCAAGCGTATCATAGAATAAGTGTGATACGGGTATGGTGCACTTCACGTGTTTATTTTATTATATTTTAATTCAATTTGTCATGGTAATAGCTATTAGAATGATATAATTATAATGGTTGTATGATATATATGCATATGTATATTTATGGATATGTTTATGTTTCATTTTGAGGTGTTGGTGGCCATGAGAGATAGGGGTTCATATGCATCACTAGTGTGGTTAATTGTATTATATATATAGTGATATATATATATATGTATGTGGTAACACACACACACACACACACACACACACACACACATATATATATATATATATATATATATATATATATATATATATATAGAGAGAGAGAGAGAGAGAGAGAGAGAGAGGTATACATATATGTATGTATAGTTATATTTATATGTATGTGTTTGGTTAGTGATATGTTATATATTCATATATGTGTGTGTGTGTATAGATTCATATTTACATATGTGTGTGTGTCTAAGTGTGTGAGTGAGTGAGTGTAAGGTGTAGTGTGTGTAGTGAGAGGGGGGTCGGGTAGCAGTGCGCAAATGCAACTGCAGCAACAGCAAGAGGCTACAGCAGCAAGCCACAGCCAGAGCAACCACTGCAGCAACTGTGCAGCAACTGTGCAGCAACAACAACAAGAACAACAACTACTGCAGCAACAACAAGAGGAGTAGCAGCTTCAGTAGCAATTAGCAGCAAATGTAAGAGCAGCTGCTGCTGCAGCATTCAGTAGCAAGAGCAACAACAACATTCATAGTAAGGGCAGCAGCTGCAGCAGCTAGAGCAATGCATCAGCAACAGCAAAGGCAACAACAAGGGCAGCAGCATTAGCAGCAACTAGAGCAGCTAGGGGGATGCACAGCAGTAGCAAGGGTTAGTTAGTTTTATTGATAGTCTAGTTAGTTAGTTTTATGAATTATCTAGTTAGTTATGTATACATATTGTTAACTATATATATATATATATATATATATATATATATATATATATATATATATATATATGTAGATAAGCACTAGTTAGCATTAGTTAGTAGAGAATTGTATAAGTTCAATACATGTTAGTATATAGTTAGGTGTATGGATAGTTAATTGCATGTTAGAATTTGAATTACCTTGTGATACCAAGGTAATGTCAAGGTATTGAGTTTGTATATCAAGATGGGTGTGTAGGTGGTGTGATACCGCATTGGTTCAAAGCCAAGGTATCCACTTAGCATTAGTTTAGCTAAGAGTACTATATATATTGTCTTGTATATATATATATATATATATATATATATATATATATATATATATATATTATAGTTTTTCATATCTAATAACTTGAGTATCTTATGATACAGTACGTTGTTGGTATCATAATATCTTAGAATAGCTAGTATGGCCTAGTTACATAGTGTATGGACCTAATACCCTAGAGTTAGACTCATACAACTTAGAAATAGCTAGTTTGACCAAGTTTGACTAGTTTAATCTAGAGTTGACCTAGTTTGACTATTTTGACTTAGAAATAACTTTATGACTTAGAATTGAACTAGTTTAATTTATTTTTATTCCAAAACTTTGTATTGATGCATATACCATATATAGGTCTGTGTGACACCAGCTTGGACATCGAGAGACACACATTGCTCAGGACCTCAAGCGAGTACATTTCTTTGTTAGTTTTCATTTTATAATAGTGTATATATCTCATGTTCTAGAACTGTATACTTGATTCTGACACAGTGGTTTCACGGACTGGTACTACATGGATCCTGTCAGGAGATGTTATCTACTACCATGTTCAGCGGATACTCCTTCACATGTATTTTATCGTGTGTATCAGGTATTGATTTATTGTATTTCGTGTTCACACACTGCTAGTGTTCAGTGTGCTTATATTCGTGTATACACACTGCTTGTGTTCAGTGTACCTATATTCGTGTATACATACTGCTCGTGTTCAGTGTGCCCATATTCGTGTTCGTAACGTGTCATGATTGGATCCATTGGTATTAGTTGGGGATGGGGGAGTATGAGTTGATTATGTGATCTAGCCCAAGTGTATTCGTGTACATGTCAATTATATCCCACACTTGTAATCGAGTTACCTTATTGTATTCGTGTTCAACCTAAACCGATCACATAATAAACTTGTATTCCAAGGCACATTGGTTAGATTTCAATTATTCCTTTTTATTGCAGATATTCTATTGCATGTTCTTCATTTCAGTACATTACATGTTCACTCTAGTTTATTTTATTCTGTTGTTTAGTTATCTTGTATTTTTTCTATTATCTATTTTATATGCTCGATTATGTAATTGAAACTGCTTTCAGAGGTATGTACCTTGCTCAAATCCTGACTGGATATATTTTTCCAGATGATTATTTCATAGATCAGTGTCCTACATTCTATGAACCTCAGGAGGGTATACCATTAGAGGATACACTGATAGGCCAGGAGGACTTAGTTCCAGAGCCTGAAGAGGTTTAGTTTATTTTTGTGGATTTGTATTAGACTGTTATTGAGATTCATGGCATGTATATTATTTCAGTCTTGTGGATTGTACCTTGATTCTTTCTTCGTTATTCTATTTATGCTCTATCATCCTTAGTTTGCATTGTGATTGAGTATAGTTACATTTATGAGATACCATATTGTTCCTCCTTTTGGAGTTAAGATAATTGACAGGTACCATATATATATATATATATATATATATATATATATATATATATATATATATATATATATATATATATATATATATATATATATATAAGATGTTTAGTTAGTTAGAGTTGACCCAGACAACGTTCTACCGTCGATGCTGCAGTATAGTCTGGACGTACCCACGTACTCGTGCCCAAATATTCGGGTGTGGGTCATGACACTAAAGGAGTATCCTCTAATAGTACGCCGTCCTGCGGGCCGTAGTAGGTAGGACACTGGTCCACAAGCCAATCATCTAAAAAATATATCCAGTCAAGATTGGAGCGAAGTGCATACCTCTAAAAATAGTTCCAAATACATAATCATGCATATATAACAGATAATAGAAAAGAATACAGGATAACTAGCCATAAAAAATAGAATAAACTAGAGTGAACATGTAATATACTGGAATAAAAAATAGGCAATATGAATGACCGCAATTTAAATGGAAATAGATAAAACTAACTAATGTGCCATAGAGTACAAGTTCATTATATAATCGGTTTGGGTTGAACACGAATATAATATGGTAACTCGATTACACGTGTGATATGTAATCGACATGTACACGAATACACTTGGGCTTGATCACATAACCAACTCCTACTCCTCCGTCCCCAACCAATACTCATGGATCCAATCACGATATATTACGAACACGAATATGGGCACACTGAATACGAGCAGTGTGTGAACATGAAGTACACGATAATTAATACCCGATACACGATAAAATATATATGAAGGAGTACCCGCTGAACACGGTAAGGAGAATAATATCTCCTGACATGATTCATATAGTACCAGTCTGTGTAACCTCTGCGTCGAAATCAAGTATACAGTTTTAGAACATGCGATATATACACTATCATGAAATAAAAACTAACAGAGAGATGTACTCGCCTCTGGTCCTGACCAAAGTTATCTTTCGATGCCCAAGCTGGTCACACAATCCTATTTAAAAAATATTATGTTAAATGGGGTAATGGATGAATAATGAATAAAATAATACACTAATTTGCTCTCTAGGTCGATTCTAGGCTAAACTAGGTCCAACTGGGTTAATTAGCCTATTTTAGTCACTAACTAACAACACTAGGTTATATTAGCTATTCTAACTTATTAACACTAGGTAATGTACACTACTTACTAATAAGTAGCTGATACTAATGAGTGTTAAAATATCATACCTTAGAGTGTAACTAATACCTTAGCTATAATATTATTCTTAACTAATATGATACCAACTATTATATATACTACTAATACCACACTAACCTAGCTAACTGGTTCAATAACAAACTAGGATATATCTTAATCAATATACTGATACATAATATATATATAACCTGGACATCTACTTAACCTTCATATAATTGCTTTATAAAATAACTAACTAACTAACTAACTAACTAACTGCTACTAATACTAAATTAACTAATCACTAACTACCTCTAGTATTCACAACTGACCACCTCCCTAACTGATTTACTAGGTACTAATAACTGGCATTCTAAGTATTATTTTTCCCCTTATTAACACCACTTCACTTACTTACTGATACCCCTCTTAACCTTGACTATCAAGCCAAACCTCAGTACGCATGTAGCTAATCTGCTACTTGAACTAACAGTCATTCTAACCCACACTAGCTGATATACTAACATACTAACATTCAGTATTGAACTCAACTAACACTAACACCACTTCACTCAATTGATACCTCACTTTACTGAACTTAATCTCCATACTTCATTGATACTCATCCTACCTTGACAACTGACACTCATAACTAACTTCCACATATGGTGTTAATCCCCATATCACTTGATACTTGATACCATGGGTATTCCCAAACTTATCTCCATACTTATCTCCTAGTTGCTATCAGGTATCAATTCACTGGTACCCCGACACCACTATTATTTCCAGGTAGCTACTGCTACTCAGTCTTCTACTTGGCCTAATGCTCGAGGAGTCCTACCTGCTGCTAATGCATGTCCAATTTAATGCACAGTATGCACTGATATCCATATGCATTTCCCTGATACTCACACAGGTGATCGATCCTCCTCACTACTGCGACTAATACTTAATCACCTGACCTCCACGTTCACCTATTCATGTTCACTATCTTCCTCAAACACTCCAAGGTATATACACCTCGAAATCCAAGTATGTGTACTAGTGCTATATGGGTCAGGTATCATTCCACACCACTACTCCAGGTAATCTTTTTACTCCCCGATACACACACACACAGTGAATGCCCTCTCATCCCTCTTTCCTGCTGCTTGTGCATCCAGGATCCATAAGTTGCTGCTACTGCTGTGACCTTAATCTCCAGTTACTGCTGCCTTTAATGTTACTACTGTTGTTGCTTGCTCAGGTCTGAAATAGACTTGTGTCTCTTCCTTTCTCGAGTCTACAATAAACAACCATACTTCCATATACACATTGGTATAAGCCTTGGTATCAGTCTATAATCCTATACTCTGTTACACTCAAACTCCCAACACTTAATCCTCACTGTTGGACTGAACTCAGGTCACATTCCCTTTAACCGAGCATCACCATCACTCCACACTCACACAAGATACTCCTATACCAATACCACATATTCACTACTACTGCTGCTGTTACTTGACTCCCTCTAGAACATACACAAAGACATACCCACTCACAAAAATGTTGGTAAATATATATACATATATACACAAATACACTATATACTAATGTACATACATGCACTAGTGACAATTAGTCGAATACCTAGTATGCATACTTGAGAAACTTGTGATACGTATTCAAATGAAGAACTAAATCTCAAGTTCTCTCACCAATAGCATATATATATATATATATATATATATATATATATATATATATATATATATATATATATATATATATATATATATATATATATATATAAATTATATAATAATATAACTAAAGTAACTTGCTACAATAAGAATTGAAGAAAATTAACACAACTACACGCAAAATGAGTCCCATATCACATCGTATCGCAAAATACTATGATACGGCCTACACGTATTCATTTGTGGACAGGTATCTAGTCCCACAACCCCGATCTAAGTCTAATTAGGCCAAATTGGTGTTATGACACACACTTGGTGTGTCAATCTCGTAATTCCCCTAATATGCACACAAATTACCATATAGAAATCACAACTCATAACCATTTAGCCTAGAACTTGTTCCTATAGGTAGCCCTATGCCATAGGGTCATTCCTAATGGTCAATTGCATGATTTGGAAGCTAAAAGGAAAAAAAAATTCAAAAAATACTAATTGGAAGATGGTTTTCCAATGAATTGTTCCTACGGACACGACCCAGACACGACCTCTCCACCCAAGCTCCTTCTCCTTGTGCTCATTGCTTCTCCAAGCTCTAAGCTCCTTGTGAAATGAGAATGAGAAAGAAAAATGGAGGTGAATTGAGTGAGAATTCAATGAAGGTAATGATGGAAAATTGGGAATCTAATTTCTAGATCTTGAATGAATGCAAATGAGAGGAGAGAGAGATGAGAGCCCCCTCTAGTAGTGGCCGGCCCCCTTCCCTCTTTTCCAAGTCACTTATAAATATCCCATGTACCCTCCATGATGTATTATGGAGAAATAATTAGGGAGGGCTATTTAGGTAGTTTCTAACTAATTCTAATTAAGCTAATTCTTCTTAATTAATTAGTGAGAATGGTCTAATGGACTTGGGCCCAAGTTAGGCTCACTAGTTGTCATGACAAGTCTAATTAGCATACAAGTGACAAGTCTAACTATTGAACTAGCCTCCTAACAAAAATAATTACTATAAGTCACAATTAATCTATTAACTAATTAATACCATCATCAATTAATTACTATAACACACTAATATTAATAAATTTATTCTTAAAATTATTTACCCATTCCAAATTACCAAACTACCCCTAGTTGAAAAAGTGAGGGTGACAATCCTACCCACCTTAGAAAAATTTTGTTCTCGAAATTTAAGGAAGAAACTAACTACCAATAGCAATCAATACAAGCAAGAAAGAATTATACCTCATGGCTCAAACAAATAAGGATATCGCTCGCGCATCTCGCTTCTAGGTACTCTCTCCTAGCGAATGATGCCTCCACATGACGCAACACTAATTCAGAGGGGCTCGGCTGGCCCGGTCGCCCTACGCTACTGGCGCTTCCAAAGGCGAAGCTCTCGTCTTTGGTGACCAGCAAACAACTTCAATACGAAAGGAATCATCTGGTTTCACAGCAACTTCTTTCTGCGATCCAGAATATCTATGGGCTGCTCTGGGTAGCTGAGAGTCGGACCAACCTCGATCTCCGAGTGATCTAGTACATGACTATGATCTTCCACGTACCGTCTCAACTACGACACATGGAACACGTTGTGCACTCCTTCTAGTGCAGGCGATAAGTCTAGTCGGTAGGCCACTACATCGACCCTCTCGAGAATACCGAAAAGTCCGATGTACCATGGACTAAGCTTCCCGCCTCTACCAAAGCAAATCATGTCCCGTGTCGGAGAAATCCTTAAGAACACCATATCGCCAACCTAGCACGAAACACAGACTTAGCACTCTAACTATAACAAGCAATCACAAGCTATGCAAAATAAAATCTATACCTCAAACTCCAATGGTCTCTGGTGGCTATCGGCATAATGTCACTGTCTATCCTGCGCCACCCGAAGCCTATCTCTAATAAGCTTCACCTTCTCAGCTGCATCCACAACCATCTTTGGTCCCAATAAGGCTCTCTCACCAACATTATCCCAAGAGAATAGAGTACGATATCTCCGTCCATACAATGCCTCAAATGGTGACATCTCGATACTGGCCTGATAGTTATTGTTATAAGCAAACTCTACCAGGTAAAGATGATCCTCCCAAGAGCCTCCAAAATCCAAAACATAGGTGCATAGCATATCCTCGAGAGTCTGGATAGTCCTCTCTGACTGTCCGTCTGTCTGGGGGTGATATGCGGTACTAACTTGAGCTGAGTGCCCAAGATAGCCTGCAAACTCCTCCAGAAGTAGGACATGAAATGACTATCCCGATCTGAGACGATGCTCACAGAAACTCTATGCAATCTGACTATTTTACACACATACATCTCCGTGAGCTTCTCCGTAGATGTACCCACTTTGAATGGCAGAAAGTGGGCCGATTTGGTCAATCTGTCTACGATGACCCAAATCGGGTCTTTTTTTCCTGAAGAACGCGGAAGCCCTGAAACAAAGTCCATTATTTTGTGCTCCTACTTTAACTCTGGAATAGGTAAAGGTTGAAACAATCCACCTGGCTGTTGTCTCTCTACTTTTACCTGCTACCATACCAAGCATCTGGATACGAAGCTCCCACCTCTCGCTTCATACCATACTACCAAACATGCTCTCTAATGTCTCTATACATCTTGTTGGCACCTGGGTGCATAGAGTACTGAGATCGATGTGCCTCCTGAAGAACCTCCTCGTATAACTCTCCATTCGGCACACATAATCTGGTACCGTACCATAATGATCCATCCTCTATAATACTAAATTCCTATGACAATTCCATCCGGACCTGTACTCTGATGCTCCTCTGAGATTCATCCTCGAACTGTGCAGCTCTGAACCGATCCATCAACTCTGACTGTACCTGAAGTCCCCATATCTGTGTCACAACTCCAGGAACTAACATCTCAATACCCAAGCTATTAAGATCGGCTAATAAATATCTGTCCCTCATCAAGTACATAGCCACTGGATACCTGCTCAAGGAATCAGCGACTACGTTGGCCTTCCCTGGATGGTACTGCAAAGAAATATTGAAGTCCTTCATCAACTCCAACCATCATGGCAGCCTCATGTTGAGCTCTTTTTGTATAAACACATATTTCAAGATCTTGTGCTCTGTAAATATCTTCACCCGCTCTCCATACAAATAGTGCTTTCACAGTTTAAGAGCAAAAATAACTGCTGTCAACTCCAAGTCATGGGTAAGGTAATTCTTCTCATGCTAGCGTAATTGCCTGGAAGCATAAGCAATCACCTTCTCATTCTGCTGCAACACACAACCCAAACCCTTACCCGAAGCATCACTATATATAGAAAATCCTCCTATCCCCGATGGCAACGTCAATACTGGAGCTATAGTTAACCTCTTCTTCAGCTCCTCAAAAATAGCGTGACACTCCTCAGTCCAGACGAACTCTGTCTTTCCTGGTTAGCCTAGTCATCGACTCTGCAATCTTGGAAAAATTCTGAATAAATCTCCGATAATATCTTGCCAATCCAAAAAAACTCCTGATCTCTGCCACTGAACTCGGGGTAGACCACGACTCAACTGCTGAAATCTTTTTCATACTACTGAGATCCCGTCTCCTGTAATCATATGCCCAAGAAATTCAACCTTATCAAGGAGGAACTCACACTTCGAAAGCTTGCCATACAACTTCTCCTTACTGAGGGTCTCTAAAACTATCCTCAGGTGCTTCTCATGTTCCTCCGGGGTCTTCGAATATATCAATATATCATCAATAAAAATTACAACAAACTGATCCAAGTACTGGTAAAACACCGTATTCATCAGGTTCATGAATACCGTCAGGGCATTGGTCAACCCAAGTGATATCACCAAGAACTCAAACTACCTATACCGAATCCTAAAATCTGTCTTCATAATGTCTTCCTTTATCACTTTTACCTGGTGGTACCTCGACCTCAAGTCTATCTTCGAGAATACCTTCGCTCCGCTTAACTGATCAAACAAATCATCAACCCATGGCAATAGGTATTTATTCTTGATAGTGAGGTTGTTGAGTTCCCTGCAGTTGATACACATACGTACCGACCCATCCTTCTTCGGTACGAATAATACCGGAGCACCCTACGGTGATGAACTAGAGCGGATGAAGCCCTTATCCTATAACTCATCCTCTTGCTTTTTCAACTCTGCCAATTCGCTATTGTTCACCCTATAGACGTATTGTGATATCGGCTCTATGCTTGGCACTAAGTTTATAGAGAACTCCATATCTCTATCTGATGGCAACTCCGACAACTCCTCCAAAAATATGTCCATATACTCTGTAATCAATGGATGTGACGGCTCCTGCTCTTCCACCAAAGCTCTACAGTAGTGTCCTTCACTCTGCTCTGTTGCTTCTCTGATGAACTCAAACTCTGGCTCTCCTGGTGTCTGAAATAAAACTCTGCATTCGCGATAATCGATACTATCATGGTGCCTACTCAACCAATCCATCCCGAGTACTATGTCATAGCTCGGAAGTGGCATTATGAGTAGACACACGCTCAACTCTTGGCCTCCTAAAGAAACTCTTCGATCCTTGCAAACATCACTGACCAGGATAATGCCACCCCCGGTCGTGATTTTATAAGTCCTCACCAACGGTTCAGTCACAAGATGATGCTTCAAAGTAAAAGATACAGATACAAAACTAGTACCAAAATCAAATAAAGCATGAGCTGGAAAAGAATCAAGATAGACTGAACCGGAAATAACATCTCCAACTGGCTCCTCCTCCTCGACGGTCAAGGTGAAAGATCGTCCCTGTCGCTAGGCACCTCTCTAATGCTACTGGTGCTGAGCGAACTGCTGCTGTTGGGGTGGTATGGGAGGTCCTCTCTGCTATCTCGTTGGTGGTCTTGCGGGTGCTCTCTGTGCCTGGGCCCCATCCTGAGCTGGACGAGCTGGAGCTCTAGGACAAGCCCTCAACTGGTGGTCTCCTGATCCGCAGAATAAACACTGACCCAATCTCATCCTGCACGTATCCCATCCATATCCTGGCTTCTTGCAGAATAGGCAAGAAATAGCTGGCCTCTGGATCTAGTGCGTCTGCTGCACTGGCGCTCTAGCTGGTACAGTGTACTACTGCCTCGGCTGTTGGAAGTATCTCTGATGCTGCTGTTAAAAATGAGGCCGCTTCGTTAGACCCGTGCTTGTACTGGATCCTCTCATGTCCCTCGGCCTCTTGGAGCCAAGATCTAGATCATCCTCTGCCCGTTGTGTCTGCCTCAGAATATCCATAAAAGTAGCAGTGGGGTCTCCATTTGTATGTGATTTGATCTCCTTGTTCAGGCCCTTCCTGAACTTCCTGTCCTTCTCTCTGGGGTTCTGTCCCTCCACAAAGTGGCCTAATCTGCAATACTCTGCCGCATACTCATCCACCGTCATACCTCCCTGAACGAGGTACTGAAACTAGCTCTCTAAAGATATCAAAGCCATATCTGGAAAGAACTTTTCTTGAAGAGCTCCTTAAAAGCTTTCCAAGTAAGTCCCGGTGCTGAGATCCTGGTCCGTCCCGAACCAAGTAAATGCAATATTAAACATCATGCTTTCTGGGGCCTCTACCTACAAGCTCTCTAGAATCTGCGCCAGCCGCAGGTTTCTCTCAATGTCTTCTATCCAATCACCAGCATATATAATCCCCTCAGTGCCTTTAAAGTCCTTTGGCCCCATCCTCTTAAAATCTATGATAGTCCCCGGCCTCAGCTGCTGTGGGGTGAACTGAGGTGGTGTCGTCTGCGGCTGGACTAAGACGAATCTTTCGACTGCGGTGAGCACAATCTGGTGGGCATTCTCAATGACCTGCCTCATAACCTCTGACTGGCGCTGTTGTGCCTCCATCATCTGTTGAAAGAGTACAAACATCTGCGTCTGATCGACTGCGGATGGTGGATGTGGAAGATCCTATGAGACTGTCGGCGCTATCCTCTGTACCGGAGATGGAGCAACCCCAAAAGTTGCTGCAGAAATGCCCACCTGGATCGGTGAAGCTGACCTCTGAACTGAAGCTGCTGGAATGGTTCCTGCTGGTGCTGGCCCAGATGCGACGAAGTGACAGATCTCGATGACACTGCACCTGAGTGCTGGGAACACGTCTTCGGTGGCATCCTGAAGATATATTAAACAAAGGAATCAATATTGAGTAAGATACGATATCATCAAAGAAGGACATAATTATTCAAAGTAAAGCAAGCATTCAAATAGATAATGATATCAAACAGATACTTGAAAATGTTCCCTAGTCGGGATTGGGTATACTCTCAGCCTATATCCTATATCCTAAACAGGCTCGTAGTAATACTCTAGGTGAGCACTATTACGACATCGCACAAATTATGACTCTTGACCTATATGGGCCACCACTAAAAACGTGTCACGACCCACACCCGAAATAAGGGCATGAGTAGTTAATTAGCCTTTTTTTAGTCACTAACTAGCTATGCTAGGTTATATTAGCTATTCTAACTTATTAACACTAGGTAATGAGTTATACACTACTTACTAATAAGTAGCTGATACTAATGAGGGTTAAAATATCATACCTTAGAGTGCAACTAATACCTTAGCTATAACATTATTCTTAACTAATATAATACCAACTGTTATATATTCTACTAATACCACACTAACCTAGCTAACTGGTTTAATAACCAACTAGGATATATCTTAATCAATACACTGATACATAATATATATATATAACCTGGACATCTACTTAACCATCATATACTTGCTATATAAACTAACTAACTAACTAACTAACTAACTAACTGCTATTGATACTAAATTAACTAATCACTAACTACCTATAGTATTCACAACTGACCACCTCCCTAACTGATTTACTAGGCCTAATAATTGGCATTCTAAGTATTGTTTCCCCCCTTATTAACACCACTTCACTTACTTACTGATACCCCTCTTAACCTTGACTGTTAAGCCAAACCTCAGTACACATGTAGCTAATATGCTACTTGAAGTAACAGTCATTCTAACCCACACTAGCTGATATACTAACATACTAACACTCAGTATTGAACTCAACTAACACTAACACCACTTCACTCAATTGATACCTCACTTCACTGAACTTAATCTCCATACTTCATTGATACTCATCCTACCTTGACAATTGACACTCATAACTAACTTACACATCTGGTGTTAATCCCCATATCACTTGATACCAAGGGTTCTCCCAAACTTATCTCCTAATTGCTATCAGGTATTAATTCACTGGTACCCGACACCACTGTTATTTCCAGGTAGCTACTGCTACTCAGTCTACTACTTGGCCTAATGCTCGAGGAGTCCTACCTGCTGCTACTGCATGTCCAATTTAGTGCACATTATGTACTGATATCCATATGCATTTCTCTGATACTCACACAGGTGATCGACCCTCCTCACCACTACGACTAATACTCAATCACCTGACCTCCCCCTTCACCTATTCATGTTCACTGTCTTTCCCAAACACTCTATGGTATATACACCTAGATATCCAGGTATATGCACTAGTGCTATAGGGGTCAAGTATCATTCCACACCACTGCTCCAGGTAATCTTCTTACTCCCCGATACATACACACACAGTGCATGCCCTTTCATCCCTCTTTCATGCTGCATGTGCATCCAGGATCCACAAGTTGTTGCTACTATTGTTACCTTAATCTCTAGTTGCTGCTGCCTTTAACGTTACTAATGTTGTTGCTTGCTCAGGTCTGAAACAGAGTTGTGTCTTCTCCTTTCTCGAGCTACACAATAAACAACCATACTTCCATATACAGATCGTTAAAAGCCTTAGTATCAGTCTATAATCCTATATTTTGTTACACTCAAACTCCCAACACTTAATCCTCATTGTTTGACTGAACTCAGGTCATATTCCCTTTAACCGAGCATCACCATCACTCCACACTCACACAAGACACTCCTATACCAACACCACCTATTCACTACTACTGCTGCTGTTACTTGACTCCCTCTAGCACATACACAAAGACATACTCACTCACAAATATATAGGTAAATACATATACATATATATACAAATACATTATATACTAATGTACCTATGTGCACTAATGACAATTAGTCGAATACCTAGTTTGCATACTTGAGAAACTTGTGATACGTGTCCAAATAAAGAACTAAATCTCAAGTTCTCTCACCAATAGCATTTATATATATAAATATTTAATAATACAACTAAAGTAACTTGCTACAATAAGAATTAAAAAAAATTAACACAACTACACCCAAAATTAGCCCTATATCATACCGTATCGTAAAATACTATGATACGGCATGCACGTATCCATTTGTGGACACGTACCTAGTCCCATAACCCCGATCTAAGTCTAATTAGGCTAAATTAGCGTTATGACACACACTTGGTTTTTTAATCTCGTAATTTCCCCAACATGCACACAAATTACTATATAGAATTCACAATTCATAACTAATTAGCCTAGAACTTGTTCCTATAGGTAGCCCTATGCAATGGGGTCATTCATAATGGTCAATTGCATGATTTGGAAGATAGAATGAAAAGAAAATCTAGAAATTACCAATTGGAAGGTGGTTTCCCAATGAATTATTTCTACGGACACGATCCGAACATGATCTCTCCACCCAAGCTCCTTCTCCTTGTGCTCCTTGCTTCTCCAAGCTCCAAGCTCCTTGTGGAATGAGAATAAGAGAGAAAAATGGAGGTGAATTGAGTGAGAATTCAATGGAGGGAATGATGGAAAATTGGGGATCTAATTTCTAGATCTAAAATAAATGTAAATGAGAGGAGAAAGAGAGGAGAGCCCCTCTAGTAGTGGCCGGCCCCCTTCCTCCTTTCCCAAGTCACTTATAAATATCCTATGTACCCCTCCATGATGTATTATGAAGATATAATTAGGGAGAGCTATTTGGCTAGTTTCTAACTAATTCTAATTAAGCTAATTCTTCTTAATTAATTAGTGAGAATGGTCTAATGGACTTGGGTCCAAGTTAGGCTCACTAGTTGTCATGACAAGTCTAATTGGCTTTGAAGTGACAAGTCTAACTATTGGACTAGCCTCTTAACAAAAATAATTACTACAAGTCACACTTAATCTATTAACTTAATTAATACCATCATCAAATAATTACTATAACACACTAATATTAATAAATTTATTCTTAAAATTATTTACCATGCCAAATTACCAAACTACCCCTAGTTGGAAAAGTGAGGGTGACAACAAGCGTGTCAATGTCGTCCGAAGCGAGGAGGTGGAGGACGAGGAGTATGAAGTAGAATCGCACATATGAGCTTGTGCTTACTCAACGCCGTTAAGGCCAAGTTTGTTGTGTCGAAGACTTCGAGCAGGAAGCTCATGTATATTGACGTGAGGATCAACGACATGAGCACACAGGCGTTGGTTGGTACGGGCGCTAATCATAACTTTATCTCGTACATGGTGGTTCGTCCCTTGGGTCTAGTATTGGAAAAATATTCAAGCAAGATGAAGGCGGTCAACTTAGCGGCTCGCCCCGTATAGGGGCTAGCCAAGGGAATTCGTATAGAGGTAGGATATTGGTCGACGGGATGACTTCAAGATGATACTTGGCATGGATTTCCTAATTACGACGAAGAAGGTTTTGATGTCACACTTGGGAGTCGTTATGGAGGAAGGCTCCTTATGCATGGTGAGTATTGCACGAGGTGATTCATCAAAGAAAATTTTTCTCTATGCCATTCAGCTCAAGGAGGGTAAAAAAAGGGAGATGGCCTATTTAGCGATGCTCGAGATGAAGGAGGACTTTGAGGAGGAATATCTTTCAAGCGAGACCAATGATGTTCAAGGAACAATCCCGAGAAGTCACTTCCATAAAGGGAGGCGGATCTTGCTCTCAAGTTGGGCCAAGGTCAGGGAAGCATATCGTCGACTGCGAGGAGGCAGATGTTACAAAGTTAAGTGTACGAAAGCAAAGTGGCTGATGCAAGAACTCGGTCGAGGATCATGGTGGACGTTCGGGTCGACATAGTCGCAATAGGACTCGTATGCATGGAGGTATGAAGGGCTATGTGCGAGAACAAGATGAGGGGGATTGATGACCTGATAGCCTGTTTGAGTCTCTTTCTATGACGAGGAGGGTACGAACTATGAAAAAATATGATGCGGTCTGCCAGTTTGCTTTCGATCTTGAGAAGAAGATGGGCAAGCCTGGGGAGGACTACAGAAGAAGAAAAAAGAAGGTACTATATGAGACGACCATGCATGCGGGAGTGGAAGTTGTCCGTAGACTTAATGCACCCGTCAATGAGGGCGTCAAAAAAATCTTAGAATTCAGAGTTCTAAATTATAGGGCGCGTATGACACTCTTACACGTGCACAAAAGAATAACAAATAACACAATGATTTATATTCCAAGGTAAGGAGTATAATTTCCATATTTTCGAAAAATATCCTACCATATATATATATATATATATATATATATATATATATATATATATTATTGGATGTTAATATTTTTGCAAAGACGAAATGACTTGTCGAACGGTGTCTTTGCAAGTTGTGTGGTCTCTGACAGACGAGACGAGATACAAATCGGGACCAATAATTTAACTTAAAATTGTATGTTAGATAGGAATAATTGTGGTCGTAAACTCCCTCGACCAATTTAGGATTTATTTTATTTAAATCGAGAGACTAGGATTAAATTGGATACAAGTAGATCTTATGTGCAATAATTATATGTCTTAATACACCTTACTATTGCTTCGATGTTTGGAGTGCTACACTAGTAGTTACCTTCAAACAAATTTTATATACATCTCCTAGACACGCCAGACTACCCACCTGACCCTTGTGTAACTTTTAGATACTCAATATTGTGCTTCATTTGAGCTGCGCAATATTCGTTACAAACGTCTATAAATTATTTCAATAAATCCGATTTCCCTAAATTGTCCATTCCTACTTAAAATTTAGGCACAACCACAACCCAACTCCCTACAACCCAAATTAGGGTATTAGCCTACGCCGAGCCAACTACGCCCATGACTTTTGTGTTCCACTCGAATCTAGTTCCATGTGTCTTCAATCCATTAAAGAATGATGTGCACATTATTTTTAATTAAATTAAATTAGAGGAAAATTTTCACCCAAAGCAAAACCTAACCGAACACATGTACACTCTTTCATGTGGACCAGTCCCAATCCCCAGGGGTCCAGACCGGCCCAAAACCCGAGGTTAGCCCACATAACTTTCTCCTATATAAATACACTTGTTCCTAATGAAACCCTAAAATCTTAACACCTAGCAACCCTTGCCGAGCTTTCCCCCTTTAAACCCGAGCAACCCCAATCCCTCCTCCTACTTCACAAATACCCCACCACTACCTCAAGTCGCCACTCCCACTGCCAAGACCGCCGCCTGCACCCCACCTAACCACTGGACCCTCCCCTCAGGCCGCCTGCAACCGCCGCCATCGACCTCCCATCAAAACTCGACCTCCCATCAAAAGTCGACCTCCCATCAAAACCATACTGCCTCGACCCCAGGTCACCGCCTGCAGCACCCCCGACCACCACTGTCAGGTGGAGGACTACCTTCCCCGCGACCTGACAGCCACCCCCGCACCGCCCTCAGCCCGTACCGCCGCTACCAAGGCTGCTCCTGTCATTGCTGCATCTGCTGCAGTATTGCCGCTGCCACTGCTGCCTTAGCTGTCGCCCGACGACAGGAGCTCTGCCGACCGATGGCGAACGCGTACGTCGACGAAGCAGACCCCCCTCACTCTGTCGATCAGGTACTCGTCCTCCAGCCCTTCCTTTCTTGTATCCTATCATCGTTTCATCGTATCGTCGTGTCGCTTATAGACACAAGCTAAATAATATTAACCTATAGTTGTGAATGCATGAATGTTGATTAAATTAAATACATTAGTAATTACCCTAAAGTTATAACCTATAATGAAAGACTAGAAATTTACCTGAAAACCTAGACATAAACCAAGTATGCTTAAAACATGGAAAATAAGGACATGTATTCGTACAAATCAGAGATAGTTGGTAACCCATAACCTAGTATTTATTGTCGAGAGAGACACTGTAACTGAGGACAGGACACGTGTGCACCCTAGCTACGTGCACACGAGACTCTATAGTTGACCAACCGTGATCTTGTGACAGTACTAAGAGCAGCGTCGTAGTATCTGTGTGTGTTACTTTAGTGTCTGATGCTAGATTGCTATATTATATTGTGTGTTTAGGGTCACTGGACCAGCCAGGAGACACTGCAGGAGCATGCTATTGGCATTCACAGCTTGAGGACTCAGGCAAGATACCTTGCCATATTTACTGTCTAATTTAAATTATGCATATATTGTATTGTTACCTTATTGTTTTCTTTTATACAACTGTGCGCGTCCGATATTGACTCGGATGCAGTCGACGGACACGTCGATGATTTAGTATACTTGACCTAGTCACTAGCAGACTCACCCCATTGGGAGGATACTCTGATATCTTTCGAGACCTGATACTCTTACACGTTCACAGTGACAAATTCATATTGGAATGTGGGTTCGCGTACTCGACTAGCTATCGGTGTGTGAGACATGCATCACGGTTAGTACGTAACTCAGGATTATTTTATTTGTAGAGACTTGGCATATAGATACGTGGTATGCACGTCGAGTATTCGACTTGTGTTTCTACATTAGGGCAGGGAGGACAACTAATAGGCGTATGGGATACACATATTGGAATCCGTAGTATCCGGAGGAGCCACGGATCCAATGACTCCTATTATTCAGATGCCACATTCTTCGGAGCAATATGGACGATATACTATTCATATACCACATTCTTCGGAGCGATATGGATGATATATTATTCAGATACCACGTTCTTCGGAGCGATATGGACGTTATATTATGCAGATACCACTCTCTTCGAAATGTGGACGTTATATGCTTATGCCTACCCTTACGTACCAATGTTGTACTCACATTGTATTCACTTAGATGGTTAGCACACCCTTTATTCATTTTATTCAGTATTTATATATATGGCATTCTTCTATGTATTTTGTTACGTCCCTCTGAGGACCTGGTACCTTTCCAGATTTGGACGAGGCATACTATCCCACAGTGTACGACCCAGGGCAGAAGACTAGATACGCTACAGCTGAGGAGCTAGAGGTGCTACCGTCAGAGTTTTCATGATCAGTTGGTAGGCCTTCTGCCTATGATTGGGAGCATCATTATCCAGTCAGCCGATGCCCTAGTCATTACTCTTTTATCTATCATTTTATACTTTTATTTTGTCATAGTAGTAGGTTTATTCCCACCAGACATCCTTGGTTCTACTATGATATTTGAGACTGGCGTTTATGTCCCAGTATTTATTTTAGTACTTTCCTGCTGTTTATTTTGTGGATGAAATTAGATTTACCTGTTGTTGATTGATATTGGACTTGTTAGTTATTTAGGACAGCGTAGCACTCTTCGTTGGATCCATTAAATTAGGATATCCTTAGAGATGTGACAGTTGACTATTGCCACGTGGCCTGGTCCCGTGCATTTTGGGACTGGGGCGTGACTCTTTTAATGAAAATCCTGTTTGTTTGATTTCGTACTCTTTTAATGGAAGTTCTATCTCTTGCAGCAAGATAAACTTGCGTAGTGGATGAGGAGCACCCAGTACCGTGGTGCCAGCCAACACCACCCAGAGAGAGGAGATACCCCAGGGACCAACTGGAGGGCAACCATCACCACAGGCCCCGGTAATTCAACAGGCACCGCTGATACATTGGCACGAGACCTCTCAGGACGATCCTACACAGCAGCACAAGGAACAGACTTCCCAGATGATCCCCAAGCAGCATTTCGAGGGCCAGACTTCAGGGGATACGCCAATGCCGCAAATCGAGAGGACGACCTCTGAGGAGACACCTACCGCACAGCCAGAGGTCCCATTACCACCCCCTCCACCTTATCCCCCCAGATGCCTCGGCCAGATGGACAGCCCCAGTTGTTTCAGTTCTTCCAGATCATGATGCAGGCACAGTGGCATCAGACTGAGATGTTGAGACATAGTTGATGGCAGTACTAGAGAGGACACCTGTTACCGCACCAGCACCAGCACCAGCACCTCCACCAGCCCAGACAGGTGGCACTATAAGATGGTTCCGACAGATGGGACCAGATACTTTCTCAGGCAACGAGACTGTAGAACAGATCTCCGATTGGGTCACCAACACCGAGATACTACTAGAGGCTTCACAACTGCATCCAGACCTTTGGTTGACCGTAGTGAGGGCTCAACTAAAAGGCAACGCCCATCACTGGTGGGATTCTATTGAGCGCAGTGTAGGCAAGAACTAGACTTGAGAACAGTTCTTAGAATACTTCAACGCTAAGTATTTTTTGGCTACAGTCAGAAATGCCCTGTACTCCCAGTTTCTACATCTAGAACAAGAGAATATGACTGTTGACGCATATGACACGGAGTTCAGCCGACTTAGCAGATTTGGTGCCGTCCTGATACCCAATGATCTAGAGAAGGCCCAAAGATTCCATCACGGCCTTACATTCCAGCTACAGAGGTATACCACCACACAGGCAAGGATTTCTTATGAGGAGGTTCTTGCAGAGGCGAGGATCCAGTAGGCCATCGGTAGAGGAGCAAGACGTTCCAGCACGACCACACCAGCCAGAGCCCAGCCCGGAGCAGGAGGACCGATCCGTCATCCCGGAGCGCAAACACAGCAGAGGGCAGCACCATACCAACAAAAAGAGCTTCCGACTTGCTACCACTGTGGAAAGAGAGGATATTTCGAGAAGGACTGTCGGAAGAGACTGGGGACATGCATAATTTATGGAGCAAACCAGCACCAAGCCCGAGACTGCCCACAACACAGAGACGCAGCACCCCAGACAGGACAGAGGCCAGCAGCACCAGTTCCAAGGATACTACCCCCACCAGGAGGCCAGCGTCCACCAGCACCCGAAGGATTTCAGAGGGGACCACCCTTGGCCCCGCAGTAGGTACAGTTTGATCGAGCCCGACAGCAGATCGGAGGGCAGAGGCACGGACAGGCCTTTGTACTAGCAGCTACTGAGGAGGAAACAGAAGGGGAAGCTATCACAGGTACCATTTTAGTTGCATCATTATCTGTAACTGCATTGTTTGATTATGGAGCTACACTATCGTTCATATCTAGTAGATTTGTAGCAATGCATAGAGTAGCTACTTCTCCCTTACCTAAGAGTTGGAAGATTCTTACCTGAGGAGGTATCGTGCCGGTTACCAGCACTATCAAAACGTGTTTGGTAGTCGTATGTGGTAGAGATATGAGAGCACGATTCTTGGTATTACCCATGCCATACTTTGATGTTGTGCTAGGCATGGACTGGTTAAGCCAGTATAATACCGTACTTGACTGCCGGAATGGTAGCGTCACTTTTAGACCACCAGATCAACCAAATTTCGAGTACATGCGAGGGACCGTTGAGCAAGGAGTAGGACAGATAGCTGGAACTTACATGGCTATGGAGATGGTAACCCCACCAATAGTTGCAGAATTCGAGGATGTGTTTTTTGAAGAATTGCCAGGCTTACCGCTAGATAGAGATGTAGAGTTCACTATTGAGCTAGCACCGAAGCAGCACCGGTATCTTCTAATGTATACCGATTGGCGAAGAAGGAACTAGATAAGCTGAAGCTACAATTAGAGGAGTTGCAGAATAAATGATTTATCCGTCCTAGTGCATCACCCTGGGGAGCACCAGTGTCGTTTGTACCTAAGAAGGATGGAACTGTACGTATGTGCATTGATTATAGAGCCCTTAATGCTTTGACCATCAAGAACAAGTACCCCCTGCCGTGGATTGATAATTTATTCGACCAGTTGACAGAAGCAGTGGTGTTCACAAAGATCGACTTGAGATCGGGTTATCATCAAGTAAAGGTGCGAAGAGAAGACATTCAAAAGACAATATTCAGGACTCGTTATTGTCACTACGAGTTCTTAGTTATGCCTTTTGGACTGACGAATGCACCAGCTGCATTTATGAACTTGATGAATAGAGTCTTCCACCAATACTTAGACCAGTTCGTGGTAGTCTTCATCGACGACATTTTGGTGTATTCGAAGAGCCACGAGGAGCACGAAGGGCACTTGAGACTAGTGTTAGAGACGTTGAGGAGAGAGAGGCTTTATGCCAAGCTGAGCAAGTGTGAGTTCCTTCTAGATCGTGTCACTTTTCTTGGATACGTTATCTCAGGAGAAGGTATTTTAGTAGACCCGACGAAGATTTCCTCGGTAGATACATGGCCAACCCCTACCAATATCTCAGAGGTGAGGAGTTTCCTAGGACTTGCCGGATATTATCGAGGTTCGTAGAGAACTTCGCAAAGATTGCAGAGCCGATGACCCGCTTGACCCGTAAGGAGCAGGAGTTCACCTGGACAGAGGAGTGTCAGACATCATTCGATGAGCTGAAGAAGCGTCTGACTATAGCACCCATCTTGACCATACCTTCTGGACCCAGAGGATTCATGATATATAGCGATACATCCGAAAATGGATTAGGATGTGTCTTCATGTAGCATGGAAAGGTTGTGGCCTATGCCTCTAGGCAGTTAAGGACCCATGAGAAGAATTATCCTACTCACAACTTGGAGCTTGCCACAGTGATATTTGCTTTGAAGCTTTGGAGATACTACCTATATGAAAAAAGAGTGGAGATATTCACTGACCACAAGAGCCTAAAGTACGTCTACACCCAGAAGGACTTGAACCAGAGACAGAGACATTGGCTCGAGGTGATGACAGACTTCGAGATAGAGCTACAGTACCATCCGGGAAAGGCTAATGTAGTAGGTGACACGTTGAGCAGAAGACCTATGAAATTCTTCTTGACTACCCAACAACATATGTTGAGAGATCTAGAGCAGATGGGTATATAGGTCGTTATGCCCGGGGTAGACAGACAATTATCGAGTTTCCAGTTGCAATAGACATTAGTGGAGAGGATCAAGGCTGCTTTGCCGACAGATGCCAGATTTCAGAGGCTTCGACAGAGGACAGAGGCAGGAATACAAACATGACTGCGTATACATGAAGACGGGACTTTGAGATATGGAGATCGTCTCTATGTTCCAAATAGAGAACTTCGTCAGGAGTTGATGTCAGAGGCACACAGTTCAACCTACTCTATTCACCCGGAAGGCACAAAGATGTACAGAGGCTTGAGGCAGTACTACTGGTGGCATGGAATAAAAAGAGAGATAGTCCACTTTGTGGTGAAGTGCCTGGTGTGTCAGCAAGTCAAGGCTGAGCATCAGAGATCTGCAGGATTACTTCAACCACTTCCGATACCGGAATAGAAATGGAAGCACATCACTATGGACTTTGTTATGGGCTTTTCGAGAAGTCCTAGTGGTCGAAATACAGTATGGGTAATCGTAAATAGACTCACCAAGTCCACACACTTTTTACCCTTCAGAGTTGGGCATTCTACAAAGGTCTTAGCAGAGATATACATGAGAGAGATTGTGCGACTGCATGGAGTGCCAGTTATTATCGTGTCTGACAGGGATACGAGGTTTACATCCTACTTTTGGTGGAGTATGCAAGAGAGTCTCGGTACCTGCCTGAAGTTTACCACATCGTATCACCCACAGACGGATGACCAGTCAGAGTGCACCATTCAGACATTGGAAGATATGTTAAGAGCGTGCATGCTTGATTTCGGAGGATCATGGGAGGATCATTTGTATTTGGTTGAGTTTTCCTACAACAACAGCTATCAGCCGAGCATCCAGATGGCTCCCTATGAAGCATTGTATGGAAGGAAGTGTCGTTCTCCAGTGTGTTGGAGCGATATAGGTGAGAGACAAATTCTTGGGCCAGAATTGGTTGTTCGTACAGTGGAGAAGATGAAGAAGATCCAAAGGCACCTGCGAGCAGCATAGGACAGGCAGAAGCATTGGGCGAATACGCATCGACGACCCCTAGAGTTCCAGGTTGGAGATCACGTGTTTCTAAAGATCTCACATACTCGTGGGACTATCAGATTTGGAGGTAGAGGAAAGCTGAGTCTGAGGTACATCGGACCATTCGATGTGCTAGAACGCATCAGAGAGGTTGCTTACAGATTAGCCTTGCCACAGACCTTGGAGGGAGTGTATGACGTCTTCCATGTATCTCAGCTAAGAAGGTACATACCATATCCGAGTCATGTGCTTGACCATTCAGAGATCACTGTCGGCCCGAGTTTATCATACCAAGATGAGCCAGTTGAGATTCTAGACAGAAGTGAGAAGGTATTGCGAGGTCAGACTATCCTTCTAGTTCGTGTCGCATGGAGACATCATGCACCAGGTGAGTCGAACTAGGAACGTGAGGAGGATATTCGACAGCATTATCCCCATCTCTTCGAAAGCATAGGTATGTAGTAGCTTTTAATTTCAGTCAGTAGTTCTTACCCTACGTATATTTTAATTTTGAGGACGAAATGCTCTAAGGAGGGTAGATTGTAAACCCCCTCGACCAATTTAGGATTTATTTTATTTAAATCGAGAGACTAGGATTAAATTGGATACAAGTAGATCTTATGTGCAATAATTATATGTCTTAATACACCTTACCGTTGCTTCGATGTTTGGAGCGCTACACTAGTAGTTACCTTCAAACAAATTTTATATACATCTCCTTGACACGCCAGACTACCCACCTGACCCTTGTGTAACTTTTAGATACTAAATATTGTGCTTTATTTGAGCTGCACAATATTCGTTACAAACGTCTATGAATTATTTCAATAAATCTGATTTCCCTAAATTGTCCATTCCTACTTGAAATTTAGGCACAACCACAACCCAACTCCCTATAACCCAAATTAGGGTATTAGCCTACGCCGAGCCAGCTACGCCCATGACTTTTGTGTTCCACTCGAATCTAGTTCCATGTGTCTTCAATCCATTAAAGAACGCCATGCGCATTGTTTTTAATTAAATTAAATAAGAGGCAAATTTTCACCCAAAGCAAGACCTAACCGAACACCTGTACACCCTTTCATGTGGACCAGTCCCAATCCCCAGGGGTCCAGACCGGCCCAAAACCCGAGGTTAGCCCACATAACTTTCTCCTATATAAATACACTTGTTCCAAATGAAACCCTAAAATCTTAACACCTAGCAACCCTAGCCGAGCTTTCCCCTTTCAAACCCGAGCAACCCCAATCCCTCCTCCGACCTCACAAACACCCCACCACCACCTCAAGTGGCTACTCCCACTGCCAAGATCGCCACCTGTACCCCACCTAACCACCGGACCCTCCCCTTAGGATACCTGTAACTGCCGCCATCGACCTCCCATCAAAACTCGACTGCCCCGACCCTCGGTCACCGCCTTAAGCACCCCCGACCACCACTGTCAGGCGGAGGACCACCTTCCCCGTGACCTGACAGCCACCCCCGTACCGCCCGCAGCCCGCACCGCCGCTACCAAGGCTGCTGCTGCCATTGCTGCATCTGCTGTAGTACTGCCGCTGCCGCTGCTGCCTTAGCTGCCGCCCGACGACCGGAGCTCCGCCGACCGACGGCGAGCTTGCACGTCGACGAAACAAACCCCCCCTCGTTCTGTCGATCAGGTACTCATCCTCCAGCCCTTCCTTCCTTGTATCCTATCATCGTTTCATCGTGTCGTCGTGTCACTTATAGACACAAGCTAAATAACATTAACCTATAGTTGTGAATGCATGAATGTTGATTAAATTAAATACATTAGTAATTACCCTAAAGTTATGACCTATTATCAAAGACTACAAATTTACCTGAAAACCTGGACATAAACCAAGTATGCTTAAAACATGGAAAACAAGGACATGTATTCGTACAGATCAGAGATAGTTGGTAATCCATAACCTAGTATTTATTGTCGCGAGAGACACGGTAACTGAGGACAGGACACGTGTGCACCCTAGCTACGTGCACACGGGACTCTGTAGTCGACGAACCATGATCTTGCGACAGTACCTAAGAGCAGCGTCGTAGTATCTGTGTGTGTTACTTTAGTGTCCGATGCTAGATTGCTATATTATATTGTGTGTTTAGGGTTACTGGACCAGCCAGGAGACACTGCAGGAGCAGGCTATTGACATTCACAGCTTGAGGACTCAGGCAAGATACCTTGCCATATTTACTGTCTAATTTAAATTATGCATATCTTGTATTGTTATCTTATTATTTTCTTTTATACAACTGTGCGCGTCCTAGATTGACTCGGGTGCAGTCGACGGATACGTCGATGATTTAGTATACTTGACCTAGTCACTAGCAGACTTACCCCATTGGGAGGATACTCTGATATCTTTCGGACCTGACACTCTTACACGTTCAACAAATTCATATTGGGGTGTGGGTTCGCATACTCGACTAGCTATCGGTGCGTAAGACATGCATCACGGTTAGTACGTAACTCAGGATTATTTTATTTATAAAGACTTGGCATATAGATACATGGTATGCACGTCGAGTATTCAACTTGTGTATCTACATTGGGACGGGGAGGACAGCTAGTAGGCGTATGGGATACACACATTAGAATCCGTAGTATCCGAAGGAGCCATGGATCCAATAACTCCCATTATTCAGATGCCACATTCTTCGGAGCGATATGGACGCTATACTATTCAGATGCTACGTTCTTCGGAGCAATATGGATGATATATTATTCAGATGCCACGTTCTTCGGAGCGATATGGACATTATATTATGCAGATGCCACTCTCTTCGGAATGTGGACATTATATGCCTATGCCTACCCATATGTACCAATGTTATCCTCACATTGCATTCACTTAGATGGTTAGCACACCCTTTATTTATTTTATTCAATATTTATATATATGGCATGCTTCTATGTGTCTTGTTACGTTCCTCTGAGGACCTGGTACCTTTCCAGATTTGGACGAGGCATACTATCCCACAGTTTACGGCCCAGGGCAGTAGACTAGATACGCTACAGTTGAGGAGCTAGAGGTACTACCGTCAGAGTTTTTATGATCAGTTGGTAGGCCTTCTGCCTAGGATTGGGAGCATTATTATCCAGTCAGCCGATGCCCTAGTCATTACTCTTTTATCTATCATTTCAGTACTTTTATTTCGTCATAGTAGTGGGTTTGTTCCCACCAGACATCCTTGGTTGTACTATGATATTTGAGACTGGCGTTTATGTCCCAGTATTTATTTTAGTACTTTCTTGCTGTTTATTTTGTGAATGAGATTAGATTTACCTGTTGTTGATTGATATTGGACTTGTTAGTTATTTAGGACAGCGTAACACTCTTCGTTGGATCCATTAAATTGGGATATCCTCGGAGATATGACAGCTGGCTATTACCACGTGGCCTGGTCCCATGCATTTTGGGACTGGGGCGTGACAATGGTTCTATAGAATTACATTGGGGGAGGGAGAGAATATTTAGATTACACCGTCGAACTCTTTGCAATAGTAAGTTTCCATTAATCTAAGGGTGATTATGGACATTAAAATAAGTTTCCATTAATCCAAGGGAGATTATGGATATATAAGTAAGTTTTTATTAATCCAAGGGAGATTATGGACATTAATAACATGATACTGAGTATAAGAGATTATTGCCGAGACAATAGGTGTTGATTGTGATCCAAAATAGTTCTCTAAATTGCATTTGCATATAGGACCTTGTGTTGTGCCTTGTTTTCTGTGATTGTGTTTTGACACTAGTAGTTTGGTCTTAGTTAGGTATTAAATCTTAGATTTTCAAGTAACCTTAAGGACAATAATCTGGTATTTCTATTCCAGTCATTCTCTTACTTCCGTCATAAACTCTTATTTTGCAAATTCTCTATCATTCCTTTTCCTTCTATTTAAAATGTTCCTTGATATAAGGACTTGATCGTCATTCTGACGACCTAGTTTTTGTCCACTAGGAGATGAAGAGAACCAGGAGGAAGCACTACCTTTATATAACATTGATGAAGTGGACGAGTAATGGGAGATAACTTTCTGAAGGCAACATATATTATTTTGTAGCTGTTTATGTAAATTATGGTTTTTGGAGAAGACTTGGCAATGTAATATAAGATGATAAGCAGCAAATGTATAATATATGAATATTTTAGAATGTACTATCTTTTGTCATGTACTTTATCCTGGAACCTATATGCGATAATTGCAAATATAATACCAGTGTATTGTATAGGTGAATAGCCTGGAGATGTATCATTGCACTCAGATTTTTGTACTTGGAAAACAGGGCATGACAGTCTTTGGAACCCACATATATGTTTATATCAACCAACCTTCTATCCTTATACTGACATAAAATGTATCCTTTTAGCCCACAGTAGTGACATGTAGCATGTACATTAGTGCTAGGTGTTGCAGTATGAGAACGTGTTGTGGTACGATATGTCTTATGTGGATACTTGTAATAAAATGCATGATTATGTGAAGCCTTAGCTTTTCTTGCTTCTTTCTTATGAGATCTGTCGTGGGTGACTTTGTGATGATTCGTGTGACTTATGTTAGATTGAGTCATAGGTTGCATTACCTATTTTTCTAATCTAATCTCTAACTTTTTAGAGCTAGTATATACCTCATTGTATTTAGCAGTGAGTGCGTCTATTCTTTGTGAAGCAATGCTATATTTATTCTTCTCTAACTCATAGTCTTCATTAAGTTTTTCACTTTCTTGCATTTTCTTTTCAATACATTCTAGAGCATCATGCAAACTCAATTTTAAAGAAGAAATTTCATTTGTGTTATTAGAAGAGTGTATTTCTCTTATCTTATTTAATAAAGAAGTGAGCATTTTATTTTCTAGCTTATGCATTTGAAACTATTTCCTAGCATGCTCGTATTTGTCTCTAAGCTTCTTGCTATCTTCAAAGAAATCATTAAAAGCATTTGATAACTCATAGTAAAAGAAATTTTCATCGAGGGGATTTATTTTACCTCATTTGTTAATGCCATTAGGCATACATTTGCAATATTGCGAGGACTTTCTTCTTCTTCGGAGTCACTTGCTTCATTTTTGTGACATATGGCCGTGTTTGCATATTTTGAGCATTAGTCAGTCTGAATGACATAACTAAGAATTCGTAATGCCCATATCGTGACCTAAATGCTATCTTCGGTATATCCTTCTCCCAGACTCGTACCTGATGATATCATGATCATAAATCTATCTTGGAGAAGCCACTTGTTCCACTTAATTGGTCAAACAAATTATCAATCCTTGGTAATAGGTACTTGTTTTTCACTGTCACTGCATTCAACCGTCTGTAATCCATACACAACTACGTCGATCCATCCTTCTTCTTTACCAATACCTCTGGTGCTCCCTACGGGGATCCACTAGTCCAAATAAACTTCTTCGCCTTCAGTTTTTCCACGTGTCGATATAACTGATCAAGCTCTAATGGTGACATAGGGTACACCTTCCGAGACACTAGTTCTGCTACTGGAATCAACTCTATACAGAACTCTACTGCTCTAATTGGGGGTAATCCGGGAAGATCGTTGGAAAAGACGTCCATTAACTCTTCAACTATCTTGGGCAACGGGTCTTCTCCCTTTACTACTGATGCGACTCCTCCCTTATGCTGGTCTCTTGTTATTCTGCAAAGAAAAACTCTTCTAGACCAGGGATTCTAAACAACACTCTACCCTCACGACAGTCTATCGTTGCATGACTCTCTCAACCAGTTCATGCCTAAGATAACATCAAAGTTATCCATAGGAAACTCGATTAACTTTGTAGGTAATAAATGCCCATATACTACAACTGGACATACTAGGCACACCCTACTAACTTCTACGATCACATTGCCAGTGAGTATATTCAGCCTCGCTGGCAATCCCTCAAACTTCAATCAAATATGTGACTCATATTGTGCAAATATAAATGAGTGCGAAGCTCCAGAATTAATTAAAGCTATGGCAGGAAAGGTTGTAACGAAAATATTACCTGCCACTACGTCGCCCGACGTCATAGCTTCCTCCAAAGACAAGGTGAGTGCCTTCCATTGGCCTTGTTGTGCTCCCTGCTACTATCTTCCTTGCTGCCGGGGTTGCAGCCCCTGCTGATTCTGCTATTGTTGCCTATAAAGCTGGGCCTTCGTCGGCAACAGACGTTAATCTAAAGGTCACACTTCTACTATTGGTCCTCCTTGCTGTACTGCCCTTGGAGCTGGCAATACAGGAAACTGTCGTACTGGCCCTCCTGGCCTCTGTATCAATGGCCACATGGTAACCTAATAATCAGGGCTCCCATATCTCAAACATAGTCTGTTAGATGTCCGACAAATATCCTGGATATGACCTCCCTTGCCACAGTAGTTATAACCTGTCGGCGCTCCCCGTCATTGTTGTTGTTGTTGCTGCTGCTGCTGCCTCGACTACTATTGTCGAGTTAGTGCCATCACTATCGAGATTACTGGCCTCCATTGTGTCACGTTATAGATGCGAATGTCAGGGGATGGTACTGACGTTCGTAGTACTGGTCCTTCCTCATTGTTCTGTCCATGAGGTCTCTTCCGATCTACTCTTCTGGATGCCATCCTCTGGAAAGTAAGCTCAACCCTCTTGGCTGCTATCAATACCGTCTCGAAGGTCTGCTAGTCGTGCACCTCTACCATGTGTAAGATCTCTAAGTGAAGTCTCTGTTGGAACCTCATTGCTCTCTCCAACTCTGTTGCCACCATGGTTGGAGCAAATATGCTTAGTCGACAAAATTTTGTCGTATAGCCGTCTACTGTCCTTCCAGCTTGCTTGAGGTTAATGAACCTTTGCTGCAACTCACACTAAGCCACAATCCTGAAGTACTTCGCCCTGAACCGGGTCCTAAAATTATTCCATAAAATAGGACTCCACAATCCTACCTCCATCGTGGCCCACCAATCTCTTGTCAGATCTTGGAGTTGTAGGTGAACCAGGTCAACTTGTTCCTCGGTCGAAACTTTAGCCGTTGTCAGAATGATCTCAATATCCTGGAGACAATCATCTGCCGTAATTGCATCCTCCGTGCCATCAAAATATCTGGGATTCAGTCTGCAAAATCTAATAGATGCCCCAGAATCGGTTCTTCTACCTCGTTCTAGGGCCGTCTGCAACCCTTGGTTCAATAGGACATTCTATTCCTGTTGTTGGAGATGTTGTTACTGATATTGTTATTGATTTTGATGTTGCACCACCATTTGGTATTGTTGGGCAGCCAATAATCTATGGATAATCTCTAGCAAGACCGGGTATCCAGTACTGTCGGCACTGCGGGAGGTATGGGAACACCTGGAGCCTGCTGCTCTATCCCATTCATCGTGGGCTCAACTCGGATCCTTGGTTGGGGTTCCACAGGATTTTGTTCTACTTAAAACTCTGTCTCTCTTGTTGCTGCAATATCGAGGGAATGAGAAGCCCTAAAGAAGAGCACAAGAAACATCAAGTACATGACGAAAAGGAACAAGGAAGCAACCAATCTGGAAAAATTCAAGCTGAGAATCGAAGAGGACGAATTCATAATTTTAAGAAGGATCATATTTTAATTGAGACTCCTATGACTATGATACCCCACAAGTCTGAAGAACAGACCTACATGGGCCACCACCAAAACCTTGTCATATCCCAGTACCAGAATACGGAGACAGACATGGCCAGCTACCCCGTACAAGGTGCTATACGTCGTACGACGATCACGATTGTATAAGACAAGGGGGTGCATGCTACAATCAAGTCTCCTATGGTCAATAACTTCTATGTCTCAATCATTCAAACAAGAAACAGTAAGCATAGAATATATATGATAAGTAATAAGGCATCTCAAACGCTTTCTCAAAATATTCTGGAGTACAGTTGTGCAAAATAAGAAGCTGGAAGAGTAACAAAAGTATATGACAGTGATCAGCTGCAGTCTGATTTAATGCAATAATGTAAGAAAACTAATGTCCAGACGAGCCGGCTAACAGGTGCCGGTGGCTAAACACCAAAAGAAGTAAATGTACAATGATGAGCAAGGAAGAAGAAAACCCACTCGCTTTTTCCTGCGACCATGTTCCTGGTACACACCATGAGTTGGGGGAAGGTATGCTGGATCCTCGCGTGTTGACTCGAAACCTGGCCATGCAAAACCAGTAGGGTTAGACCCCAAATAGCAAGTGCCACATAGGAAGCACGAAATAGAGAAATAAAAACCCAAGAAAAATATATAATAATACATAGTTTCAATGTCGTAACTTAGGTCCATGGCATATCCTAGCGCAAAGGTCCAACCCTACAACCAAATAAGGATAAGGGTTAAACCATCACACTATGATAGTCCATTTTTCTAGGCTACTAACCGAATAATACAATCACAACCAAGTCCATTTCCTCTATATTGGCCAATCGTTTATACCGCTTGCTATTTTTTGGAGTCTGAGGTTATCTCAGAAATAATACATAATAAGTATCCTCATATCACACCAGTGTCGAACACGAGCTAACCGAACTAATAGATAAATAAAACAGACACTTGCAGGATGCACCAGTTCTCCGTAGGGCCACTGGGCTAAAAATACGGTATTAGCGGTTCCAGTGTTCCTATAATAAAATAGTGGCTCAACATAATAATAGGTCAGATACTGCACTCCACTAAGGCAAATAATATACAGTATCTGTGGTGGCTAGCCCACAACGCACTTAGAATAAATCTCTGTGGGAAGGTTCGTCGGCATGATCTCAGGATATCGTTCCCTCCAATGTTACACCTTTTTTAGTTGTCTAATTAACCCTATGTTGTTGTTTAAATCTCAAGGCGTGGTCACATGAGAATTTTTTTTAAGATATCATACAAAGTACGGGAACGCTAGATACGAATCCTGGGAAGTCAAATCTGGATTCACCCGAGCGTGTATGCAATATTCAGACAATCAATATCCTAGCCACACTTTGGTAGTTGAATCGCTTATTATGCCCGTGCTAGGGAAACAATATATGTATATATTTATAATATCATTCGTTCATGAATTTGGAGGCATTCTTGATGCACAACCCAAATATAATCACTTAACACGTGACACGATGTGTCGTACCTCGGCGCATATTAAATCATGAATAATTATCAGAGAATAGTGGTATCAGCACAGATACAGTATTCGAGTCTAATTACCAATTATATATTTGGTCACGAAAGAACCAGAAATATTCAATCAAAAAAAGAAAGGCCGCATGGGTCTCTAGGCCGCATGGGAAGTTCACGCCGCATATAAAGTTAGGCTGCATGACAAGTCCTGGCCGCATATGAAGTCAGGTCGAATGAAAAGTCCTGGCCGCATATGGAGTCAGTCCTCATTAAAAGTACTGGCCGCATATGAAGTCAGGCCACATGAACCACGTGGCCACATGACAAGTCCTGGTCGCATATGAAGTCAGGCCGCATGACAAGTCTTGGTCGCATGCTCAGGGTTAAGGTCTACTCCTTAGGACAAGTGATGAAGTGATGGACAATAAATGAAGTATCAGAGATGTGACATAAAGTGACTGATGTGACAAGCCATAAAGTGTGTCAGGAGAAAAAAATAAAACTATAGAAAGATGTGCCAAAGTTCAGAGTCATGCATCCAAGAAAAAGTGGCCGCATGCTCTCCAGACCACATGGGTGTCGGTGCAGCATGGGTTATCTCTTGGACTTAGCAAATGTTTTATTCGTTCAGCGAGTGAAAGCACAAGGTGTTCAAGGATACTTGTGTAAATCAACAGTCATGCGTCCAAAAAGATGGACGCATGATGTTAGTATGAGGCAACAGTTTAGGCAGCATAACCCTCTCAGGCCGCATGGCACTCTCAGCCGCATAGCTCACTGGCCGCATGTGAATTTCGTCTTCTCCAACAGCAGGTTCGGCCATGGCAGAAAAGCTCCAAAAACTGAAATCTTGTTTTGTCCATAAAATCCTCATTTTAAGTCCAAATCGGGTGAACTAAAAGCCAAAATGCTCTAAATTGAAAACTCTATCATATAGCAAAAACTGGTTTTTCTAAAATACATTTTTAATAGATCAAAACCAAAAGAAACTCATGAAATTCATAAAAACTCTAAGTTAGAAATATACATTTACACTAATCTATCCATCAAAACAGAAAATTCTAATTACTAAAAGTGCTTAAAAACACATAACAAACATAATAGAATAATAATATGGAGGGTTTCTCCGTTTTGCCTATGGAAATAGGGAGAGAAAACTAAAGAAAGAGGAAGAAATGAAGAAGAGAGAGAGAGAGAGAGAGAGAGAGAGAGAGAGAGAGAGAGAGAGAGAGAGGGTTATATATGGTAGGATGAGGGTTGAACCAAGGGTTCTCATGAGTTGAAACAACCCACAAAATAAACCATGAACCAGGCTAAACAAAAAAATAGGTCTAGTCTCCATGCACATGCAACCATGCTAAAATAAAATATGTTCCAAATACGTATATTGGGAACGGAGAGTGACATATTAACTTACCCATGAGTGTCTCAAGAGTAATGACGGTGAGGTCGTTTCCTTCTATGATCGTCGTTGTTTTAGGATTCCAATTCTTGGTGGGTCCCCGAAGCATTTTGTGAATCTTTTCATGATTGTTATATTCCTTGCTAAGAGAAGATAGAGGATTAATAATATAAAAAAAGTGTAAACATTTGTGTAATGGTCTTATTAGACTTTATTTTGAAGGTCTCATATTCTTGTGTCAACCTACAAATTTTGGATTTCTTCACTTATGAATTCACTACCAAAATAAGTCAAATTAGCGATGCTTAAAAATGTTGCTAAATTAGGGGAAAATATTGCTAATTAACATTAGTGACATTTAAGGTTGGTCGCGTTTTATCAATTCGCTGACAACAAAAACGTCGCTAAACGTCGCAATAGCGACATAGTTCAGCGACATTATTGTGTCACAGTTTTAGCAATGTTTGCCAACGTGTTGTCACAATTTTAGCGACGCATAAGTGTCGGTAAGAGTCAGTTCTATTTTTTGAAATCAGCGACATTTGGCGACGTTTAATAGAGTCGCTAAACGTCGCTAAACTTTTAGCGACGCTAAACTTTTAGCAACGCTAAACTATTAGCGACGTGTACAGAGTCGCTGAACGTTGCTAAACTGTCTGACACCAGCGACTATCAGTGACGTTTAATTGTGTCTCTAAACTTTGCAAAATTTTTAGTAAAAAAAAAGAATATAAAATGGTTTCCAAACCAATCTTCCTGCAGTTTATGAATTCATAATTTATATAAATAGACCCGGAGCAACCCTCCATTGAATTTTCTGGGTTCGTCAAACCTTTCGGTGGAATATCAACACCGGTAAATTCACATATATTTAATATGAATAATAAAGTAAAATTTGAAGAAAATGACACATTGAAATTACAAACCGAGTCTCAAGAAAATCTCGTCGTAAAGAATGCAAAAAATATTGACACAACTAAGTGTAAGAAATAAAGTTTGAAAGCCTCAATAAATGTATAATATTCATAAATGATCCAATATAATGTGTCAAAGCATAAACAACCAGTAAACTGTCCTAACTAGGACTACGGCAGATCTGGAGGAGGATGAGCACCGGCACGTCCAGGGATAAGAATAACTCATACTGCTCCCGTAAAATTGACACCGATGTCGATAAAGAAAGCAATGACGTTGATGGAGTCAGTGTCGATGAAGGCGCACCAAGATGACGTATTTGCTCTAACGCTGCTAGTCGATGGCTGTATGAATCCATGGTAGATAACAGCCTTTAACTGCTATAAGCCATTGAATCCTGCATCATTGTCAGCCTCTCGCCCATGGACAGCTGTAATGCCTGCAGCTCCGTCACGCTGAGCTCTATCGACGCTCTAAGATTAGTAACGCCATGCTCCATCCTCTCGGTCATATCCCTAAGCTCCATGATGCTGCGCTCGAGCGTATCAAATTATGCAATGAGCATTACATCGTTCGTCTGCGGCTGAGACAATGGTTGCTCCTCCATCCTTCGCAGCAACTCGTCACAGAAAGACACAATATGATGGTCAACGATCTCCTGGACTCGGACAGACACGTACAAGGGCTGTGGAGAATGTGCACTTGTAGAGGAGGCCCTAGAGGACTGTGTCACAATAAGGGTCCCATAGGATCCCGTATCATAGTATGTACCCCTCTGGAGACCACCAGAGACGGTCATCCACATCTCATCCGCCGACGGAGCTGGAGAGGGCTGCAATAAAGTACCAGCCCTTCCGCTGTAGGTGCACTAGCAGTCGTCCGCTCATGGAGCCTAAGAAACTCGGCCTAGAAAAGTATGAATACTCGATAATTGCTAATAACTAAGGTACTTATTACTAACTACATGGATATTTATTTGCATATTTTTTAAGTTATATTAAAAATTAACACAAAGTAAAGTAATACCTACATAGGTCTGTGAGGCCCTCTCATCAATGAGCTTTTTGTCCTTTCGATTGGTGGCCAGGAAGACGGTCACCATATTGGCATTCTTACCCCTCTGTATCTGTTAAAAATATATTATTTAGTACTAAAATTAAATATTTTATCCTAGTACGATTTTATCGTACTTGCATTAAAATAATATATCTAAAATAAAAAATATACCAAACGACAGAAATATTTCGTCATCGAAATTGAGCCACCACATTACTTTGCTGCCTTTTTCATAGCAGACTTGGCATTCTCAGACCTTTTTATGTACCTTGGATCGTCGAATATTGCCCTCATCGCAGTCCACTGCTCAGGCATGATCCAACCTTGGATCGGTTTTCCTTCATGATCACGAGCCTTCTAGTCATCCATAACATCACGGATCAGCTTGGCGGCGACTGTCACGACCCGCACCCAGAATTTGGGCATGAGTCGTGGGTACGTCCAGCCTACGCCGCAGCATCGGTGGTAGAACGCTGTCTAGGTCTCAACATATAATATATCCTGTCAATAGTCTCAACTCCGCACGGAGGACAAAGATAATAATCCACAGTTCTATGATATACTCAATCACAAGCTATAAGAAATAATGGCACGATGGGAATAGAAAAGAGTTCTAATAAAAACATCCACAATAAATCCAACTCAAAACCTGGGTCTAAATGACCTCACAAAGTCACAAATAATAAATACAACTCAGTCTTAGTCTAAAACAATAATGCAGAAAAAGTAGTCTAAGAGCAGCCAGGTACGTTCTCCTCTAGGCTAGGCAACTCCTCTGGGATTTTCGGGGTGAAATCTCCCTCTAATCCTGGGCCATAATGAGTGGGGCAAAGATCCTCCAGGTCCTCTGAAAAATGTTATCCAGTAAAGATTGGAGCGAAGCACAAGCACTAACAGCAGTTTCATTAAATTGACAAAATCTATAAACAGTGTAAAAAATACAAGATGGAAATAAATACTGGAAATATAAATACTGAAGAAAAATAGAAATAGGCAATAGAGCATCTAGCAATGAACAATAAATAGTGAATGCTAGATAATAAGTAGTGAATGCTGGAACAGGTAAATCTGAATAAAATAGACATCTAGCTAAGTGTTGGAAATATTAGTTTATTATGTGATCGGCTTGGGACTAGATCAGGCTAGTTATATATGATTAACTATGATTCTTGTAGGTCAGGCTAACCATATGGTTAGCTATGATGCATGTAGTGGTCAGGTTAATCATATATAACAGCTATGATGCATGTAAGATGGTCAGGCCGCACCCAACGTGAGAAGTGGGGTGAGCTATGATGCATGTAAAGGATTTGGATATGATCACATAATCTACTAATAATTCTCCATCCCCCAGCTAGCACGATGGATTCCAATCACGACTCCTCATGATGGGGATCTAGGGTGCTAACCCGTGTATCCATAGTGTCGGAGTCAAGTATGTAATACAACTGCATTATAGAAATGATCAACAATAAAAACTGTCAGAGAATGTACTCGCCTGTGGTCCTGAGCAGAGTGTGAGGATCGATGTCCAAAGTGGGATCACAATGACCTATTTGTGGAGTATAAATGTTAGATACTAAAATTAAGGAATAACATGTTTAGTTAAATAAAAAGATGAGGCTTCTAGGTCATGGCTCAGTCTACACTAGGTCTATTACCTAGGTTTCTAGGTTGATTTCCAGGCTAAACTAGTTAATATATCTAGATTTAAAATATATAATTATCTCATATTCATGTATACTAGGGTTATCTAGTATCTAACATACTATAGACCATAACTTGCCATTTATGATATTACCTTAATACCAACCCACTGGACTCAGACCTACACCCACTAATTCACTTGCACAGACACATAGGCACATACAGATCTACACTGATACTTACATAGGAACACACATATATGTATTCACACAGGAACACAACATAGGTTCACACACCTACACATAGTGTATTCTAGGATACACACACTGCTACACCTAGACACATTGAGATACACAGGTATCATCTACACACATAGGTAATTCACTCACACACACATATAAGAACACTGGTACACAGGCAGTTACTGATACACTAGACCTATACACAGGTATTCACAAAACAAAACACACTGCACTCTCAGCTCACTGGTGATATATGTCCTAACACTGAGACTAACACTCACAAAAACTCACTCACTGGCACCCACAGACATTTATACACTGCCACACTTCTCTCTCTCATACTCATACAACATTCCCTCTCAAAATTTATACACAGACTTTCCCCTCCCCTGCACACATTCAGTGCACTAGTTCACACACAGCACACAGATACACATACTCTGATACTGAACCTGGAAAAATACTGAGACACATACTAGGGTCCTAGGCTTATACTAATACATTAGGTTCTACTCTCACCTAACTGAAATACACACCCACAGTCAATTCACACAGGCCTGCTCACACTGAAACACTGAACAATAATAACCTACACTGCACAGAACCCACACTGCACAGTTTACATATTAACACCTAGGTAACTGGCACTAAGTATTCACAACAGACACTTGCACACACAGATTTCTTAATGAGAACACACAGATTTCAAGTCTCACTAGAACACAACTTGAGGCACACACTGCTCACTCACAGGAAACTCACACTGCATTCTCCTCTAGACACTATACACAATAGTCACACTGAGAACACATAGTAACTGAGTACAAAGACACCCTGATTTAAACTGATACGAATACACAGAGCACAGGCTCCCCCCCCCCATATCTGATACACCTTACTGTTACACAAGTTACAGGCACAACACATAGATACACTCTCAGGCACACATGCCTCACACATTAGATAAACTAAACACTCACACCTCTACACATATGCATATATATATATATATATATATATATATATATATATATATATATATATATATATATATATATATATATATATATATATATATATATATATCCATCAAAACAAAGCAGATAAAAATAGATCTAAAAGCTAAACACAGATCCTACACTAAGACTCAACCCGAATGTGCTCAAAGGAAACCCAAAATACACAGGTTCTACAAAACACCCGACTGTGTACAGTGGAAAAACCCCAATCCTGATTTCCCATTGAGAACTTCAGAAATACCCAAATCAAACCCTAAATCGATGTCTATACTACACGTAGGGGATATAATCATGCCTACACGAAGTCCCTAGGATTAGGGTTCCAGAAATTCGGGGAAAACCAAACAAAAATTCACCAAAACCCTAGATCTCCTAGGTTTTCACGTAGAATCCCTAAAATTCGAGATCTACACAGCAAGGGGTTCCTAGAGGGCAATAACAACAGAAAAACAGAGATTAAACGAATAAAATAGGGTTTTACCTATAGGGATGGTTTCCCTATGAGAGTTCTTCTTCCCCAAGGCTTCTTGACCCACGTTCCTTGCTTTCCTTGCTTTGGAGGAGGAGAATGGGATCCCTAGGGCTAGATTTCGAATTCTGGAGTGGGGAGATGGTTTTCTCTTGTGGAGGCTAGGGTTTCTTCTTTCTACATGAAGAAAGAGAGGGTTCCCTTTATATTAAGGCTCAGTTAGGGTTTCTAATGCATAGCCTAGGTTAAACCCCCAGGTTAGGTCAATCGGAACTTAACTAACTAAGGTTTAGTCAGTCTAGGGTTTGAGGTTCAACCTACAATTTGAATTCTAGGGTTTTTCTAGAATTAGGTTTACAATTAGGGTTTAGTCATTAGGGTTTGACCTAATGGGTTCTAGGGCTTGACCTAAAACCAAATATTATTAACAACATATAAATAGTTTATAAAACTCAGCAGATTAATTAAATTCATAATTATCAAAATAGTAAAATTACACAAATGTCCTTATTTAGAATTGTGGCAGTGACAAGTCTACCCTCCTAAAAGAAATTTCGTCCTCGAAATTTGGACTAAACAGAACAGGAATAAGTCAGAAAAGATAATACCTCAAGTCTAGAAGAGGTACGGGTATTGCTCGCGTATTTCGTCCTCTCTCTCCCAGGTCGACTCCCCTGGAGAGTGATGTCTCCATGCAACACGAACCAAAGGAATAGTTTGGTTTCGCAACACCTTCTCTCTGCGGTCCAAGATCTCTACGGGCTGCTCAGGGTAGCTGAGCGTCGGACCAACCTCAATCTCCGAGTGGTCAAGTACGTGACTAGGGTCTGCCACGTACCGTCTCAGCTGCGACACGTGGAACACATCATGCAATCCCTCTAATGCAGGCGGCAAGTCCAGTCTATATGCCACTGCACCTACCCTCGCAAGAATACCAAAGGGTCCGATGTAGCATGGGCTAAGCTTCCAGCTTCTACCAAAACAAATCGTACTAGGAATACTAGATCGCCAACCTAAAACAAAACAGTCTCAATACGCAGTCTAAACAAACAACACAAACCAGAAAATAATGATCTATACCTGAAACTCAAGGGGTCTACGGTGGCTGTCGGCCCAATGCCGCTGTCTGTCCTGCGCCACTCGCAGTCGGTCTCTGATGAGTTTCACCTTTTCTGCTGCATCCACGACCATTTCTGGTCCTAGCAAGGCTCTCTCTCCAACGTCGTCCCAAGATAACGGGGTACGACACCTCCGTCCATAAAGAGCCTCAAATGGTGATATCTCGATGCTGGCCTGATAGCTGTTGTTGTAAGCGAACTCTACCAGGTGCAGATGATCCTCCCAAGAACCTCCGAGATCTAGAACACAAGTGCGTAGCATATCCTCGAGAGTCTGAATAGTCCGTTCAGACTGCCCGTCTGTCTGGGGGTGATATGCGGTACTGAACTTGAGCTGAGTGCCCAAGCTAGCCTGCAGACTCCTCCAGAAGTGGGAATTAAAACGGCTATCCCGATCCGAGACGATGCTCACAGGAACTCCATGAAGCCTAACGATCTGACGCACGTACATCTCTGCTAGCCTCTCTGTTGACGTGCCCACCTTGAAAGGTAAGAAATGGGCTGATTTGGTCAACCTGTCTACGATGACCCAAATTGCGTTCTTCCCTCCTGGAGAACGTGGAAGCCCTGAAATGAAATCCATGGTCACGTGCTCCCATTTCCATTCTGGAATCGGTAAAGGTTGAAGCAAACCACCTGGCCTCTGCCGGTCTGCCTTTACCTGCTGGCACACTAGACACCGAGATACGAAGCATGCTACCTCGCGCTTCATTCCATACCACCATACGTGCTCTCTCAAGTCTCGATACATCTTGTTGGCACCGGGATGCATCGAGTACTGAGAGCGGTGTGCCTCCTGTAAAACCTTCTCGCGCAGCTCCCCGCTCGGCACACACATCCTCGTGCCGTGTCGTAAGGAGCCATCCTCTGCGATAGTAAAGTCGTCCGACAATCCTGCCTGAACATGTGCTCTGATACTCCTCAAGGCCTCATCATCATACTGCGCCGCTCTGATCCTGTCCATCAGCTCGGACTGTATCTGCAATCCCCACATCTGAATCTCAGTACCGGGAACTAACACCTCAATCTCCAAACTCTCCAAATCCGCCAATAAATGTATATCAGTCGTCAAGTACATAGCCATCGGATACCTGCTCAAGGCATCGACGACTACGTTGGCCTTCCCTGGGTGGTACTGCAATGAGATGTCAAAGTCCTTCATCAACTCTAACCACCTCCTCTGTCTCATGTTCAGCTCCTTCTGTGTGAATACATACTTCAAGCTCTTGTGGTCTGTGAAGATTTCCACACGCTCTCCGTACAGGTAATGTTTCCACAGTTTTAGGGCGAAGATAACTGCTGCAAACTCTAAATCGTGGGTGGGGTAGTTCTTTTCATGAGGGCATAACTGCCTGGAAGCATAGGCAATCACCTTCCCGTGCTGCTGGAGAACACATCCCAGCCCTTTCCCTGAAGCATCACTGTAGATGGTGAAACCACCTGTCCCTGCTGGCAACGTCAAAATTGGAGCTGTCGTCAACCTCTTCTTCATCTCATCAAATGCAGCCTGGCACTCCTCCGTCCAAACAAAATCCACATCCTTCCTAGTCAGTCAGGTCATCGGCGCTGCAATTCTGGAGAAGTCTTGTACAAACCTACTGTAGTATCCTGCTAGCCCGAGAAAACTCCTGATCTCAGCTACCGAACTGGGGGTAGCCCACGACTCCACTGCCTCGATCTTCTGTGGGTTAACCGAGATTCTGTCACCCGATACCACATGCCCAAGAAATTCGACCTTATCAAAGAAGAATTCACACTTAGAGAGTTTCCCGTACAGCTTCTCCCTCCTGAGAGTCTCTAAGACCAACCTCAGGTGCTCTTCGTGCTCCTCCGGAGTCTTGGAATACACGAGAATATCGTCGATGAACACCACCATGAACTTGTCAAGGTACTGGTAGAACACCTTGTTCATCAGGTTCATGAATACTGCCGGTGCATTGGTTAAACCAAATGGCATCACCATGAACTCAAACTGGCCGTATCTGGTCCGAAAAGCTGTCTTCGACGTGTCTTCTTTCTTTACCTTCACCTGGTGATAGCCTGACCTCAGATCTATCTTTGAAAACACCCTCGCCCCGCTCAACTGATCGAAAAGATCATCTATCCTCGGCAGCGGATACTTGTTCTTGATAGTGATATTGTTCAAAGCTCTATAATCAATGCACATGCGCACCGTGCCATCCTTCTTCGGTACGAACAATACCGGAGCTCCCCATGGTGATAAACTGGATTTGATGAAGCCTTTGTCCTGCAGCTCCTCTACTTGCTTCTTCAGTTCTGCCAGCTCGCTGTTGTTGACTCTATAGACATGTTGTGAAATGGGCTCCGCTCCTGGAACCAAGTCTATAGAGAATTCAACATCTCTGTCTGGCGACAAGCCTGGCAACTCTTCTGGAAATACATCCAGGAACTCCGCTATCAGAGGATGTGGCAACTCCTCTTCTTCTGCCCTGGCTCCGCAAAATGTGCCCCTGCTCTGTTCCGCTGCTCCTTTGACGACCTCAAACTCCGGCTCTCCTGGTGGTCTAAATAATACTCTGCCTCTATAACAGTCTATAGTAGCATGATGCCTACTCAACCAGTCCATTCCGAGTACAATATCATACCCCAGAAGTGGCATGACGAGTAAGCTCACGCTCAACTCTCGGCCTCCTACTGACACTCTCCGGTCCTTGCAGTGATCACGGACTAGGATAATACCTCCACCAGTCATGATCTTGCAAGTCCTAGCTAATGGTTCTGTGTCTAAATGATGTCGAAGTGCATAAGATACAGACACAAAACTATGGGAAGCGCCAGAGTCGAATAAGGTAAATGCGGGAATACAATCGAGAAGAACCGAACCTGTGATCAAGTCTCCTGCTGGCTCGATCTCCTCGACTGCCATGGCGTACGCTCGCCCTTGGGGTGCACCTCTCTGCTGCTGATGCTGGGCAAACTTCTGATGTTGCGGTGGAAGTGGTCCCCTCTGTTGTTGGCCTCCTGGTACGGTAGGCACCCTGTCTGATCCTCTCTGGGCGGCTGCTCCACCCTGACCTGGACGAAAGGTAGGACAATCCTTCAGCTGGTGTGTCATCGATCCACAGGATAGACATGAGCCCAATCTCTTCCTGCAGATATCTCTAGTATGTCCCATCTTTCCGCAGTACGCACACTGGATGGCGGGCTGGTTCTGTCTCTGTTGCTGCTGCTGGACCTGCCCTCGGGCTGGTGCCTGATGCTGCTGCTGAAAGGGTCTCTGCTGTTGCTGCTGAAAGTGTGGATGCTTGCCCGGTCCCGCACTACTGTTTGCTCCTCCAAAACTATCGCGTCCCCTTTTGGGCCTGAGGCCCAAGTCGTCCTCGGCTACTTGGGCATCCATCAATATGCCCTCGTAGGTAGCTGTGCGACGTCCCGACGTGCGAGACTTGATCTCCCTTGTCAGCCCCTTTCTGAATTTTCGGGCCCTGTCCCCCGGATCGCTAATCATCGATGGCGCGAAGCGGCTCAGGCGGGAAAACTCTGCGGCATACTCATCGACGGACGAGCTCCCCTGGGCTAAGTCATGGAACTGACTCTCCAAAGCTCCCAGGGCAACATCAGGAAAGAACTTCTCCTTGAAGAGCTCCTTGAAATCCTCCCAAGTGAGTCCCATGCGCAAGAGTCTCGGCTCCATGCGAAACCACGTCAAGGCAATGTCGAACATCTGGCTGCCAGCGGCCTCGATCTGGAGGGCCTCCGGAAGCTGCGCCAAGCGCAAGTTCCTCTCGATGTCCTCTAGCCAATCATCGGCGTAGAGTATCCCTTCTGTCCCCTTGAACTCCCGAGGCATCATCCTCTTGAAATCCATAATGGTGCCCGGCCTCTGGTGGTGCTGATCAGGACGCTGCTGCTGAGTGACTCTCTCTACAGCCTGGAGAGCCACTTGGTGAGCATTCTCTATGTTCACCCTCATCATCTCTGTCTGGGCCTGATGTGCCTCAGCCTGCACTCTCTGGGCCTCTGCCGACGTCCTCTGAGCATCGACCATGCCCTGAATCAAAGCGAACATCTGTGCCCCATCGACGGGCACACCTCCTGGATGCTGAACTGGTGGTGGTAGAGGTGGTGGTGCCGTCGTAGCTGTGGGGACCCTCTGAACAGGTGGTGGAGGACCCCCGAAAGCTGCAGACACTCCCACATGTACTGGAGATGTAGGAGGTGCTGCGGATGTCTGTCCGGCAGGGCGAGAGGTGGCAGACCTCTCTGAATCTGCTGCTCCAAGTCTCTGGGACCTTCTCGGCGGCATCCTGAAGACAGATCGAAAGATTAAATTAAGGCAATAGATACGATATCATCAAGGAAGGACAGAAAATTTCTAAAGGAAAAATTAGTAAGAGTAGTATCATAAGAATTCAGAATTCCCTAATTGTGATTGAGCATATCCTCGGCCTAATTCTTATTTCCTAAAACAGGCTCGTAGTAATACTCTAAGCGAGCACCACTACGATATCGCTCTAATACAAATCTAGGACTCGACTACTGACCTGCATGGGCCACCACTAAAAACGTGTCACGACCTGCACCCGGAATTTGGGCATGAGTCGTGGGTACGTCCAGCCTACGCCGCAGCATCGGCGGTAGAACGCTGTCTAGGTCTCAACATATAATATATCCTGTCAATAGTCTCAACTCCGCACGGAGGACAAAGATAATAATCCACAGTTCTATGATATACTCAATCACAAGCTATAAGAAATAATGGCACGATGGGAATAGAAAAGAGTTCTAATAAAAACATCCACAATAAATCCAACTCAAAACCTGGGTCTAAATGACCTCACAAAGTCACAAATAATAAATACAACTCAGTCTCAGTCTAAAACAATAATGCAGAAAAAGTAGTCTAAGAGCAGCCAGGTACGTTCTCCTCTAGGCTAGGCAACTCCTCTGGGATTTCCGGGGTGAAATCTCCCTCTAATCCTGGGCCATAATGAGTGGGGCAAAGATCCTCCAGGTCCTCTGAAAAATGTTATCCAGTCAGGATTGGAGCGAAGCACAAGCACTAACAGCAGTTTCATTAAATTGACAAAATCTATAAACAGTGTAAGAAATACAAGATGGAAATAAATGCTGGAAATGTAAATACTGGAGAAAAATGGAAATAGGCAATAGAGCATCTAGAAATGAACAATAAATAGTGAATGCTAGACAATAAGTAGTGAATGCTGGAACAGGTGAATCTGAATAAAATAGACATCTAGCTAAGTGTTGGAAATATTAGTTTATTATGTGATCGGCTTGGGACTAGATCAGGCTGGTTATATATGATTAACTATGATTCTTGTAGGTCAGGCTAACCATATGGTTAGCTATGATGCATGTAGTGGTCAGGTTAATCATATATAACAGCTATGATGCATGTAAGATGGTCAGGCCGCACCCAACGTGAGAAGTGGGGTGAGCTATGATGCATGTAAAGGATTTGGATATGATCACATAATCTACTAATAATTCCCCATCCCCCAGCTAGCACGATGGATTCCAATCACGACTCCTCATGATGGGGATCTAGGGTGCTAACCCGTGTATCCATAGTGTCGGAGTCAAGTATGTAATACAACTGCATTATAGAAATGATCAACAATGAAAACTGTCAGAGAATGTACTCGCCTGTGGTCCTGAGCAGAGTGTGAGGATCGATGTCCAAAGTGGGATTACAATGACCTATTTGTGGAGTATAAATGTTAGATACTAAAATTAAGGAATAACATGTTTAGTTAAATAAAAAGATGAGGCTTCTAGGTCATGGCTCAGTCTACACTAGGTTATTACCTAGGTTTCTAGGTTGATTTCCAGGCTAAACTAGTTAATATATCTAGATTTAAAATATATAATTATCTCATATTCATGTATACTAGGGTTATCTAGTATCTAACATACTATAGACCATAACTTGCTATTTATGATATTACCTTAATACCAACCCACTGGACTCAGACCTACACCCACTAATTCACTTGCACAGACACATAGGCACAAACAAATCTACACTGATACTTACATAGGAACACACATATATGTATTCACACAGGAACACAATATAGGTTCACACACCTACACATAGTGTGTTCTAGGATACACACACTGCTACACCTAGACACATTGAGATACACAGGTATCATCTACACACATAGGTAATTCACTCACACACACATATAAGAACACTGGTACACAGGCAGTTACTGATACACTAGACCTATACACAGGTATTCACAAAACAAAACACACTGCACTCTCAGCTCACTGGTGATATATGTCCTAACACTGAGACTAACACTCACAAAAACTCACTCACTGGCACCCACAGACATTTATACACTGCCACACTTCTCTCTCTCATACTCATACAACATTCCCTCTCAAAATTTATATACAGACTTTCCCCTCCCCTGCACACATTCAGTGCACTAGTTCACACACAGCATACAGATACACATACTCTGATACTGAACCTGGAAAAATACTGAGACACATACTAGGGTCCTAGGCTTATACTAATACATTAGGTTCTACTCTCACCTAACTGAAATACACACCCACAGTCAATTCACACAGGCCTGCTCACACTGAAACACTGAACAATAATAACCTATACTGCACAGAACCTACACTGCACAGTTTACATATTAACACCTAGGTAACTGACACTAAGTATTCACAACAGACACTTGCACACACAGATTTCTTAATAAGAACACACAGATTTCAAGTCTCACTAGAACACAACTTGAGGCACACACTGCTCACTCACAGGAAACTCACACTGCATTCTCCTCTAGACACTATACACAATAGTCACACTGAGAACACATAGTAACTGAGTACAAAGACACCCTGATTTAAACTGATACGAATACACAGAGCACAGGCTCCCCCCCCCATATCTGATACACCTTACTGTTACACAAGTTACAGGCACAACACATAGATACACTCTCAGGCACACATGCCTCACACATTAGATAAACTAAACACTCACACCTCTACACATATGCATATCTATATATATCCATCAAAACAAAGTAGATAAAAATAGATCTAAAAGCTAAACACAGATCCTACACTAAGACTCAACCCGAATGTGCTCAAAGGAAACCCAAAATACACAGGTTCTACAAAACACCCGACTGTGTACAGTGGAAAAACCCCAATCCTGATTTCCCATTGAGAACTTCAGAAATACCCAAATCAAATCCTAAATCGATGTCTATACTACACGTAGGGGATGTAATCATGCCTACACGAAGTCCCTAGGATTAGGGTTCCAAAAATTCGGGGAAAACCAAACGAAAATTCACCAAAACCCTAGATCTCCTAGGTTTTCACGTAGAATCCCTAAAATTTGAGATCTACACAGCAAGGGATTCCTAGAGGGCAATAACAACAGAAAAACAGAGATTAAACGAATAAAATAGGGTTTTACCTATAGGGATGGTTTTCCTATGAGAGTTCTTCTTCCCCAAGGCTTCTTGACCCACGTTCCTTGCTTTCCTTGCTTTGGAGGAGGAGAATGGGATCCCTAGGGCTAGATTTCGAATTCTGGAGTGGGGAGATGGCTTTCTCTTGTGGAGGCTAGGGTTTCTTCTTTCTACATGAAGAAAGAGAGGGTTCCCTTTATATTAAGGCTCAGTTAGGGTTTCTAATGCATAGCCTAGGTTAAACCCCCAGGTTAGGTCAATAGGAACTTAACTAACTAAGGTTTAGTCAGTCTAGGGTTTGAGGTTCAACCTACAATTTGAATTCTAGGGTTTTTCTAGAATTAGGTTTACAATTAGGGTTTAGTCATTAGGGTTTGACCTAATGGGTTCTAGGGCTTGACCTAAAACCAAATATTATTAACAACATATAAATAGTTTATAAAACTCAGCAGATTAATTAAATTCATAATTATCAAAATAGTGAAATTACACAAATGTCCTTATTTAGAATTGTGGCAGTGACAGCGACGACAGGAACATCTGCTCGATCAACTCAGCCCGGTGCAGTGGATAAAAATACGTTTGCTACAAGAAGTAATTTAGTAAGTTATATAATATGCATAAATTAGATGATTGCTATTAAAACCAAATATACTTTTATCTTGAAGTGCACAAACCAGAACGCATTTCTCTCGTCCGGAGCATCAGAGTAATTGATCCAAGGGCCACCATATTTGTACCTCAGAAAGTGGCCCAAGCATATCAGTACCGACGAGGGACGATATCTATACAGAGATAATTATATTCATAAAAAATTGAATATATGATGAATAAAGAAATACACGATATATATGATTATAAACCAACTAATTGACTTATTTTGTACCGTCGGCCCAAATCTCCGTTCTCGTCTTGTCCTGAGGTGCGCATGAAGGATCTCGCTGATACGAAGATGGCGTCAGCTCAACCTCCACCATCTGCTCATCTGTCTCCATGGTTCTATTGGCAGGAGGAATGCTGGATGAGGGAGTAGTCTCTGTCTTAGAACTACTCATCCCAGGAGTGTTGCCACTTAACGTCGTCACAGTTGGAGATGTGGCTGGTCGATATACTGGAGTACTTGGCGAAGAGGATCCAGAACCAATAGGCAGTACCGGATGAGCTCTCCATCTACCTCGGGACCTACTGAATGCTCCGCGTCATCTTGTCATACCTGATAACAACATATGATGATAGAACAAATAAACAAATATATATATAGTACATTCTACAGTAAAAATATTATACATATCTCACAGTATTAATAGAATTGTACAGTAAATAAATAATAGTGTCACAAGTCTAAATGGATATTACATTCTACAGTCAAAATGTAATACATGTCACAAGTCCAAATGGATTCATTTTACTTTCAATCATCTTCAGAAAATTTATCTTATTCGTCTTCCTCGTCCTCCTCTTCCTCTTCCTCCTCATATTCACTTTTATCTACTTCATCTTCGTCTTCGTCTTTGTCTTCCTCTTTGGATAATTTTATCTCTTCTACATTATTAGTCGTATAATGAGTAACTTTCGTTGAGTCCACATCTACAATATTTGTTACAAGAGGTAGCTCATCCTCCTAATAAGCTATTTCGTCAACGTTAAAGGTATTTCTAGCTTTAGTCTTGCATACTGCCCACCAGTCCTGAAAGTGCTTCCATGCTTCTCCATTAGATGGATGATCCAACACTCTTTCGATCTATTTTTGCCTGTGCCAACTTATATTTTCTGCAGTCTCCTTCACCATAAACAACCTTTGCAACCGCGACGTCAAAGGAAAGTAGTGCATCGAATTGGTAGGCTTTCTTGCACCGACATGCCTTCTTTTACCAGTGGCCTTGTAGCAATCAGCACAACAGAATATACACGCGTCTTCATCCTTATCGTCTTTGTAGTACAACATGTACCCGTTGTGATATGCATCAATTTTCTCGTATCCTATCCAGAGCGATCTCATCATCTTGTTAGATCGGTAAAAGTCTTTACGCAACTTAGCACCCTCCGGTAAGATCTTTATAATCAACTTCATCAGTCGGTTGTAGCATTCTTGCGACATGTTAAAATCGGACTTGATGCTCAACAATCTTGTAACCACCTCCAACGATAAATGATCCTCATAGCCAGGATATAATATAGTCCTTGTATTCTCCAGTAACTCCATAAACTTTACAGCATCGGCATTTGGTGCCTCTTCAGCTGCATCATGATTATCTGAATTAAAACTAGGTTCGGCAGCGTTAAAACTATGTCCACGCACACGTCGTCGTAATCAGCGTGGTCGTGGACATCCATATACGGCTCCACATAAGGCTCCGACTCCGATGCTAAAGATACTAGTTCTTCGTGTGAGGTCCACTGATAGTAATTCAGCATAAAATCCCTCGAGTACAAATGATATGTCACATCCACTTCTGAGTGATATTTCAAGTTACGACATCTCACACACGGATACTTAATTTTGGTGTCGTCCATGTACTGAGGGAACGCCTTGGTGAACCGTAGGAACTGTTCCACCCCATGTATGAATTTATCCCGCACACCGCACATATCATCAGGATGACGGTTGTACATCCACAAACGATGATGCATGTAGTAATTTAGATCCATTTCTAGATACTTTTGCAAAAATGAATAGACATCGTTCAAGTATATTATCCAAATGAATGCAAAGATGGATACACATGTGAACACTAATAAAGGATATGTGTTACATCACGTATTCAATGTGAGCCATTCTTTGGAAAAAAATTACTTCTGCAAGCCTTTTGAGGCTATTAGAGTTAGACTAGATTTCCAAAAGTCTACTAAATTTTGGTAGAACTCTAATAGCCTCAAAAGGCTTACAGAAGTAAAAAAAAAATTCAGAGAATGGTTCACATGGACACTTGACTTCGGAGGTGACGACAAGCGTTCTTAGTTATTCTGCTTTTATAATAAGTATTATCTAATTGAAACTATTTACCACTTAACTGATATTTATCTAGCTTATAACATAAACCTAGTTATTCTACTTTTATAATGAGTATTATCTATGTGAAACTATTTACCACTTAACTTATATAGCTAATCCTATACATGTAGCTATATATGCACTTGGTATCTAGGTATCACTTGACATTTACTACCCCAGTTACTTAAGATATTCATAATTAACTCAATACCCCATACTCATATGTAGTAGATACAAGTGTTATATATATATATATATATATATATATATATATATATATATAGCACAACAGTTACAATTAGCACTACACTGACAACTATAACACACTTCCAACAGTCATCTACACACTCACACTATTCTCTACTTCATAATCCCACCAATTTACTCACACACAGCCTATATATGGGGCAGTACTCTGATACCAAGACCCCTGATACCCATATTTAATATATATCTACTACATTTTCACAATCCCACCAATTTTATATATATCTCCTACAGTCGTTAAATACGTGTTATATTCCAAACCAACTATATTTGACATTTGATGCAAATGCTAAAAGATAAATTGTAGTCGCGTGATTATCAATATTATCTCAACTTTTAGCTGAAAGCTCTACCTTCGAACAATTTGCACATTACATATAAAATTTAGAGATATATAACTTCATTTTACTTATTTATTTATATACTTCACAAGTGTGGATCTGTATTTTATGTAAATCTATGTAAACACTAAAAATTTAAATCGAACAGATTGGAATGGGTTGAACCGGAACATGTCATATTTTAAAAGTAAATGAGACCCTTATATATGTCTGAACCGTGTCGTGTATGTGTTTGTGTCAGTTTGGTGTGTTCATGTCGTGCATGTGTTTGTGTGTCCTTCATATAAGCCCTAACCCTAGTTTTGTGTCAATATTTGTGTGTCCATATTTTGTCTGTATTTGTGTGTCTGTGTTAGTGTGTTTGTGTCATGTCAGCAAGATGGAGATAGGGTTAGGGTTACCTGACCCTCTGATCAAGGAGGGGGGTCGTCGAGGTCGAGGGGGGTCGTCGGGACTGAGGAGCGTCGGGGCAGGGGGTCGAGGGGGTTGTCTATGCCGAGGGGGGCCGGGGCCGTTGGGGTTTGCCGGAGTCGAGAGGGTTGGGGTCGCCGGGGCAGGGGTCCAAGGGGGGTCGCCGAAGTCGAGAGGGGTCGGGGTCGCCGGGGTGGGGCAAGGCGGGGGAGGGGCGAGGGGTGCATGAGAATATTTGGGAGAGGGAGAGATCGAGATAATGGGGAAAAATAAAAAACTAAAAACCCTATATTAACTTTTTAGCGACGTCTAAATTGAACGTCGCTAACTAAAAATATTTGCGACATCTTGCTACATTTATAACTGTCGCTAATTAAAAAATAAGCAACGTCGGTAAAACGTTACTAAACGACGCTAAATCAAAAAAAATTAGTGACATTAAAGAAGCGTATAGCGACTATTCTTTAAAAAATCCAAGTACAGTCACTACTAGTCGCTATGTGTCGCCAATAACGACATATAGCGACGTTTATTTTTTGAGTCACTAAAATCTTTAACATTAGCAATGTTTTATGACGATGTCGCTAAAAATGTCGCTATTTTATCATATTTTCGTAGTGAGTTCCTTCATGAGTTACCTCAAGAAGTTTTCAAACATTATGAGAAGTAGTACATGTATGTACTCTATTGAATTCAATTATGTCTACTGCACAAAATAATGCATTTATAGCTTTAGCATCAAGATTATATTATTTCTTTTCAAGCTCCGTATATCTGTCATGTGTTTTTTCAACAAGATTGTCTTATATAATAATTTTAGTAGGATTTTTATAGCCATCAATAACAATAGACCATAAATCAAAATTAATTGACTTTAGATAGATACTCATGCGTGTTTTTCAATACGTATAGTTGGTACCAACAAATAGAGGTGACCTATTTGTGGAGTGGGCTTCACCGTTGTTGGTGTAGATGGACTTGATAGTTATCATAGATCTACTCAAGGATGTTAATCCTGTTAATGAGCCCTTGCTTTGATACCAATTGTAGAAAACTCTAAAGAGGGGTGAATATAGTAAAAATACTATTTAAATAATAAAATAATGCTAATGACTAAATTAAAATTTTAGCAAGTCAATGATCAGAGTATAAGAAGTCGGAAACGCAAACACCGCGATATATCCTAGTATCCTCCGTAAAAGGAAGTCCAGTCCCAAAAACTCTTGTCTGGATTTAATCCACAATTGAATAATAACATACACCACGAGTTTTGATCGGAAGTGATCACCGACTTCTTAAAATCACATGCCGAAAGGTACGCCGACTTCAAACACTTGAATAAAAATAACTTGGAAATCAAGCTTTACAACTAGAACAGACTTCTAATCAGAACCGCGTTGGCACTAGAAGACTGGAGAGTTGATCTTGGAATAGGAAAATTGAAAGCTCTGAATAGGCAAGAAAAAGAATGAGTGAATGAGTTTGTTTCAATAGAGGATTCAATGCATATTTATAGTTTCTCAAACTAGGCTCTGGGGACCGAATTTGGCCTGAACTCGATTACCTTTAAATTCAAAAATCTGAACGTTGGAAACCAGTTCTTTAGAAGTAACATGCAATATTAAAACTGGGTCAAGGGGACCGAATTCTGCCTGAGTTCGGTTGGCCTTATTCCAGAACAGTTGGGTTTGGGTCAGGTTCATTTTTATGGATTATGATTTGGTTTAGGCTGGGGTTTGAGCTTCCTATTGTCAATATGATCCGATGTACATTTGATCCTATAAAATAAACAAATAAACAAATATAATAAACATAAAAATTACAACGACCATATTGTTATTTCCTGAAGTAAAATCTTCGAGCTTGCGTTCAGTCTTCATGTGATGCATTCATTGTGCTACGTTGCAGCAAGTCATATCGAGACATAGTTGATCAAATATCAGAATCAGGTTGATCATCGACTGGTTGGGCCAACAGAGTGAAATACACCTCAGTAAGAATTCGACTCTTCATAGCAAATCCAAGCATACTATGACTCGGTATCATTGGATATGAGATGTACTGGAGGCGAAGGAAGCTGAGCTTAAGAATGTCCATACGGACGACAACAGAACGGATATGCTTACCAAAATTTTGCCAAGAAATTTTTTTTAGTTTCGCAAACAGGTCGCAAAAAAGGTCGCCATAATGGCGAGTCCCTCCACCTAGTCGGAAAAGGGATATATGTTGGGGTAGTTCCCTCATATTTAGAGGACATCCCGAAGTACGATGAGTGCCATCCGTGTGTCGAGTAACTTGGGGAGGTCTATCATAGTAGGTTTTGTTAGTTTCTATAGGAGTATTAGGGGAACATTGTATACTAGCAATATATCGATTAGTCTTGAGAATATTAGTCGTGTGACTTTCAAGAAAAGGAAGAATGAATTAGGAGAGTTTTGCGGTTGATTCGAGGAAAGATTTGCTCGAAGAGATCCACATCGGTTCATCTGCGAGTTATCGTCATTGGTAACTTTGGTCGCGGACAACTCGTACACGAGGTATATGGATTCCTCGGACGATCAGAGCTGGGGCACCAGGATCGTACCAGCCTAGGAGGAATCAATTTTCTCCGCTGTAATCTATTTCCTTTGTTGAGATGTTGTGGTTGATCCGTTTATTGGATCGGTGGGAGAAGTTGCAGAGAAAATGTATTCCTTTGTTCCAGTAGTGGAGCTTTTTCGGGTTGGACTCAGATCATCCCGTAGTTTTCTTCTGTATTGATTTTATATGTAAAAGTTATCTATGTTTTGAGATTCTGTTGTTGTGATTGTACGTACTTTTGTAGGTTATTACAATTTAGTTCAATCCTCATGTGTTTTTTCTTAGTCGAGAACAATTTATATTTATGTTGCGTTCCGTGCTCCGTTCCCAACACTTCCTATATAAAAATGGCAGACATGAGCCAAATGCAGACGGGACACATTGACGCATGAGGAGGGGAGCAACCCAAAACGAATGAGGGGGTAGTGGTCAGGGCTAGGGTTTTGTTTTGGCAAGAACAATTTTTTTATTACCATCCTAAATGTATGTTCATGAGTCATGAATGTTAAATGGGACGACTGATTAAAGAAGGATTTAACTTGAAAAAATAATTCAATAGTTTAAAATATTTAAGTAAAAGTGAATCTATTTAAAAAAAAAAAAAATTGGATACTAAAATGAAATGAAACACAATGATTCAAGATACTGAAGTAAAAATTTGGCCTCTTATAGTAAACATACACATATGTTAAGTAGACTATGGTAAACGTGTGTGTGTGATTGGAAGTTGCTAGCAACATGCAGTAACTGGTAGTACCAGTGGCAGTGGCAGTCTAGCACTGAAACCTTAACAGAGGTGAGGTGAGGGGACCATATATACCCTTACCATTCATTCTCATCCAACACTTGGTCCTACGCGTGAACTATATAATTCCCTTCCCTCTCAACCGAACCCATTTAACATTCATTTCCATGGTAGTACCAGTGGCAGTCTAGTACTGAAACCACTGCCATGAAGTTGTACTGAATTTTTCTTTTGTGTGCGTGCTTGGGACTTGAGCTCTTGTATTCATTTCCATGGAAGTTATTTCCTTGCTATTACCTCAGATTTTAACCGCAGCTAACTTGAGGTGCAATTTTCTTTGATCCAAATTCCCTGATGTCCAATTCTCACATACTTAATTGCTTTTCACTTGATTGCCAATAAAAATTTCCTGACATCAAAATCTCTCGTTGTCCAACATTGTCCATGTAAGTGTTAAGCTTTATCGGGCAAAATATAATGCCAAAATGTCATACAATAGTTCCCTTGTTTGGTTGGCAACACCGGCCATGACATTAAAGTAATCATAGGTTACTAAGAAAAATATATATTGAGAATTGTGGTGTGTAAACATTTCTTTGAATAACTCACCATGAATAGAAATCAGAACATAAAAGATATAGAAAAAGATACTTGTGCAATTTCATTTTTTCTAACTGAGATTTCTACATAAAGGAAATGTACAGGCATGTTTTAAACAAGTTGAATAAAAATCTTTTTTTTTTTTTTTGCTTACCTTTGTTTCAAAAGTAGTTTTAAACGTAATGCACCAAATGTGTCTTTTTATTTTTCAGAAAATACTTCAGAATTAAATTGACTTTTCAATTGGGCAAAACGTAGATTTTACTTGAAATGAAAAAGAAGGGTTTTATCTGAGTTTGTTGTTAACCATCCAGACAAGTGTTTGCTTACCTTCTTCCCTATATTTTCTTTTGGTCATAATAAACCCTTCAGGTCCTCAATTTTCTCCAAACTTTCTTGTGGTGTATAAGGTTTCGAAACTGTCAACCAGATTTTTCATAGAAAAACAGGGGTTTACAATTTTTGAACTAAAGATATCATTTTTCTAGAATGCTTTTACAACCACCTGTATACAAGGGTACATAAATGTCATATTACTAGATATTGTTGCACCTACACAACAAAAGTGGATTATGACACCCACAATTATGCACAAACGAGTACCAAAATACTGTACTGGCAGCAAGTTCCATTTTGATTTGGACCATCTTTTTGTGAAATTCTCATTGTAATTGGTAAGAGGAAAACGAGAACCCTGAGCGCCCCTCGTTGGTAGACTTCAATTCAAGTTTCTGAAATGGGCTGCAATATGGTGGGGGGGAAAAATCTTATAACCAAAACCAAGTACTAATGTAAAATTTCCGAGGAACATAAATTCTTCTAGATACAGATAAGAAGCCAATATACAAGTAGTTGTTCACCTGCTGTTTGGGTCATAGTAGAATCCATTGATGGAACCATCACTACATGAGAAGCAAACATAGTAAAAACCAGCAATTGTCAAGCCACAATCAATCCCCACGTTCACAAAGTACTGCTCCTTCCACCTCTGCAACACAAAATATGCCATCATTATCTTGCTGACACAAATGATAGGTTAAAGGTTAGAAAAGTTCATATGTACCATAAATATGTAAGGATAATTACTCAGGTCCAAAGATTTGCCACCATCAGCTTCAACCTGAGACTGCAAAAAGGGGAAAAAGTCTTCTTCATCTGAATAATAGATAGGAAGAACTACAATTAGTTCTCTTACAAGAAGTGAGGAGAAAGACAGGAACTTGGACCAATGCCTTATATCATCCTCTGGGCTGTAAAGAACATAGGATCAAGAATTGTTACAATATATTAAAAAACAAAAGATTGTAGCACAGCCAGCTCATACAGTTTAACATTGTTACCAAGCAACATAAATGACATAATTAATTGAGCCATACGTTGCTTCCCATTTGCCCGTGTAAAAGGTGTAGTTCTTGGTATCCACTATCTCTCCCTCCCAGAATGTAACGACCTAATAGCATAATGAGAAAAACAAAATCAGATCAATGGATAAATGCAGTTTGGCTAAGATGCAACAGCTTTTCCTACAGTAATAAGATATTGCTATAATTGGATCATATAAATTTTCTTCCCAAAGAGAATTATATTTACTTCCTACCTTATATCTATGGAAGAAGGCAATGTACTTACAGGTGTGTCTGCTAGAGGAACGTTGAGTGCTTCCATTGTACCACACAAATAACCGTTGTCAAGATCACATCCTTGGATCCTCACATTAACCCTCCATGCTTCATCTTTTTGCATACTAGAAACATTCTGAGTTCCAGCAAAAGCCTGTAGGATATAAGCTAGTTACCCAATGTTCCAAATAGATAAAAACACCATTGCCATACAGAGCAATATCAAAATAGTTTAAGAGAGTGCTTTTGCTGCAACAATCTTCAGTATCAATATAAAAGTAAACAAATGTACGTGCTTATCTGCATCATATAATTTGCCATATCTTAGATAGCAATTTAAAGCAGAAGCATATTCTTGATCTTCAACAAAAAGAATGTTTTTGGTTACAGGGTTGATGCATGACAGGAAGACAAATTGGCCATACTTTTTCAGGATTAGTTCCAAAATTTAAATCTTATTTGAATTCAACTTTAAATTTGAATAGGATTTATCTTTATTTGAAGTTTATCTTTATCTTTAGCTGTTTTAAATAGGATTAGTTAGTTTTGACTTTATGTTTTAGTTGTTTAGATTGTTAGCCCAATGTTTAAGTTAGGTTTTTGAATATGGCTAATCGATTAAGTTTAGCATCGTGCAATCACTATAGTAACTTCTACTTAAACTCAGCATTGTCCAAATATACAGTAATAGTATTTGCTACTGTATGTATTGCTTTGTTCGTCTAACATGTATTTGCAGACATGCAGTAAGCAAGATTAAATATGGACATATGTAGTAAAGAAAACATGTTGTGTTAAAGTCGACGTTACATTAGAAGATTTCTCTGAATCACCTACGGCATCTCCGAAGCCTCGCACTCCGGGGTTCCGCTGTCCGGACAACGGACGGGGGTCGAGAGGACAACGGTCCCCTTGGGGGTTCGGGGACGAAGCTCCCGAAAGGTATTCAGATCTGCTTATCTTTGGACACTGTCGTCAAGGAAAAAGACGTCTTCAAATCTGCTCAAATGTCAGAAGTTTGGTATCATCAAAGTGCTCTTGATTTTATACTTATTTTGTATTTTATCTTTTGTTTATAGGACTCAATGTACAACGGGTTCGCAGTTGGCACTAGAGAGCTTAAACCCAATCCTAGTTTTAAGAAGTCGGCGTGCTCGCATTGCAGTCCACCATATAAACCAATCCACACAAAAACAGCTAAACCCAACATTCTGGAAATAGGGAGAAAGCTCGTAGTTTTAAGAAGTCGACGTGCTCTTCGGATCAAAGCACGTGGTTCCAATAGTGGATTAACACCGAGCAAGAGTACCTGGGAATGGATTAGTCTCCATGAATGATACAAGTATACATCGCGGAGTTTGCGTTTGTGACTTCTACTCTTCACATGTTTCTACTATTTATTTGCTAAATTTTGTGTTGGTAATTATCGGTGGATTTGATTAGAGGATTATTGCTTAAACTCTATTCACCCCCCCCCCCCCCCCACCCCACCCCTCTAGAGTTGCTTTCAGGGCCTACATAGATTTGATTGAACTCCCATATGTAGGCGTATAAAATGGCAAAAATACTTGTAATTTTTTATGAAGGGTATATGAATAAAAGTTGAGAATTTCTAGATGTCATTCTTTTTGGTGCAATCCCAATCCTTGACCTCGGTGCAAATCACTTGCTATCCTGCAGTGTGATGTAACCTATATTCACGGAGTGGTTCGGTGAAATGTTATCTGTAGCGGTCTTCAAGATCCTTCCCCATAATAAGGAAAATATAGTTCAGTTACTAATTTTAAATGCATTATGTATATTATATCTTTAAGGCTTTCAGTATAAATACATGTTATTATATAACAGTGTTGCTTGATAGTTGACATCATATTTTATTCAAAACTTTAAATTATCTCATATCACTACTGGAAAGTTTGGTTACTATAGGATAGAAGAAATACACAGCATCTAAATAATCGAAAGGCATCATAAATAGTCGCACAGAAAAACTGCAATATTTCTGCAAAGGAATGAAAGAACTCACCCGTCCAACACTCAAAAGTGTACAAGGAGGAGGGAGAGTGTATCCAGGGGAAGTATCTTGTTCTGAGGAAAAAAAAACTAATCATTGTTCTGGAAATACATCAGCTCTACATGATGACTCGGTAAGAAAAGAAGAAGAGATCTACTAGTTAGACAAATATCAAACTAATAAAGAAAATGTCATATAAAAAGCTTGGATTTCACTAATATCTAGCAAAACTGGCCTCCATTTCATCAAAAGGTTTGCATAGTTCTCTTCGTCTAATACCATGACATGAATAAAGTCAATAAACAAGAGCACGAGAGTTATAGAACGAAGATTTTTCGTAAGTGAACACCTCAAAGGGCTTTCTTTTTAATGTCCATGCTTTCAATCCCAAAACTGATTGTGTATAACTAAGAGCATAAACCATGAGTAGAACACCTAAAGTCCGTGTAAAACAGGAAAAGGAAGAAAACAAAGATTTCAGATCTTTCCTCTTCTTCCTCAAATTCTCCTTACAAACTAGATAAAGTTTCCTCTTCTCACTTTCTGGCCTCCAGCAAAATCATCCACAGCACTATCTAGAGAGAGGCAACCCATCCTACATTTCTTTCACAAGAACTCAGCACGAATTCAGAGCTGAAGTTTTTAATCCTAGAGCACAGGAGGAGCGTTTTACACTACATCTAGGGTTTGGGCTTTCATATTTTAGGTTACATCTCCTCTGTTGTCCTTAAGAAAACATATTTAGTTCATTCTCTTATTTATGACATGGCTTTTAATCAATAAGTTAACAAAATAACAAATCATTATTTAATTTCATAATAAAACAAAATAATTATTTACTATATGTAAAGAACAACTCCTGTGAAATAAAGTATTACGAAGACATAACCAACTATAGACCAATGTCACTACGTAAATAATTCCCTTTTTCCATCATGGTCTCTATACCAGCTTTAGTAACCCCCATGCACTCTACTTATTTATCTGCAGTTAGTTGGTTGAGGATCTCATGTAGAGAACACTACTATTAATGCCTCTTGTGATAGAAATCTTGAGTCAGAGCAGAAGTTTCTGGACAAGTCAACTATCAACAGGACAAGAGCTTCCTGAAAAGCATGGGCCCAGATGAACCACCACCTCTCTTTTATGTAACATACCGTATACCACGCACGTTCATGTAACTAGAGAGAATATCCCACAATTGCCTTAGAATAACATGAATCATTGTCCTACTCTTGAAAATTCACCTATTATAGTTGTTATTTTCAAATGAAGAGACTTTGCATCATGTATTTTTGATTTTTAGATAAATCATCCCATTATGAATACAAAAGAACAGATATGTGTCCATATATTTAAGCATGTGAACAACGTTTTCTAGATACGTATGTCTGTATGATTTGAGTATGTGCGAGCACGCACGTGTACAAGGATAATTTTAGGTTTCCAATATTTCAATAGCAAACAAACTTATTTTGTTTTGTTTAACTGTAAAAATATAACAATTATGCAAGAAAGTTAACTTCACAGAAATTGTCATAATCAAGTAGATTATCATAAAAAAAAAGGGCACAACTATGCAAGATGATAATAACAAGGATGTGATATTAAACTATGCAAGATGATAAATAACAATTATGCAAGAAAGTTAACTTCATGTAAATTTTTCAGGCTTCGTATCTTATGGAAACAAGCCAATTCTCAAGATCAATAAAAATAGAGAGGCTTTTCTAGATAACCGAGTATATAAACATTTATTTATGGTATCAGTAACGTCAGCCTCAAAGTTTGCTAGTCGGATGAGAAATCTAGGGTTTCCAGATGCTAATCGGATGACAAATCTAGGGTTTCCAGAGCGTTATTCACCGAACTGAACTACAATAGACGAGATCCAACATAGTAAACCCTATTCGAATACTGCAAAAATGGGGGATCAAATTGCAAAAAGATAATCGAGAAAGGAGACCTGATGTTTCAGAAGGAGCAGAGCTCTCGACAACTCTCACCGGCATTTCTCCTCCGATCGATCTCACTCTCTCTCTCTCTCTCTCTCACTCTCTCTCGATCGCCAAGATGTGCCAAACCTCTATCAAGAAAAGAAAAAGAAAAAAATTGGAGAGAAAAGAGAGTCTAGGAAAGGATGGGAGCAAGAAAGAAAGAAGAATTTTGGGTTGGGGGTTGCTTACTAAAGTTATCTTAAAAGTTAGGCAAATTATAAGGGCACTGCACATTTTACTCGGGGCTAGCCCATTTCAAAATTAGAAAAAATTATAAGTTTGCCATCATAAAAGTTATTCGGGGCTAGCCTACTATAATACTCAGGACTGTCAAAATTTTGACAGTCCTACCAGTTGGAAGGACTGTCAAAATTTTGACAGTCCTACCAGTTGGAAGGACTGTCAAAATTTTGACAGTCCAATTTCTTAAAATTACAAGTTTTCCAAAGTTACTTGGGGCTAGCCCAAATTGTTATAATCAGGACTGTCAAAATTTTGACAGTCCTATCACTTGGAAGGACTGTCATAATTTTGACAGTCCTACAAATTGTTAGGACTGTCATAATTTTGACAGTCCCACAAGTTATATAGACTGTCGAAATTTTGACAGTCCTAATTTTAAACCACTGAAAATTTTATATAAAACTAGGACTGTCAGGATATTGACAGTCCCACAAGAAATGAGGACTGTCAAAATTTTGACAGTCCTCATCTGGGGCTAGCCCAAATTGTTATAATCAGGACTGTTAAAATTTTGACAGTCCTTCCACTTGGAAGGACTGTCAAAATTTTGACAGTCCTCATTTGGGGCTAGCCCAAATTGTTATAATCAGGACTGTCAAAATTTTGACAGTCCACATAGCTTGTGGGACTGTCAAAATTTTGACAGTCCTACAAATTGTTAGGACTGTCATAATTTTGACAGTCCCACAAGCTATGTGGACTGTCAAAATTTTGACAGCCCTAATTTTAACCCACTGAAAATTTTATATAAAATTAGGACTGTCAGGATTTTGACTGTCAAAATTTTGACAGTCCTCATTTTAATTGTCAGGATTTTTTTTTTAGTTTATTTCTATTTAGTTAGTTTTGTATTTTGATTTTTTTTATTTAGTTTAATATCCAAAATAAAATATGTTATCATTGAACCCAAAAAAATAAAATATATATCTACCGTACGAATATTACGTCTGCCGTCGATCAGACTTCGAACGGCCATAACTATTTGTTTTCAAATCGTTTTTCGTCACACAATAGGTCGATTTGTATGTTTTCGACGAGAGTAACACAATTCGTGTAGAGAGAATTTTCATCCGAAGTAAGACGTACATATTACAGGCAAAAATATAAAATATAAAAATTTAAAGTATCATAACTTTTGACTGGGAGATCGAAACAAGCTCCAGTTTTAGCCAAAATGACCGTATGGAAAAGTACTTCGGGATAAACCGTTTCACCGTTTGACGGACTTCCCAAATTTTTAGAATCGCAAAAAAATGATGTTTCGACCTCCAAATCTTACTTTTGGTAATTTTTTTTTTTTTTACAAATATTTAATGTACCAATAATAAATTTACTATTTTAAATAACAGAATACTTTAATAAATTTTAAGGATAGAAATTTGGGATTTTGATATATATCGACAACTGAGTTAATTTATTTTAATTTTTTGTTAATTTTGAAATTTCGATTGGAAGGACCGTCAAAATTTGACAGTCCTAAAAATTTCGACATATATTTTTAGGACTGTCAAAATTGTGACAGTCCTAGTATAAAGTAGGACTGTCAAAATTGTGACAGTCCTAAACTTTACCCACTGTCTGTAAGCACAGTTATATGTAAGTTTAGGACTGTCACAATTTTGACAGTCCTAGTATTTACTAGGACTGTCACAATAGTGACAGTCCTAAACTTTACCCACTGCAGAATTTAACATTCATGACTGTATAAATGTCTACAGTCCTATAAGTATACAGGACTGCAGAATTTTCCATAGTCCTAAATTTTTTGGACTGTTGAAATGCCTACAGTCCTATAAAAATTTAGGACTGTAAAAAATTCTACAGTCCTTAATATACATAGGACTGTCGATTTTCCTACAGTCCTAAATCTATATAGGACTGTAGGAAAATCTACAGTCCCGCCCGATACTGCTCGACATTGTCGACGATTCTCGACATTTTATGACCTAAAATCGTGTTCGATTCTCGACATTGTCGACTTTGGGAGCCATCGACAAGGAGGACGAAGTCTCGGAGAGTTCCGCCGGCGGGAGGGGGGAGGGCTCCGGTGGGGTGGGGAGGGTTTGGGAGAAGGGTTTGGGAAAGTGGGCTAGCCCCAAGTAAAATAATGGGCTAGTGTGAGTAAACTTTGCTCAATCTTGGGCTAGCCCCAATCCTGGGCTAGCCCCAAATAATATGTGCAGTGCCCTTATCAAAAGCCTAAAAGTTATTGGAATAATTTAGCAAATATCCACATTCAAAATATAAAAAATACTCCACTATTTTATAATTTTTAAGAAATACTCCTCATTCTCAACATCTCCATTATATCTCCCATTAAGTGAACACTCGATCGATTCATGAAGCTGTAAATGATAGTAAATTTGTGTAACATGATACACACCTTTTGATATTGTTTATCGATGCTCTTTATAACTCTGAATCTAAGTGCTCTTGCCCAATCACTTGTGTAATAAATAATTGACCAACTCTGATATCAAATTCATGCTTCAACAGATATATGCGGATATTAATTGTCTAAGATTACGCATTGAACTATCAACGTATCAAGAGTCGGTGCTGGGCACAAAAAAATTTGACCACTTTATACGCACGGAAAAGAGGTGAAGACTAAATTCCTCGGTTACACTATGCATGACCACTTGAAATACTAACCAAAAGCTTGCAAAATTTTAGTCAACTGTATACAAATATAGATACATGTTTGTATAACAAATTATGAATATTGGTAGGATCAGGTCGAGCCAAATTTAGATTGATTACTTTTGAGTAATTAGTAACTTAACAAATTATTCGTCCACCAGTATGAGAAGATCTCCAAGTGTTCCTTTCATATCTGTGGGAGTTGTTAGGTTCAAGAACATCATATGTATCCATTTAATCCAATGTCACACTTGGTGCTTAGATCAACAAATACTTTGCAGCAAGATAGCATTGTAAACTCCCTCACCCAAAATAGGTATTTGTGTATATTTTATATTATTATATTTATTATAGATGTTGAATTTACTTAGAGTATTATCTTAGTTAATTAGAAAATAATTTTTTTTAGTATATTTACTTATATAAATATTTATTTAGAATTATTTTTAGGCTATTTTAGATTATTGGAATTTTTTCATAATTTTTAGTTAATTAAAAACTAGTAACACTAATTTTTGAGGACTTTAAAGAAATTATTTTATGTTCAAACTTAATTAAAAATATCCCAAAATTTTATTTTAGGTTCTAAATAATAAAATATATTTTCTAGAATTTTTTTGGGAATTTTTCGATTATTTTTAGCATTTATTTCGAGTTAATTATGAAAAACTGAATTAAAAACTAATTTCTGAAAAAGAAAACCCAAAAAGTAATTAATTCTGCCCAGTCAGCAAACAGGGGGCCCACCTGTCAGCCTCCAGCAGTGAACAGTGCCGGGCCCGCCTGTCAGTGACCGTTGAGTGGGTGCGAGCCGAGCCGAGCCGAGACCGAGTTCGACTCGGACTCAGCTGAGCCGAGCCGCATCGAACTGCGACCGTTCGATCTAGGCGGGGCTGCACGGATGGCTGCCACGTGGCGCGCTGTGAGGCGCGGCTGCACTTTCTCTCTCCTATATATATATATATATATAATAGTTTAGATATTAATTTCTAGGGTTTTTCTTCAGCCGATTTTTGGAGAATTGTCATCTAGGGTTCCTTCATCTTCCAGAAGCCATTGCGCATAGCTCCGGACTCCAAACGAGGCCTAGTTTTTTTTGTTAGAACGATAATGAGGTTAGCTTTCTGATTATATAAATTTTTTTTCTAAAGTATTAGTATTAAATTCTGGAAAATTCGTAGAGCACAGCATATCCAAAAATAGACGTATTTTGATGTTTTTGCAATTTCGGGAGAACCCAGAATCAGAATCATGAACCGTTTAAAGTTTCGAAAAGCTAATGTCGAGATAATTGACATATATTTTTACCAGAATTTAATTCGAAGTATTTATATACTGTTAATTCTGTAGAACTTCTAGGTTAGAATTTAACCATCGGTGCACAATACAAAATTTGTATGTGCCATAATTCCCAAACGAATTTGAATTCGGACGAGCCATAAATTCCAGCATATTTTTGACGCTAAAATCTACAGGAAATCATGCATAAAAATTGAGTTTGTGTCGGTTGACTTTTCGGTCAACAGATTGCCTCGATTTGCGTGCCATGAGTCTCGAGTTGATAAAATTCAGTTTCTTTGGACAAAATTTAGGAATTAACATAAAAATCAGAATAATAAGATTAAAATAGGATTTTAGAGTAATTATTCTAGAATTAAATAAATTAAAATAAATTATCTTTTGACGTGATAAATTTGTAATATATAGGCTATTTGGACTGTGACTTGGACTCTGATTCATACCAGCAGCAGGACCCCAGGCAAGATACCTTGCCAAATTGTTTAGAGTACTTTGTATGCTATTTATATTTCTTTTTATTTATTTCATTTCTGTATAGTTCTTGCATGTGTAGTTTTTCTTCAGTCATTACTATGTATTAGATATGTTGACATACACATGGCACCTAGTATCATGGGAGGACAATCATTAGGCGTATGGGCTTTTAACCACTCTGGTAAACCATAGTATATAGTTCGTACTACGGGCGTGTGTCGCGCTGGTCGCTACCCCAGAGGTATGTCGATTTCTGATGTTCTAGACGGGTGAGTGAGTTGTGAGGCTTAGATCGAGTAGACTACCCTTGCCCATACATCGAAAAGTTGTCCTCATTTGCATTCATATAGATTGTCTTGTACAGCGTACTTATTTATTTTCAAATTATATGCATGTTTACTGTATTCAAGTTGGCTCGTATTTTTTGTATCTTGTTACGTCCCTCTGAGGACCTGGTCCGCTGCCAGGTGTATCTGTTCTTGAGTATTTGCAGGAGCGCAGATTTGGATGGTTGTATATGCTTAGTGGATGTCTTCTCTTCGAGCCGTGATCGATAGCTGGTATACTTATATTGGGTTTGATTGTGTTGAACTTATATTGTATTTATCTTTCCTATTCGAGTTGGTAGTGGATTTGTTTCCATCCAACTATCATCCTAGATACTTCTTATTGAGATATAGTTTTATCGATACTGTTTATTTATTTCTATATGATTTTGGTGGATGAGATTTAGATTTTACCCTGTGACTTGTATTACAGTTATACCACTTGTGGATTTGATATTCATATTACAGCGTACGTGTGGATTTGGTTTCCATATATTGGAGTTGCCATATCCATGCGGCTGGCATGCTTACGTGTCCTAGTCCTACGTATTTTTGGGACTGGGGCGTGACATATTTTTGTGGTGGCCCATGCAGGTCGAGAGTATATTGTCTCGGTTACGTTACTGTACCAAGCAAGCCTGCACCTAGGAATAGAGTATAGGATCTCATCCATATTTGACTATGACTCATCCTTCCTTCCAATCTGTTCTATTTGAATAGCCGCATCCTGCTCGATTCATGTACTTCCCTAATAGTTCTTTAAGTATAGCCTTCTCCTATAATATAGAAGTTTCTGTTGTTAGATGATAATTAGAGTAGCACACCTATTAAGAATACAACGAGAATATAGACACACCACTAAGTTTAGAATATCTAGTGAACCCTAGAATTCCTTATCTTTAGATTGGTATACCATTACCCCTTGATGTATTAAGAAGACTTGAGAGTAGTATAGACACTACTAGAGTTAGTTAGAAGTTTTACCATAATGTTTGACACCTAGTATCACATAGTCTTTTGACCTATTAATGGAGTGTGATTGAACAACATTAATTGCATTCTAGCAAAAGACGACAATGTTTATTCAGACGATAGAATTTAGAGGTCCTTGCCCCTATTTGGTCGACTAGCGACTTAGACAAGGAGGTTGTATGATAATTGTAGGGATTGTAGAGTCTTTTATTATTGTTGTTTAGTTGTTTTTGTTTTTGTGAACTTGAATTAAATTGTACCTCCTTTCATCATCATCTAGCGTACTTATATTTGCTGTACTACCTTGACTTATGCTGCTATTATAGCCTAGTTTTTGCAAGCTTATTCTTTATCGAGCTTGTTCATGACATATGTATTATTGGGGAGGCCCACAATAATACAATTCAGAATCAGTGTATTACGGTCTGATCAACCATAGTGCGCTTGATTCGCCCTTCGCAATAATACTTTACGTGGATTGAGATATATAGTTGACTAGTAGACACCTGTACTTGACCTCTAGATATGTCTAAGCATATTGTATCCGTTACATAACTGTACCGATGCGAGCATGTGGATAGGCATTACCAAAATAGGACTTCAATCCACAACTGCTTTGACAATTCCTATTTGAATTCTTTAGACGCCTTGATCCCGATACTTCTATTCTATTACCTCGTCCTTGAACTCTTTATTATTGATCTCCGTCTTCCCTTATTTCGGAAAGACGAAACCTCGTGCTTGGTATAAGTTTAATACACAGAGAGTACTAGATATACCCCGTAGGCCGATCACATACTTGAGGATTATTCTTTTGTAATTAAGGACATATCATATATGATATAATCGGTGTTGAAGTTTTGAGGATTGAATGACATGAGTAAATAAATTAAGGAATATTTTTCTTAAAGTATATAGCCTTCTGTGATAGATGGATAAATTCTAAGTTGGGTAGCAGTGCATTGTCAACTTGAGAGGAATTTCTTTTAGATTATGATCAAGTAAGATTAGATTGGGAGATTCAAGTCATTTTAATTTTGAGAAATTTTAAAAGAAGGATTAAGATAATGAGGATTTAACGAATTTTAAAATCTTGATATTGCGGACCAAATATTTATACTTTGAGCACATGATTTAAATTTTGAATATTGAAGGATGAATCATCGATTTAAATTTTGAGGATAAATATAGAATTTTAGACTTGAACAATTGGTTAATTAGATTTAAATTTTATAATTTGATGATTTGAATTAAAAGTTCAATTTTGATTGTTGGGTCACCTATTTAAAATATTGAGGATGTAAATTGAGTTTAAATATTTGAATAGTACAAAATTCTTAAGTTAAGAATAAGAATAAGATTTGATTAGAATTGTTTATTGTTCAAAGTCTAGAGGAGATTATGATAGTTAAAAATTATGATATAAATTTTGATGTAGGATGTCATATAGACTTGAGTTAGATTTGGATGTTGATTATTTAAAAATCGAGAAGAGATTACGACAGGTTGAATTTTGATTTAAACAGTGGTTATCTTAATTTTGAAGTGATCGCGATAGATTTGAATAGATTTTGTTATTTAAATTTTTGGAAGAGATTGCGATTGACGTACCTTATGTACGAATGTGAAAGATTTAACAAATTATGCCTTATTTTAATTTCGAGGATGAAATTGTTTTAAGTTGGGTAGATTGTAAACTCCCTCACCCAAAATGGATATTTGTGTATATTTTATATTATTATATTTATTATAGATGTTAAATTTATTTAGAGTATTATCTTAGTTAATTAGAAAATAATTTTTTTAGTATATTTACTTATATAAATATTTATTTAGAATTATTTTTAGGCTATTTTAGATTATTGGGATTTTTCCATAATTTTTAGTTAATTAAAAACTAGTAACACTAATTTTTGAGGACTTTAAAGAATTTATTTTATGTTCAAACTTAATTAAAAATATCCCAAAATTTTATTTTAGGTTCTAAATAATAAAATATATTTTCTAGAATTTTTTGGAAATTTTTCGATTATTTTTAGCATTTATTTCGAGTTAATTATGAAAAACTGAATTAAAAACTAATTTCTGAAAAAGAAAACCCAAAAAGTAATTAATTCTGTCCAGTCAGCAAACAGGGGGCCCACCTGTCAGCCTCCAGCAGTGAACAGTGCCGGGCCCGCCTGTCAGTGACCGTTGAGTGGGTGCGAGCCGAGCCGAGCCGAGCCGAGACCGAGTTCGACTCGGACTCAGCTGAGCCGAGCCGCATCGAACTGCGACCGTTCGATCTGGGCGGGGCTGCACGGATGGCTGCTACGTGGTGCGCTGTGAGCCGCGGCTGCACTTTCTCTCTCCTATATATATATATATATATATATATATAATAGTTTAGATATTAATTTCTAGGGTTTTTCTTCACCCGATTTTTGGAGAATTGTCATCTAGGGTTCCTTCATCTTCCAGAAGCCATTGCGCATAGCTCCGGACTCCAAACAAGGCCTAGTTTTTTTGTTAGAACGATAATGAGGTTAGCTTTCTGATTATATAAATTGTTTTTCTAAATTATTAGTATTAAATTCTGGAAAATTCGTAGAGTACAGCATGTCCGAAAATAGACGTATTTCAATGTTTTCATAATTTTGGGAGAACCCAGAATCAGAATCATGAACCGTTTAAAGTTTCGGAAAGATAATGTCGAGATCATCGACATATATTTTTCCCAGAATTTAATTCGAAGTATTTATATACTATTAATTCTACAAAACTTCTAGGTTAGAATTTAACCATCGGTGCACAATACAAAATTTGTATGTGCCATAATTCCCAAACGAATTTGAATTCGGATGAGCCATAAATTTCAGCATGTTTTTGACGCTGAAATCTACAGGAAATCATGCATGAAAATTGAGTTTGTGTCGGTTGACTTTTCGGTCAACAGATCGTCTCGATTTGCGTGCCATGAGTCTCGAGTTGATAAAATTCAGTTTCTTTGGACAAAATTTAGGAATTAACATAAAAATCAGAATAATAAGATTAAAATAGGATTTTAGAGTAATTATTCCAGAATTAAATAAATTAAAATAAATTATCTTTTGACGTGATAAATTTGTAATACATAGGCTATTTGGACTGTGACTTGGACTCTGATTCATACCAGCAGCAGGACCCCAGGCAAGATACCTTACCAAATTGTTTACAGTACTTTGCATGCTATTTATATTTCTTTTTATTTATTTCTTTTCTGTATAGTTCTTGCATGTGTAGTTTTTCTCCAGTCATTACTATGTATTAGATATGTTGACACACACATGGCACCTAGTATCATGGGAGGACAATCATTAGGCGTATGGGCTTTTATCCACTCTGGTAAACCGTAGTATATAGTTCGCACTACGGGCGTGTGTCGCGCTGGTCGCTACCCCAGAGGTATGTCGATTTCTGTAGAGTCGCGCTGGTCGCTACCCCAGAGGTATGTCGATTTCTGATGTTCTAGACGGGTGTGTGAGTTGTGTGAGGCTTAGATCGAGTAGACTACCCTTGCCCATACGTTGAAAAGTTGTCCTCATTTGCATTCATATAGATTGTCTTGTACAGCATACTTATTTATTTTCAAATTATATGCATGTTTACTGTATTCAAGTTGGCTCGTATTTTCTGTATCTTGTTACGTCCCTCTGAGGACCTGGTCCGCTGCTAGGTGTATCTGTTCTTGAGTATTTGCAAGAGCGCAGATTTGGATGGTTGTATATGCTTAGTGGATGTCTTCTCTTCGAGCCGTGATCGATAGCTGGTATACTTATATTGGGTTTGCTTGTGTTGAACTTATATTGTATTTATCTTTCCTATTCGAGTTGGTAGTGGATTTGTTTCCATCCAACTATCATCCTAGATACTTCTTATTGAGATCTAGTTTCATCGATACTGTTTATTTATTTCTATATGATTTTGGTGGATGAGATTTAGATTTTACCCTGTGACTTGTATTACAGTTATACCACTTGTGGATTTGATATTCATATTACAGCGTACGTGTGGATTTGGTTTCCATATATTGGAGTTGCCATATCCATGCGGCTGGCATGCTTACGTGTCCTAGTCCTACGTATTTTTGGGACTGGGACGTGACAAGCATAATAAGCCATTCTCTATAACTACTGTTGGAATTGGTTCTGAACTATGCTGCACAAACACGGATACGAAATAGCGCAATACTGACATGACAAATATTTGGCATATATTGGTTGTGTGCTGACACAACACCAATGTTCTGAGTGTCACTGCTTCCTAGCTCCTGGCCAATTTGATTGCATATAGGAAGAATAAAAGTTACAAAAATATTTGATCTACAAGTACTTATATTTCTAATCACTACTCTAAGTTTTCACTTCAACAAATCATTTTAAATCCCCCTTTCCCTTTCCTTTTTCCCTTTTATATTCAATTGTAAATCTCCAAGAAGGTTGTATATAGCCTCTTATTTAGTATGGGCTCTGTAGCTAGAAACAAACTCGCAAACCCTTCTTACAACCACTTTTTTGAACACTATATCCACTTTTTGGTACTCAAAAAATTCAAAACATATGCACCGTAAGTAATAAACTAACATCTAAGTTATATTTTGAACCCAAAAAATATAAACCATATCCATCATAAGTTCTAAGTTAGATTTTTAACCCAAAACCAAGAAGAAGAAAAACCATATTAACAAGTTACTATTTCCATTATTACTGTTTCTCCCTTCTTTTACTGCCAAATGTAAACCAAGATTCAAAACCACCTGATGAACACTTGAACCACGTGTTCTACCTTGTCCATGTCCTCCAATTTTATGTGTGGATGGCTGCCTTGTTTCTTCTACAGTAGAAGTAGACCCCCTTTGGTTGGAATTGGTATGGGTAAACCCTCCCCTGATTTTGACTATCTTCCTAGATTTATTTGTAGATCCAGTTTGCCCCCTATATTTTTCTTTATTGTGGCCAAGAGTTCCTCATGAAATACACTTATTCTGCCTTCTTGCTGCAACAACAGGCTCACTTGGATCATTTCTTCAAGTCATCCTTGGTCTACCTGGTTGCCTCTTCAATATGGGAGGAAGAATCTCAGAGTATAGCTGCAAGTATAAAACACAAGAATAAAAACCCTAAACAATAATATGTTTACAATAATTTATTGTCATGACCTGCACCCGGATGATCGGGGCACAAGTACGTGAGTACGTCTAGCCTACACCACAACATCGGCGGTAGAACATTGTTTAGACCTCAATGGAATCATACTAATACAAATAATTCTATCATGTACTTAATCACAATAATCTAAAGGAAGAAATGAACAAGGAAGAAATAATCTAAACATCAATCGAAGAGAAATGATGTCAAACATGAAACTGTGATAGAGAAATACTAGCCTATATCTCACCAGAGGTCACCTCTAGGTCCATAATGTAAAGTAGTCATGACTATACCATCACTCTAAAGTAATGTTATTCAGTCAGTATTAGAGCTAAGCACATAAACTAATAGCAGTTCCATTTAAATTGACAAAGACTATAAAGCAGTAAAGTAATGAGAATACATGATGAATAAAGAGTACTGGAATCATAATGTAAAGTAAGACTGGTATTAAATCACAGATGATTATGGAAGATAAATAGGAAAATGGTAGTCGCAACAGGTAATAACTAAAATAGAGGAATAATAGTAATTAATTAAGTGTTTGAAATATTAATTCGGTATATGATCGGCTTGGGAACACGAATCAGACTAGATCATATATGATTAGCTATGAGTCACGAATATAATATAGGGTCAGGCTCAATCATATATGATTATCTATGATGCATGGATAAATGGTCAAGCTAACCATACGTGAGGTGTAATGAACTGTTTTAAAATAGGTTTTTCGTCCAACTTATGACTCAATTTACAATCAATAGAAAGCAGAATAAATTAATCTAAATAAAAAGATTTAAAGAGGGTTATATGGAGAGTATACCAGAGAAATTGATTCGCTAATCGGTCGAGCGTGGAAGGAGGAATCGTCACGTAAAGAGAGGGGGTTGGGGTACGTTGTTGCTGTTGCAGATGTTGTGCGCAGCAGCTGCTCCAGCTGGCAGCGTCGGCATGGCGGCAGTCGCGGGGTGGTTCACCGGCGGGGATGAGGAGGTGAATTAGTATTAGGGTTAGGTTTAGTGGGTTAGGTTTAGTATTATATATATATATATATATATATATATATATATATATATATATATATATATATATATATATATATATATATATGGAGAGGGGGAAATAGACGATCGGGTAGCTGTTGTAGGGTGTAGTTTTAGGTTTTGGTTTTTGGATTTTTGGTTTGGGTTTGGGTTTGGGTTTTGGATTTGGGTTGATTTATTTTTCTTTTCTTTTCTTTTCTTTCTTAAAAAAATAAATAAATAAATAAATAAATAAATAAACAAATATATATATATATATATATATATATATATATATATATATATATATATATATATATATATATATATATATATATGAGATTATAAAAATCCAAAAAATAAATATTTGCACACAAAATATATTCTAGAAAATTTATAATACTTTAACAAAAGATTTTAATAAGAAAAATAGTTATATAAAATAATTCTAAATTAATATTTAAATAAGTAATTGCATTAACAAATTTATTTTCAAATTAACCAAAAATAATAATCTAAAGAAATTAAACAGTTATATAAAAAAAATACTTAAAAATTATAAATTTAAAATTAGGGGGTTTACATTCTACCCAACTTAAAAAAATTTCGTCCTCGAAATTTAAAATTAAGCTTGGTAAAGAAGTGTAGAAGGTTCACTACGAAAGAATGATAACTACGTCTCGTCGTATCGAGTTTCTCAAAAATAAGGAATGATTTAAAGATGAGGAATACAAAATAGTAGGAAAGAATTTAAGCATGCAAGGCCATACTTGATTCTCAAAAGATGGGGAACGCACTTACCAAAGGGATCCTAGTTTGACATCAAGTTTTAAGAGCAATGATACACCTAATTCAAGACACTACCAAACTTATAAAAATTTAGTTGGTAGCAGGAACTCTAGTCATGATAATATTTATAAGGATTTTAGAAAGTCTAACTTCAAGAAAGGATACAAGAGGCTGAGGCTTTTGTGACCATACTCACTGCTCATAATTAGGTTATGACTGAGGTAGGTCTAGTTAGGCTCATAAATGTCAAAGTTGTCGAAAGAATTGAGTCATGTTGCGTATTAAAATCGTCCGCAACAGAAAAAGATATCTATGTGTCATTTGTGTGTACAATTGTGCCGCGAATGGTGTGTGACTAAAATAAAACATGGAAATATGAGTTTGTGAGTGGTAGTCATGTCATAGGTGTAGGGTGACTAGTCTAGGTTCTTAAGGGTAAAAGTTGTTGGAAAGAAAAGGATAATGATGTGCTCCAAATATTCGAGCCACAACAAAAGGTATCAAGGATACATAAATTAAAGAGGTAATTTAATCTGTTTGAGATTAAACCTAATTAATACCAAAATAAATTCAAGTTTACCCTGAATTTCCAAAATATCCCTATACTAAAACCAGTGGGATTACCCTCTACCAAAATTATAAAAATTAAGTTGGTATCAAAACTAAAGTCATGGTCCTACTAACAAGATTTCTGGAAGGCCCTTTTTCTTAAATAAGGATAAAAGAATTCTAGGGTTTACTGGTCATAATCAAAGATTATCTAAGGGGTCCTAGATACTATCAGGGTGCTATTGGTCAACAACTTTATAAGAAAAATTACTACCCATCCAACACTACTCTTGTATAGGTCAAACTTCTACAAGACAGAAGAAATGACTGAGTCGGATCTTACTAAGGCAAGGTTACATAGAGGCTTCGATCATCGATTGACATTGATGACGAAGAGACCAAAATCGAGAAAATTATGAGATGAAGGAATTTTAGATCATGGTAAGAAGAATTTATCATAAGTCTACAAGGTTGAATAAGGCAGAATTAGGCAGGTATTTGGAGAATCGGTTCATATTGACTAGATTAAGGGAATTAAAGTAGAAAAGAACTAATACCTTTGATAATATAGATATTAACACAAAGAAGTGGTACCAACTAAGGGATTGATTTTGTAATTAAGGTACAACTAGAAAAAGAGAAAAAATTTACTCAATTGTTATAATTAGAAGGCTCGTTGGTGCAAAAGCAAGAGGCTTATATGCAAAACAAGATTAGAATTTATTGATAGGAAAGATAGGAATGTAGTCGAGGGAGTAGTAACACCTCGTTCCGCTCAAGCGAACCGCCGATTCAAATGACAAAAGTGCAATATCCTGACCCGCTTTGCTTCAGTGAGAATACTCGTTTAAGGCAAAGAATATCCAGACTTGTCCCTACAGGGATTCCGGCTTAGGCTTCAGAGGCTGGCTTGGAGTATCGCTCAACCGAGGCGAATCATCACTAAGGTGGGTGGCTACGGTGAACTTGTCTTTGCTTATCCAGCACACTTAAAATATGGATGTTTCATGCTAGTCGCTAGGTGAATCACCCCCTGCATGCTAATAAGAATACAATGCACATAGCTAAGGGAATAATCCCAACTTATACTGCTTGTGTTAGAACATGAAAATAAAATATTGCTTATATTCAGACCTTCGTATGCTACCTTTGTCTTGTGCAATTGGACGCTACTATGCCTCGATAGAACAATATATACATGCTCTTTTTAGTGCATTGTTCGCCTGTTTATACTGCACGACTCTAGATCATGTCGCACGGAAAGTCCCCTTACGGTTTCACTACTCGGCTTACCTTCGGGCCCGAGCTAATGTGAATGCTTATGTTTATACAAATGCATGCTTGCCTGCTTATATATTGCCTCGATTCAGTGCTTGTCATATAATTGCATGCCAATATCTAGTGAATGCTATCTTGCCTTATTTTCTATCCAAACCACCGGAAGACTATCTAATAGTCGTTCCGTGAAAGTATGAACTTCAAAAGTATTCGGGACCGTTGGGTCGCCAAGGCAATCCCCGAACCAGGGGAACGCATCATATCAAGTTACATCTGAATATAAATCATGGATTTTTATGTCAACTTGTGTGAAATTCAGAATAAATTAACCATTGAGTCAGGAACGGCCTGGGATGGCTTGTAGCGAGGATCATGACCTACGCCTACAACCATTGTCATTTACTCAGAATAATGAAAGAACAATAAACAAAACTCATTTATTCAGTCGCGGACGCTTGTGCACAAGCTTGATTTCCTCGGACGGGGCGCCGGGGCACCGGGACTGATTCGGCCTAGAGGAAGATCCGGTAGTCGTGCTAGTTTGTTCCTAGTACGAATAAGTTCGGTCAGTTGTCGGGGCATCGGAACCACCGTCTTATTGCGACTTTATCCATAATGGCTACGCCAGCGACTCCTGTGCATATACGTGAATCATACTCGCTTAGCGGCAATCCGCGTGTGAGTTATTGCATTGCATCAATGAACCTGAATCCAAGTATCCTGATAAAAAAACAATGAATCTGTGAATCATTCCTGAATCTGAGTAACAAATACACTTGCTTTCCATAATTTAATAGAAGAACTCGTGCAACTGATTTAGAACCCGCTCGTAGCACACTTGTGTTACATATGATATTGCCCTTGAATGTTTATGAACACTAGTGCTTGAATTAACTTGGTTTATACTTGGAAAGGGAAGGACAAATGGTAATTGGTAAGTCTCGTCGTGTTTCCTCTTATATTGCACGGCGCACTGCCACATGAGTTAGGCTATTCAATCTTTACCATGAAACTGATCTTAAGGCAACTAGAAAGACAACATAATAGTTGGTGCACGGAACCTATATTACGTGTTAGGATTTGTCGAGCGGGCGAGTAGCCTCCCTACCAGTGCATTCATGTACTGATAATCCACCAGATTGTTTGCAGGGTGCGAAGAACCTCGTTCTGTGCGGATGCCTCCTTTGTGCGTGCTAAGGCATGGATTTCACTCTGAAGCCTTGGAGCGCTGCGTCCGAAACTGAAGCACATATACAAGACATAATGTTGGAATATCACCTGTACATCATTCCAGAAATGTAGCCACTTGGCACGCTTTTACTGTTTGAGAGAGAGAGGCATGAGCGACTTGTAATCCCGGCTATACGCCGCCTATAACACTTGTTTATATCAATAAAGAGTTTTACTTCAACTTGTGTTACTCAATGCTTCCACTATTGTCGACTCAGTGAACTTGTTATCAATTGCCTATGCGTTTATAATTCTGCTATACTCGGACAATCTGTGTGACTCTGTGGCTTAGATCTCGTACCTCCAGCCAACGAACCACGGCCTTGCACGAGCGCGGCTCACGCTCGTGCGGCATCATACCCAGATGGGTCAAACGATCGTCCCGCGGGAGCGTTGGCACGGTAATTCTCTCCTAGCGAGGATGGCCGATTAGCCTATGGGAGATCGAAGCATGACAGATTGGTATTAGAGCTTAGCTATACGCCTTTGGACTTTATTTCAATTTTCTCAGTTTTGAAAGCTCGTTCATGGGTTATGTGCACACATTCTCTCGATGTCCCAAACGGAATATTCCAACAATGAGTCTAAATACTTTCAAAAAAATATGCATTTGAATGATGTGATTGCTTGTACAAATCGTGATGCGATTGAACTTTGTGCCAACCTGTGCTAGATCCTTTGGGAATTGACTCGTGCTAGAATCGCGACTTATACGCGAACCTGAATTGCCTATATATGTTTGCCCAACTGGTTAGTATAAAATCGAATATTATCCCGAACGGTTAGCTTTGCACACAGCCTTTTGGCTAGATGTGTAGAGTATCGTATGCCAAGACCCTATGGTGCTAATAAGTTGCAACAAGAATGGATATCGTTCAGGAATAAGGCAAGTCAGACTTAGAATGGCAACCGATAGAAACATTCTCGGATTTATCGCTTAGGCGAATAAGGAGAATCGTGTTTGGATTTTGGAAAAATAGCTCAAACGATATTTCATATCGGAAGATACAAATCAAATATAGTTGCTTATATGACTATCGAATATGGATTTGATTGGATGACTCACTTTTGAGTGGTGTATGGATCATTTAGAAATGTCCAAACGGATTCATAAGTCTCGTACGATAGTCGGATTAAACAGAATTGAGAATATCTTGAACAAAAATGATAAGGCTATATCGAATTGGGATTCTTGAAAATGGAAATCGATATATTGGTTAAGAAAACTTGTTGGAAACTTAAAAATTATACGAGCGATTTCGGATTAAAATGAACGGATTAAACTTGAATACAATATCGCTTGAATAAGAAATTAGCCCAAAATGAATGTTGTGTTTTGATGAAAGAGATGGATGACTTGAAGTTAAACTAAAGATTTAGAATCGAATCTTGGCTTGGTGGACTAGACTTAAAATGGATAGGAATTCTATCAAAACGTGTTTGGAGAGATAGACTATGCAAATCACTAGACTTGTCCTGTAACTTGAATATATCTTGGATTTTACTGAATAAACTCGTTTCTCGTACAAACGAACGTGTTATTGAGAATAGAAAAAAATCTGTGCTCGGTGTTTAGAAATCTGAGTAAACTGAGCTTGGGTAGAATACCCCGTACAAATGAACAATGGTTTGACCCTAGGAATTGGGGCGAGCATTGTGCGACGAATTTGCATGATGTATTGTGTGTTTAAAATTGTACCTATGACCTTGTGAGCTGACCTAATAATTAGGCAGATGACCCTGTGCCGAGTGAATGAACCTGTGTTACCGACTTTACCATTGCTTGAACAAGCTATACAACTGGGGCAGCAAGACTTAGGGTTAGACTTGGGAACGATAACGTGTGCTAAGTTGACCCGAACAGATGGATGCTAGTCGGTAAAACTAAATAGATCATGCTTAACGATTATGCAAATACTTGGTTGGAATATAAATAATATGGAATTGGATTTACCCTATCGAAAGTACACTTGTGAATCATAAGGAGAACCCTTGAGATTTTTGCAAGTAGCTTGTCCGATTTTACTATCTCTAAGTTTGGTTGAATGCATATGTTTGAGGGATGCCTTGAACGTGTGCATGACCCAAGACTAAAGGATATGTGAAACTCGAGTGCTAAGACTTTACTATCGCTAAGTTGGTTGACATGCATGTGTTTGAAGGATGCTTCGAATCCGTACACGATCCAGACTCACGATATGCAGATCTCGATGCTAGTGCAAGTGAATATCCACCTGAACAAGTATAACGACTTGTATAAGTTTGCCTCAGCCTTAGATCGTTAATCAAGATTGATTGAAATATACTCCGAGCTAAGAAACATGTCTCGCGCTAAGGCACAAATGAGACTGACTCAGCATACACGCGACACGATATAAGGATCGTGTAGGAGATTATGTTCAAATGGATTTAGTAGTACCGATTACTACGCTTGGGATAGATTCCATAATGCCATAGTACGGCCTGCCCTCAGTAAGTCTCGAGGACGAGACTTTTTCTGAGTGGTGTATGATGTAACACCCCATTCCGCTCAAGCGAACTGCCTATTCAAACGACAAAAGTGTAACGTCCCGACCCGCTTTACTTCAGCGAGAATACTCGTTTGAGGCCAAGAATATCCAGACTTGTCCCTACAGGAATTCTGGCTAAGGCTTCAGAGGCTCGCTTGGAGTATCGCTCAACCAAGGCGAATCATCGCTAAGGCGGGTGGCTACGGTGAACTTGTCTTTGCTTAGCCAGCACACTTAAAATATGGATGTTTCATGCTAGTCGCTAGGTGAATCACCCCCTGCATGCTAATAAGAATACAACGCACATAGCTAAGGGAATAATACCAACTTGTACTGCTTATGTTAGAACATGAAAATAAAATATTGCTTTTATTCAGACCTTCGCATGCTACCTTTGCCTTGTGTAACTGGACCCTGCTATGCCTCGATAGAACGATATATATATATGCTCTTCTTAGTGCACTGTTCGGTTGTTTATACTGCACGAATCTAGATCATGTCGCTTGAAAAGTCTCCTTACGGTTTCACTACTCGGCTTACCTTCGGGCCTGAGCTAATGTGAATGCTTATATTTATACAAATGCATGCTTGCCTGCTTATATATTGCCTCGATTCAGTGCTTGTCACAAAATTGCATGCTAATATCTAGTGAATGCTATCTTGCCTTATTTTTATCCAAACCACCGGAAGACTATCTAATAGTCGTTCCGTGAAAGTATAAACATCGAAAGTATTCAGGACCGTTATGTCGCCAAGGCAATCCCCGAACCAGGGTAACGCATCATGTCAAGTTACATCTGAACATGAATCATGGATTTTTATGTCAACTTGTGTGAAATTTAGAATAAATGAACCACTGAGTCAGGAACGGCCTGGGATGGCTTGTAGCGAGGATCATGACCTGCGCCTACAACCATTGTCGTTTACTCAAAATAATGAAAGAACAACAAAAGAACTTATTCATTCAGTCCCGGATGCTTGTGCACAATCTTGATTTCCTCAGACGGGGCGCCGGGGCACCGGGACCGATCCGTCCTAGGGGGAGATCCGGTAGTCGCACTAATTTGTTCCTAGCACGGATAAGTTCGGTCAGTTGCTGGGGCATCGGAACCACCGTCTTATTGCGACTGTCCATAATGGCTACGCCAGCGACTCCTGTGCATATACATGAATCATACTCGCTTAGCGGCAATCCGCGTGCGAATTATTGCATTGCATCCATGGATCTGAATCCAAGTATCCAGATAAAATAACAATGAATCTGAGTAACAAGTACACTTACGTTTCATAATTTAATAGAAGAACTCGTGCACCTGATTTAGAACCCGCTCGTAGCACACTTGTGTTGCATATGCTATTGCCCCTGAATGTTTATGAACACTGGTGCTTGAATTAACCTAGTTTATACTTGGATAGGGAAGGACAAATGGTAAGTTGGTAAGTCTCGCCGTGTTTTCTCTTATATCGTACGACGTACTGCCACACGAGTTAGGCTATTCAATCTTTGCCATGAAACTATGTCACGCCCCAGTCCCAAAATATGTAGGACTAGGAATACGTAAGCATGCTAGCCGTATGTATATGGCAACTCCAATATATGAAAACTATAACACATACGTACGCTATATTATGAACAATAATTCATAAGTGGTATATAATTATCATAAGTCACAGGGCATAACTAAATTTCATCCTCAGAATCAAATATAAATGAATAAATAACCAATCAACTATATAACTGAATCTCAATATGCAGTATCAAAGAATAATAGTCGGGTGGAAACAAATCCACTGCCAAACTAGAATATAAAAGTAACCACGATAATAATATCAACTAATGAACAATGAGACTCGAAGAGAAGACTTCCTCGAAAGATAAGTAGCAAGTCCTGATCCGCGCTCCTGCGAATAATCATGATCGTCTATACCTGGAAAGGGACCAGGTCCTCAGAGGGACGTAACAAGATATATAGCAATATATCAATAAGGTACTGAAAATAAACATCCACTGGGTTGCCTAACCGTCTATGTGAATGCATTTTGAGAACAACTTTCCAACAAGTGGGCTATCTGGCCATAGATAGGATTGGCATGATTCTCTCGGAGAATCAGGGGCCTACAAAGCATGTTATGTTTTGAACGACAGAGGCCGCCAGGTAATATAGGGGTCATCATGACCGCACATCTCCGGCGGAGCGTACGGGTTACAAAAAATAAAGTGCAAAGGAGCCCAAACGCCTTACTGTTATTCTCCCTACCCCATTCTCTAAGCATGTCATATCCAAGCCATGATAATACATCTAATAACTGCCAAGTCCCCTAGCATGCAAATTCTATCAGCAGTTATTCCCTATCGTACGTCCCATACGTACAGGAGGCCAGCCTGTCACGCAAGTCCGTGCCCTACATGAGACTCATACTCGTGTAACAAATGCGTCATGGCCAATGAAACCTAATGATGCCTCCAAATTATATGGTGGTCTCGTAAAACTAGGTCGACATGCATAATATATAATAAAGATAAAATACGATGCCACCGTCGTTGCACCCAAGTTATCCTTGGACACGCAGTTTATATAGCAGTTAAAATATATGAACTAATAGACAGAAATAAAATGCATGCATTATATGGAATATAAATCATAGTACAATGGCAAGGTATACTTGCTGGCAAGAAAGCTGCGTAGTACCAATAACCTGCTCCTGAAGTCTCGCAGAATAATCCAATGGTCATATATACATATAATATAATACAATACATCATCAACCATTACACTAGCACATACACAATCATAATTACACTGAACTCAGGGTACTCTAGGGTGATACTGGTCATCTAGCAGGGTCAAACGTGCGTCTAACTGCACGGGTGTTATGTCTTTGATTGATGTGCATAATCAGACAGTCAATCACTAACATGTCTAAGCCAGTACGACAATGTACACAAGGCAGTCAACTCACAATTTCTCAAGATCATATGGTCAATGTAAATACGGGTTCTCCGTAATTAACACTAGGGCATAAAGTACCTATACAAATATGTCATAACTAGTATTAGTATTTAATTACCTCACAATATATATACACATACCAAATTGAATACTATACCCATACGCGTACGTATACGCATACGAGTTAGGGTTCACCGACACGGGTCTGGAATCACATCCAACTAAACCTGTCATGACACGATATGCTAAAACACTACACTATTCATACATGCACACACATAAATCACCAAGGAAGAGGGGACATGAATGAACCTATGCACGTGCACGAGATCGACGATGACGACGATGAGGACGATGACGACGATATTGACGATGATGATGATAGTGATGATAATGATGATGAAGGTGATGATGATGGTGATGAAGATGATGATTGAATAGGGATGGCCGGAGGAGAGGTTCGACGGGGGAGACGTTCAAGTGAGGGAAGAAGGTTGCTGTGAAGTCGGGATGTTCAGGCCAAAGATGGGAGGAGTTGAATGGAGGAGAAGAACAGGGAAGAGGAGGGCTGTGTCGACTGCGGCAGGATGGCAGGCGGTGGTGATGGGGTGTTCAGGTAGTTGGGAACGGCGGTTCAGGCAGGGGTCTGCGGGGTGAAAATGACGGGGTTGTGTCATAGAGGAGATCGGAGAAGAGAGGGAGAGGGTGGTGCAGGCGGCTGTCGAGGGAGGAGGGAGAATGGTGGTGCTGGCGGTTGTGGTGCAGTCGGGGCTCGGGCTGTGAGGCGGTTCAGGCGAGTGGCGGGTGGTGGCTGCGGGAAAGATGACTGGAGAAGAACGCTGCTGACAAAGCGGTCGTGCTCGGGGTCGGGGACGACGGAGGACGGCTCGGTGGAGATGGGACTCGGCGGGAAGGAGATGAGAGGGAGGCGGTCGTGGAGTTCTCAGGCGGAGGAGAACTCGGGAATAGTGGAGAAGGCCAGGTTAGGCGGGTCGGCTGCTTCGGTCTCCGGCGTGACGAAGTGCAGGCGGCATTCAGGCGGCTTCCGGCGAGACTTCTCCGGCGAGATGAATGAAGGGCGTGGCGGCCAGGGAAGATGATGAATAGTAGGAGGAGGAGGGATTCGGCTAGGTATAGTTAGGTTTTAGGGATAAAAAATTATAAAGGAGTTATATATATATGTATGTGAGAAAATAGGGTTGGGTGTTGACCTAGGAAGTTGGGCCTAGTCAACATCCTTGGAAAGGGGCTTTCGCTTTACATGTATAAATTGGAGGGCTAGGATTGCATAGTTTTAAAATAGGGGCTAAGGTTGAAGACGATTGATGTTGCGTGTTACACACTCCAAAATTAGGAAAAAAAATCACATGACCAATCAATGAAGAAAAAATAGGGTTTCTTCATGTGTTGGTCCCATGGGGTGTGGACACCTCAATACACTTTTGCATAAAAGTCCCTAACAATTAAAAAATTACACCAAGTGAGGTTTTGGGTTATTTTAATTAAAATTAATACAAATGATGTTCTAAAATTAATTGGAAGTACAAGGAATTAAAATTAGGTGGGACACAAGTGTCATGGATATAGAAGACTCAAAGTAGAATATTAACATAATTTGAGTTGCACAAAATGGGTCAAGATGGTGTCTCCAATTTTGATTGGACGTACAAGGATACAAAGTTAGATTTATATAGAATTAAATATAATCGTTTACGACGAATATTGTGCGACTAAAATAAAGCACAAATGGACATAGTTATGAGTTACACAAGAATCAGAATAAAAGACTGGCACGTCTAAGATAAGGGTGTAAAATTTGTAGGAAGGCAATAGCTAGTGTAGTGCTTCAATTATCAAAGCAACGATATGGTGCACTAAGTGATATAAATATTATAAAATTATCTAAAACACAATGTTCTATTTTTAATTGGATTTAAACTAGCCCTAGTCTCTCTATCTAAACTTAAGTAGGCCTAAATTTTAGTCGAGGGGGTTTACAATCTACCCAACTTAAAAGAATTTTGTCCTCGAAATTAAAAATAAGGCATGATTAGCTAAATACTTCACATTCATACATAAGGCAAGTTGATCGCGATCTTTTCCAAAATTTTAAATAACGAAATATTCTCAAATCCATCGCAATCATTTCAAAATTAAAGTAACCACTACTTAAATCAAAGTTCAACCTATCATAATCTCTCCTAAATTTTCAAATTATCAACATTCAAATTTAATTCAAATCTATTTGACATCCCACATCAAAATTTATATCGCAATCTCCAACTATCATAATCTCCTCTAGAAAACCATTCTAATCAAATATTATTCCTATGTTCAACTTATGAATTTCATACTCTTCAAATTTTAATTTCAGTTTTCATCCTCAATATTTCAAATAGGTGTTCCAATAATCAAAATGCAACTTTTAATTCAAATCATCAAATTATAGAATTTTGAATTCAATCTATCAATGTTCATGTTTAGAGTTCTATTTATTTTTCTCAAAATTTAAATCGATGATTCAACCTTCAATATTCAAAATTTAATTCATGTGCTCAAAGTATAAGTATTTGGTCCGCAAATTCAAGATTTTAAAATTTATTAAATCCTCATCATCTTAATTATTCTTCTGAAATTTCTCAAAATAAAAATGACTTGAATCTCTCAATCTAATCTTACTTGATCACAATCTAAAAGAATTTTATCTCAAGTTGACGATGCAACCCAACTTAGAATTTACCCATCTATCACACAAGGCTTATACATTTAAGAAAGACTTCCTTAAATTATTTAATTGCTTTATTCAATCCTTAAAACTTTTAACACACAAAATATCTCATATGCGATATGCCCTTAATTACGAAAAATAGTCACCAAGTAATGCGATTGGCCTATGGGATATATCTAGTATTCTCCGTGTATCAAACTTATACCAAGCATGAGATTTTGTCTTTCCAAAATAGGGGAAGACGGAGAACAATAATAAAGAATTCAAGAAGGAGGTGATAGAATACAAGTACAGGGTTCAAGGCGTTTAAAGAATTCAAAAGGGAGTTGTCAAGGCAATTATGGATTAAAATCCTATTTTGGTAAGTTCTGATTCGCATGCTCGTATCAGAAAAGTTATGTATCTGATACGATATGCTCTGACATGTCTAGAGGGCAAGTATATTCATCTAACAAGCTGAGTCAATTGTATCTCAAACCACGTAAAGTTGTTATGCGAAGAGCGAACCAAGTGCACTAAGGTTAGCTAGACCATAATACACTGATTCTGATTTAAACAATGTAATAGTAGGCGTCCCCAATAACACATATGTCATTAACATGCTCGATAAAAGAATAAGCCTGCAAAACTAGGCTATAATAGCAGCATAAGTCGAGGTAGTATAGAAAATATAAGTACGCTAGATTATGATAGGAGAAGGTACAAATAATTCAAGTTTACCAAGAAGATGAGACTCATCTGGTGTTATGCCTCTACAGTTTCCATACTAATTCTTTGTCTAAGTCTCTAGTCGACCAAATGGGGGTATGGGCCTCTAAGCTCTATAGTCTGGATAAACACTATCTTCTTATGGAAGTCTATAGTTGGTGTCATTCAATTACACTCTCTTAATAGGTCAAAAGGGCTATGTGATACTAGGTTGCGAGGCATACTACCCAACTTGAAAAATTTTACTAATATTGTAACTGCCTTAAAGATAGAGTAAAAACTCTTATTTGGGTATACGAGGGAAGATCTTGGTATTTATTAAGGTATAGTACTGTATTATAAAGCTACATAGGTAATAGTTATCTTAAGTCTTAATCATAGTATTTATAAAACAAAAGCGTTAATATTGAGAATGGAGAAGTTACTAGCTCTCAAGTGAAAGAGAATATAACCTATATGGAGATATATGGAACAGGTTACTTGATTTGAACTAAAGGATAATCATAAAATCATAATCTAAATAAATAGCTCAACTATCAAGTTCTAACTACTAAGCACATAATTTCAAAATTCACGATTACAAATATAATCCTAGCAAACTATATCCTAACATAAAAAGGAAATTATTTGGCCTAAAATTAGAAGGGTTAGTGGCACGAATTGAAAGATGAAGAAAAATATTCTATTCATTCCTCTTGGCTTCCTAAGGTACTGTTCTGCTAATACCAAGACAAGAATCTAAATTTATTGTTCTCTAATACTATCTCACTATGAAAGTTAGGTTTAGTCCTAATATTCAATCTTAGATTTTGATTGGTTCCTCAATACTAGGGTCAAACAATATGTCAAATTTCTAACTAACCTTATTAGTGTTTATACTACTCTCAAGTCCTTCCTAAATATATCAAGGGATAAGGGTCAATTAATCTATAAGTAAGGGATGCTAGGGTTTATTAGGTGTTCTAAACTTAGTGATGTGTCAGTATCCTAGTTGTATTATCAGTAGGAATATTATCCTAATTATTATCCTAATAACAAGGATTCCTATATTCTAGCAGAAGGCTATACTCAAGGAACTATTAGGGAAGTACATGAATCAAGCAGGATAATTATTTAAATGGAACAGATTGAAAGGAAGGTGAATCATAGTCAAATGTGGATGAGATCCTATACTCTAATCCTATTTGCAGGCTTGCTCGGTACAATAACGTAACCGAGACAATATACTCTCGACCTGCATGGGCCACCAGTAAAAATATGTCATGCCCTAGTCCCAAAATATGTAGGACTAGGAATACGTAAGCATGCCAGCCGTATGTATATGGCAACTCCAATATATGGAAACTATAACACATACATACGGTGTATTATGAACAATAATTCACAAGTGGCATATAATTATCACAAGTCACAGGGCATAACTAAATCTCATCCACAGAATCAAATATAAATGAATAAATAACCAATCAACTATATAACTGAATCTCAGTATGCAGTATCAAAGAATGATAGTCGGATGGAAACAAATCCACTGCCAAACTAGAATATTAAGTAATACAACAATAATATCAACTAATGAACAATGAGACTCAAAGAGAAGACTTCCTCGAAAGATAAGTAGCAAGTCCTGATCCTCGCTCCTGCAAATAATTATGATCGTCTACACCTGAAAAGGGACCAGGTACTCGGAGGGACATAACAAGATACATAAAAATATGCCAATAAGGTACTGAAAATAAACATCCACTGGGTCGCCTAACCGTCTATATGAATGTATTTTGAGAACAACTTTCCAACAAGTGGACTATCTGGCCATAGATGGGATTGGCATGATTCTCTCGGAGAATTATGAGCCTACAAAGCATGTCGTCTTTTGAATGACAGAGGCCGCCAGGTAATATAGGGGTCATCATGACCGCTCATCTCCGGCGGAGCATACGGATTACAAAAAAGAAAGTACAAAGGAGCCCAAACGCCTTACTTGTTATTCTTTCCACCCCATGCTCTAAGCATGTCATATCCATACCACGATAATACCTCTAATAACTGCCAAGTCTCCTAGCATGCAAATTCTATCAGCAGTTATTCCCTATCGCACGTCCCATACGTACATGAGGCCAACCTGTCACGCAAGTCTGTGTCCTACATGAGACTCACACTCGTGTAACAGATGTGTCACAGCCAATAAAACCTAATGATGCCTTCAAATTATGTGGTGGTCTCGTAAAACTAGGTCGACATACATAATATATAATAAAGATAAAATACGACGCCACCGTCGTTGCACCCAAGTTATCCTTGGACACGCAGTTTATATAGCAGTTAAAATATATGAACTAATGGACAGAAATAAAATGCATGCATCATATGGAATATAAATCACAGTACAATAGCAAGGTATACTTGCCTAGCAAGAAAGCTGCGTAGTACCAATAACCTGCTCCTGAAGTCTCGTAGAATAATCCAATTGTCCTATATACATATGATATAATACAATACATCATCAGCCATTACCCTAGCACATACACAACCATAATTACGCTGAACTCAGGGTACGCTAGGGTGATACTGGTCATCTAGCAGGGTCAAGCGTGCGTCTAACTGTACGGGTGTCATGTCTTTGATTGATGTACATAATCAGACAGTCAATCACTAACATGTCTAAGCCAGTACGTCAATGTACACAAGGCAGTCAACTCATAATTTCTCAGGGTCACATGGTCAATGTAAATACCAGTTCTTCGTAATTAACACTAGGGCATAAAGTACCTATACAAATATGTCATAACTAGTATTAGTATTTAATTACCTCACAGTATATATACACATACCAAATTGAATACTATACCCATAAGCATACATATACGCATACGAGTTAGGGTTCACCGACACGGGTCTGAATCACATCCAACTAAACCTGTCATGACACGATATGCTAAAACACTACACTATTCATACATGCACACACATAAATCACTAAGGAAGAGGGGACAGGAACGAACCTGTGCACGTGCACGAGATCGACGATAACGACGATGACGACGATGTTGACGATGATGATGATGGTGATGATAATAATAATGAAGGTGATGATGATGGGGATGATGGTAATGATTGAACAGGGATGGCCGGAGGAGAGGCTCGGCGGGGGAGACGTTTAGGCGAGGGAAGGAGGTTGCTGTAAAGTCGGGATGTTCAGGCCGGAGATGGAAGGAGTTGAACGGGGGAGAAGAACAGGGAAGAGAAAGGCTGTGTCGACTCCGGCAGGATGGCAGACGGTGGTGATAGGGGTGTTCAGGTGGTCGGGAACGGTGGTTCAGGCGTGGGTCAGTGGGGGGAAATGACGGGGTTGTGTCGTAGAGGAGATCGAAGAAGAGAGGGAGAGGGTCGTACAGTCGGCTGTCGAGGGAGGAGGGAGAATGGTGGTGCTGGCGGTTATGGTGCAGTCGGGGCTCGGGCTATGAGGCGGTTCAGAAGAGTGGCGGGTGGTGGCCGCGGGGAAGATGACCGGAGGAGTACCCTGCTGACAGGGTGATCGTGCTCGGGGTCGGAGACGACGGAGGACGGCTCGGTGGAGATAGGACTCGGCGGGAAGAAGATGAGAGGAAGGCGATCGGGGAGTTCTCTGGCGGAGGAGAACTCGAGAATGGTAGAGAAGGCCGGGTCAGGCGGGTCGCCTGCTTCGGTCTCCGTTGTGACAAAGTATAGGCGGCGTTCAGGCGGCTTCCGGCGAGACTTCTCCGACGAGATGAATGAAGGGGGTGGCGGCCAGGGAAGATGATGAATAGTAGGGGGAGAAAGGATTCGGCTAGGTATAGTTAGGTTTTAGGGATAAAAAATTATAAAGGAGTTATATATATATATATATATATATATATATATATATATATATATGTATGTATGTAGAAAAATATGGTTGGGTGTTGACCTAGAAAGTTGGGCCTAGTCAACATCCTTGGAAAGGGGCTTTGGCTTTACATGTAGAAATTGGAGGGCTAGGATTGCATTGTTTCAAAATGGGGGTTAAGGTTGAAGAGGGTTGATGTTGATTATTACACACTCCAAAATTAGGGACAAAAATCACATGACCAATCAATAAAGGAAAAATGGGGTTTCTTCATGTGTTGGTCCCATGGGGTGTGGACACCTCAATGCACTTTGCATAAAATCTCCAACAATTAGAAAATTACACCAAGTGAGGTTTTGGGTTATTTTAATTAAAATTAATACAAATGATGTTCTAAAATTAATTGGAAGTACAAGAAATTAAAATTAGGTGGGATACAAGTATCATGGACATAGAAGACTCAAAGTAGAATATTAACATAATTTGGGTTGCACAAAATGGGTCAAGATGGTGTCTCCAATTTCGATTGGACGCACAAGGATACATAGTTAGATTTATATAGAATTAAATATAATCGTTTGCGACGAATATTGTACGACTAAAATAAAGCACAAATGGATATAGTTATGAGTTACACAAGAATCAGAATAAAAGACTGGCACGTCTAGGATAAGGGTGTAAAATTTGTAGGAAGGCAATGGCTAGTGTAGTGCTCCAATTATCGAAGCAACGGTACGGTGTACTAAGTGATATAAATATTGTAAAATCATCTAAAACATAATATTCTATTTCTAATTAGATTTGAGCTAGCCCTAGTTTCTCTATCTAAACTTAAGTAGGCCTAAATTTTGGTCGAGGGCGTTTACAAACTGATCTTAAGGTAACTAGAAAAAGAACAAAATAGTTTGTGTACGGAACCTTTATTACGTGTTTGGATTTGTCGAACGGGCGAGTAGCCTCCCCACTAGTGCATTCATGTACTGATAATCCACCAGATTGTTTGCAGGGTACAGAGAACATCATTCAGTGCGGATACCTCCTTCATGCGTGCTAAGGCATGGAGTTCACTCTGAAGCCTTGGAGCGCTGTGCCCGAAACTGAAGCACATATACAAGACATAATATTGGAACATCACCTGTACATTATTTCACAAATATAGCCACTTGGCACATTTTTACTGTTTGAGAGAGAGAGAGGCATGAGCCACTTGTAATCTCGGCTATACGCCGCCTGTAACACTTGTTTATATCAATAAAGATTTTTACTTCAACGTGTGTTACTCAATGCTTCTGCTATTGTCGACTCAGTAAACTTGTTACCAATCGTCTATGCGTTTATAATTTCGCTGCACTCGGACAATCTGTGTGACTCTGTGGCTTAGATCTCATACCGCCAGCCAACGAACCACGACCTTGAACGGGCGCCGCTCACACTCGTGCGGCATCATGCCCAGATGGGATAAACGATCGTCCTGCGGGAGCGCTGGCACGGTAATTCTCGCCTAGCGGGGACGGCCGATTAGCCTGCGGGTGACCGGGATGTGACATAATACAAATAATCTTTAAACTCAATACTATATTCATATAAGTTATATTATATATAACATTACTCATACTATTGGCAACCTACTTTTAGCTATAGGTAAGCAGTATATGATCCATACAACTTTGTTTACCTCGCATATTTCTAACTTAGTAGGTAAGGGTCAAGGCTAAACTAAGCAGGTACATAGGTCTATTACTCATGGCATACTATTCGCTAAGGACACTCTTCAAATCATAATTCGGATTGGTCATTCCAATGCTTGTCCAACTTTAAATTAGAATGTCTATCTATTCTCATACAACTTACCCCTTCTATTACCTATCCCTCTGTATTATTGTTCTTCTAGTTTTTGCTATCTAGTACCTATTTTTCTCATAGAAGTCCTCTTGGCTAGGTTGCTATCCTATAACACAAGCATAAAGTCATAATTATCTCTTCTAAGTGATAAATTTACCATACTCATTGAAATGGTAAGCTCGAATAGACTCAAGAAAGAAATATGAGTCTATAAAACTAGGCCATAACAACATACATAAGTAACAAGAAATGATAAATATAACGGCGATAAAAATGATAACAGTACCTGAGTCAAATGCCCACATGATAAAGCAACACACATCAGCAACTCCAAGCAGGCTCCAAAATGGTCTATGCTGCAAAACTAGCAGGGACCAGGTCCTCAAAGGAATATAAAAAAAAACATAGAATCATGCCAATCATAAACTGAATATAAACATATGTACTGGATAAACTAACCAAGCTACATGAATGCAATTGAGGATAACGTTTGCACGAATGGGCTGTCTGGCTAAAATATGATCGACATAGACTCCTCTGAGGCTAGAGGTCTAAATGTACATAATCTATCCAATCATATGCACAGACCTCAAAGAATCCCCTGGATGCCAGAGGCCAAACTTTCTCATATAAATCCATGGTCGTCAACCTGCATCTCCCTCAAAGCGTACGATCACAAGAAAGTGCAAAGTAGCCCAAATGACTCATGTATATCCTTCCCACCCAACGACTGTCTGGATCGTATCTACGATACATCCAGTTTCTTACCACTAAGTCCAATGAATGCACCTAGACACTAAATATGACTAGGCCGACACACGTCCCTTACGTATCGGGAGCCACCCGAATACGAGGATTCGTGCCCTCTCACGCCTATCACATATCCGTGTATGTACAAAGTATGTGTTAAGGTCATGGAGATATGAAAATATCTCACAAATATATGGTGGTCACATAACTCTAGGTCAATATACATGATGAATAAAATAAAGACGACGCAATACGCCATTGCACCCAAGTCTATCTTGGACGCACAATTTTTTATAGAAAATAACTAAGTAAATAAGTAACATAAATACAATATGCTATACAAAATATAAATAAACAGTCTCATCATGGAAAGGTAAACTTGCCTAGATTTCGGATGATGGTATGACAAAGTCCAGGTGGCGTGCTTGATACGTCAACTACTCCCAAAAAGATAGAATCTACATGAATATCTCCGGATGCTGAAATAAATATCACCAATATTTTCAGAAAATAAGAAATAGGTAGGATTGACTACCCATAAGTCCAATTTGGACACAGGGGCTAAAATGACAGTTTAGGGTTAAAGGGGGGTCCACGTATAGCCCATTCGTACCGAAAAATGTGCCAGAGACAAAGCTCTCCAAATTCGACAAAGTTTCTATGACTCCATAAAGATGATACGACCTCAACGGAATGTTCGAAATTGAATTCCGATGAGCCGGTCACAAAATCACCCGTCAAGTAGGACCGATGGTCCACGAAATGGTGTTTCATCAACGTTCTCAGAATCGAAACAAACTTGGGTTATAGGACCAGCGTAACGCTGCGAATCGGATGGCTCAAGTTGTATTATGAAATGTCAAGTACACACGAAGTAATTATAAAAAATCAGGAAAGGTCGATACAGAATTTTTTGGCGGATACGAGTTGATTTCGATGTGCACACACCTCCAAATCAAGTTTCGTGAAAGTTCACACATCCGCTTTGATGATACGCGCCTTTCGGTGCAATTCGTACGTAACGAAGTTATCTCGTTTGGCGGGACGCACTCCGTATGGAGAAATTTTGTATTTTTGAAAAAAAAATCTTGGTTTTGGAACTCGATTTTACAGAAATTAAAGACAATTAAATATAAACTAAAAGAAGGGTGTAAAACTTGGATAGGTTGTTTAAAATACTGTTCATACAGATTTTAAAATTAATCATTCGTTTGAGAGAAAATAGCGCACGAACATGGGAGTTTGGGGACAGTTTATGAACTATTTTAAAACAGGTTTTTTGCCCAACTTTTGACTAGATTTACAATCAATGGAAAGGAGAATAAATTAGTCTAAATAAAAGGATTTAAAGAGGGTTATGTGGAGAGTATACCAGAGAAATTGGTTCACTAATCGGTCGAGCGTGGAAGGAGGAATCGTCACGCAAAGAGAGGGGGTTGGGGTAAGTTGCTGTTGTTGCGGATGTTGTGCATGGCTGCTGCTCCGGCCGGCGACGTGGGCGTGGCGGCGGTCGTGGGGTGGTTCGCCGGCGGGGATGAGGAGGAGAATTAGGTTTAGGGTTAGGTTTAGTATTATATATATATATATATATATATATATATATATATATATATATATATATATGGAGAGGGGAAAATAGCCGATCGGGTAGCTATTGTAGGGTGTAGTTTTAGGTTTTTGTTTTTGGGTTTGGGTTGATTTGTTTTTCTTTTCTTTTTTTCTTTTCTTTTCTTTCTAATATATATATATATATATATATATATATATATATATATATATATATATATATATATATATATATATATATATATATATATATATATATATATATGAGATTATAAAAATTCAAAAAATAAATATTTGCACATGAAATAAAATCTAGAAAATTTATAATACTTTAACAAAAGATTTTAAATAAGAAAATAGTTTTGTGGAATAATTTTAAATAAAAATTTATATAAGTAATTGCATTAAAAAAAATATTTTCAAATTAACCAAAAATAATAATCTAAAGAAATTAAACAGTTAAATAAAAAAAATACTTAAAAATTATAAATTTAAAATTAGGGGGTTTACATTCTACCCAACTTATGAAAGTTTCACCCTCGTAATTTAAAATTAATCTTGGTAGGGAAGAGTAGAAGGTTCACTACGAATGAATGATAACTACGTCTCGTCGTATCGAGTTTCTCAAAAATAAGTAATAATTTAAAGATGAGGAATACAAAATGGTAGGAAAAAATTTAAGTATGCAAGGCCATACTTGATTGTCAAAAGATGGGGGACGCACTTAATAAGGGGATCCTAGTTTGATATCATATTTTAAGAGCAATGTGACACCTAGTTTAAGATACTACACAACTTATAAAAATTTAGTTGGTAGCAGAAACTCTAGTCATGGTCATATTTATAAGGGTTTTAGAAAGTATAACTTCAAGGAAGGTTACAAGAGGTTGAGGATTTTGTGATCGTACTCATTACTTTTAATTAGGTTATGAGTGAGGTAGGTCCAGTTAGGCTCATGAATGTCAAAGTTGTCAAAAAAATTGAGTCAATAATGCGTATTAAAATCGTCCAAAACAGAAAATGATATCTATGTGTCATTTGTGTGTACAATTGCATCGCGAATGGTGTGCGACTAAAACTAAGCATGGAAATATAAGTTTGTGAGTGATAGTTATATCATAGGAGTAGGGTGACTAGTCTAGTCATAAGGGTAGAAGTTGTTGGAAAGAAAAGGATAATGAAGTGCTCCAAATATCCGAGCCACAACAAAGGGTATCAATGATACATAAATTAAATAGGTAATTTTATCCGTTTGAGATTAAACCTAATTAATACCAAAATAAATTCAAGTTTATCTTGAATTACAAAAATAACCATACACTAAACCAGGGGGGATTACCCTCTACCCAACTTATAAAAATTAACTTGGTATCAAAACTAAAGTCATGGTCCTGCTAACAAGATTTATGGAATGGCCTATTTCTTATATAAGGATAAAAGAATTTTAGGGTTTACTGGTCGTAATCAAAGATTATCTGAGGGGTCCTAGATACTATCAGGGTGTTATTGGTCAGCAACTTTATAAGAGAAATTACTACCCATCCAACACTGCTCTTGTATAGGTCAAGCTTCTACAAGGCAGAAGAAATGACTGAGTCGAATCTTACTAAGGCAAGGTTGTATAGAGGCTTCGATCATCGATTGACATTGATGATAAAGAGACCAAAATATAGAAAATTATGAGATAAAGTAATTTTAGACCATGGTAAGAAGAATTTATAATAAGTCTACAAGATTGAATAATGAACGATTAGGCAGGTATTTGGAGAATTGAGTCATAGTGACTAGATTAAGGGGATTAGAGTAGAAAAGAACTGATACCTTTGGTGATATGGATATTAACACAAAGAAGTGGTATCAACTAAGGGATTGATTTTGTAATTAAGGCACAACTAGGGAAAGAGGAAAGATCTGCTCAATTGTTATAATTAGAAGGCTCGTTGGTGCAATAGCAAGAGGCTTATATGCAAAACAAGATAAGAATTTATTGATAGGAAAGATATGAATGTAGTCGAGGGAGTAATACAACTAATCTTTAAATTCAATACTATATTCATATTATATATAACCTCACTTATACTATTGGCAACCTACTTCTAGCTATAGGTAAGTAGTATACGATCCTTACAACTTCGCCTACCTCGCATATTCCTAACTTAGTAGGTAAGGGTCAAGGCTAAACTGAGCAGGTACTTGGGTCTATTACTCATGGCATACTATTCGCTAAGGACACTCTTCAAATCACGATTCAGATTGGTCATTCCAATGTTATTGCAACTTTTAATTGGAATGTCTATCTATTCTTATACAACTTACCCCTTTAATTGGAATGTATATCTATTCTCATACAACTTATCCCTTCTATTACCTATCCCTCTGTATTGTTGTTCTTCTAGTTTTCGCTATCTAGTACTACTTTCTCATGGAAGTCCTATTGGCTAGGTTGCTACCCTATAACACAAGCATGAAGTCATAATTATCTCTTCTAATTGATAAATTCATCATACTCATTGAAATGGTAAGATTGTATACATGCTTAGCTTTAATCTTAACTACAAATCAAACTATTCTATTCATAATGAGAATCTCAAATCATATCTTCTAAAGTCTTACTGAAGGTTAGTCCTATTGGTTTATGAAGCTATAACTAATTCTGATATTTTAACTGGATATTCTCTAAAATAGTCACCATAGTCGTCTCAATCATTATAAATTTTTTATATCTATTCATACCAATATTTATGATTGGTAAAACTTCTAGTCCAACAATAAATGCTGGTGGGAGTTTTGATTTCTATTTGATAAGCGAAAGTTCTCTACTAAGTATAATCCTTATATACTCTAAGTTATACTCTCGTTCTAGTATTCTGCCTAGCACATACATCTATCTTTCCCACTTCTCACTTAGATAATCTTTCCTATGAATTATTCTACCAACCCTTCTTATATCCTATAATAAAATATATAACTAAAAGTCAAGCATGAGTATTCGTCCTTCCAAAATAGGAAAGAACGAGAGTCAATGATAGGGAGTTCAAGAAGAGTGTAATCTAATACGATTTTTTGAGGTTCAAAGGCGATATTAGAAATTAAAAGAAGGTTCAAGCAATTATGGATTGAGATCCTAACAAACATATCCTAGTGTAGGCTCGTTCGGTACAGTAATATAACCAAGACGATTTAATCAGGACTTGCATAGGCCACCACAAAAATATGTCACTCCCAGTCCCAAAATATGTAGGGCTAGAAATACGTAATATGTCAGCTATACATTCGACCAGACTCTAGTCCGACACTAATACGTATAAGCTGTACTATAATGGTTACTATCTAGATAATACAGAAAATATAACTATATCTTAATCCGTAATGAAACAAAATACAAGAATGGGCTACATGTGCTAAAGTCGATCGCCTAGTAACACACAAGATCGAATAGACTCAAGAAAGAAATATGAGTCTATAAAACTAGGACATACCAGCAGAAATAAGTAACAAAAAATGATTAACATAAAGGCGATATAAATGATAACAGTACCTGAGTCCAATGCATGCACGATAAATCAATACACATCAGCAACTCCAAGCATGTAAACTCCCTCACCCAAAATAGGTATTTTATGTATATTTTATATTATTATATTTATTGTAGATGTTGAATTTATTTAGAATATTCTCTTAGTTAATTAGAAAATAAATTTTTTTTAGTATATTTACTTATATAAATATTTATTTAGAATTATTTTAGGCTATTTTAGATTATTGGGATTTTTCCACAATTTTTAGTTAATTAAAAACTAGTAACACTAATTTTCTAGGACTTTGAAGAATTTATTTTATATTCAAACTTATATAAAAATATCCCAAACTTTTATTTTAGGTTCTAAATAATAAAATATATTTTCTATAATTTTTTGGGAATTTTTTGATTATTTTTAGCATTTATTTTGAGTTAATTATCAAAAACTGAATTAAAAACTATTTTCTGAAAAAGAAAACCCAAAAAGAAATTATTTCTGCCCAGTCAGCAAACAGGGGGCCCACCTGTCAGCCGCCCGCAGCAAACAGTGCCGGGCCCGCCTGTCAGTGACTGCGGGACGGGCAGCGTTGGATGGCTGCCACGTGTCAAGATCTGAGCCGCGACTGCTTTCTCTCTCCTCTATATATATATTAGTTTAAGTTTATTTCTAGGGTTTTTCTTCAGCCGAATTTTGGAGAATTGCCATATAGGGTTCCTTCATCTTCCAGAAGCCATTGCGCATAGCTCCGGACTCCAAATAAGGCCTAGTTTTTTGTGTTAAAAAGATATTGAGGTTAGTTTTCTGATTATATAATTTGTTTTACGAAATTATTATTATTAAATTCTGGAAAATTTGTAGAACACAGCATGTCCGAAAATAGACGTGTTTTGATGTTTTCGTGATTCCGGGAGAACCAGGAATCAGAATCATGAACCGTTTAAAGTTTTGGAAAACTAATATCGAGATCATTGACATATGTTTTTCCCAGAATTTATTTCAAAGTATTTTTATATTGTTAATTCTGTAGAACTTCTAGGGTAAAATTTAACCATCGGTGCACGATACGAAACTTGTATGTGCCATAATTTCCAAACGAAGTTGAATTCGGACGAGCCGTAAATTTCAGCATGTTTTTGACGCTGAAATCTACAGGAATTCATACATGAAAGTCAAATTTGTGTCAGTTGACTTTTTGGTCAACAGATCGCCTCGATTTGCGTGCCATGAGTCTCGAGTCGATAAAATTCAATTCCTTTGGACAAAATTTAGGCATTAACCTAAAAATCAGAATAATAAGATTAAAATAGGATTTTAAAGTAATTATTACAGAATTAAATAAATTAAAATAAATTATCTTTTGACGTGATGAATTTGTAATACATAGGCTATTTGGACTGTGTCTTGGACTCTGATTCATACCAGCAGCAGGACCCCAGGCAAGATACCTTGCCAATTGTTACAGTACTTTTGCATGCTATTTATATTTCTGTATATTTATTGTATTCTGTATATTTCTTGCATGTGTAGTTTTCTTCCAGTCATTACTATGTATTAGATATGTTGACACACACATGGCACTTAGTATCATCGAGGACAATCATTAGGCGTATGGGCTTTTAACCACTCTGGTAAACCATAGTAACTAGCACGCACTATGGTGGTCGTGTCCGATGGTTGCTACCCCCGAGGTATGTCGATTGATGGAGTCCGAGGGTCGCTACCCCAGAGGTATGTCGGCTGATGATGTCCACTGATGAGCGTATGAGTTGTGAGGATTAGATCGAGTAGCCTACCCTTGCCCATACGTCAAAAAGTTGTCCTCATTTGCATTCATATAGATTATCTTGTACAGCGTACTTATTTATTTTCAAACTATATACATGTTTACTGTATTCAAATTGGCATGTATTTTGTGTATCTTGTTACGTCCCTCTGAGGACCTGGTCCCCTGCCAGGTGTATCTGTTCTTGAGTAATTGCAGGAGCGCAGATTTTGATGGTTATATATGTTTCGTGGATGTCCTCTCTTCGAGCCCGAGATTGCTAGCTGGTATTCTTATATGGTGTTGTTGTGTTGTACTTATTTTGTATTTGCTCTTACATTCGAGTTGGTAGTGGATTTATTTCCATCCAACTATCATCCTTAGATACTTATGTTGAGATCTAGTTATATAGATGCTGGTCATTCATTTATATTGATTTTTTGTGGATGAGATTTAGATTGTACCCTGTGACTTGTGACATATGTTTATACCACTTGTGGATTTTATATTCATAGTACAGCGTACGTATGGGTTTGGGTTCCATATATTGGAGTTGCCATATCCATGCGGCTGGCATGCTTACGTATTCCTAGTCCTACGTATTTTGGGACTGGGGCGTGACATGTTTTTATGGTGGCCCATGCAGGTCAAGAGCATATTGTCTCGGTTACGTTATTGTACCGAACAAGCCTGCACCTAGGACTAGAGTATAGGATCTCATCCACAATTGACTACGATTCATCTTCCTCCTATCTGTTCTATTTGAACAATTATATCCTGCTTGATTCCTGTACTTCCCTAATAATTCTTTGAGTATAGCCTCCTGCTAGAATATAGGAACCCATGTTATTAGGATAATGATTATGGTAGCACACCTATTAAGAATACAACGGGAATATAGACACACCACTAAGTTTAGAATATCTAGTAAACCCTAGAATTTCTTTTCTATAGATTGGTTTATCATTACCCCTTGATGTATTATGAAGACTTGAGAGTAGTATAGACACTACTAGAGTTAGTTAGAAGTTTTACCATAAAGTTTGAACCTAGTATAGAGGATACCCTAATAAGTACCAAGACCCCTTCTCGTAGACCTTAACAGGAGTTTCTACGGTATGCTTAAGACAATTATAGTATTAGTTTATTATTATAAGTTGGGTAGTATACCTCACAACCTAGCATCACATAGTCTTTTGCCCTATTATTGAAGTGTAACTGAATGACATTTGTCGTATGCTAGCGTAAGACGACAGTGTTTATTCAGACTATAAGACTTAGAGGCTCATACCCCAATTTAGTCGACTAACGACTTAGACAGGGAGTTAGTATGACAACTGTAGAGATTGTAGGGTCTTTTATTATTATTGCTTATGTTGTTTTGCTTCTGCGAACTTGAATTAATTTGTACCTTCTTTCATCATAATCCAGTGTACTTATATTTTCTGTACTACCTTGATTTATACTGCTATTATAGCCTAGTTTTTGCAAGCTTATTCTTTTATCGAGCTTGCTCATGGCATATGTATTATTGGGTGCACACAATGATACAATTGCCTAATCAGAATCGGTGTATTAAGGTCTAGCTAACCTTAGTGCGCTTGGTTCGCTCTTCGCATGACTACTTTACGTGGATTGAGATATATGGTAGTAGACGGATATACTTGTCCCTAGACATGTCTGACATATTGTATCGGTTATATAAATGTACTGATACGAGCATGTAAATAGGAAGTTACCAAAAATAGGATTTCAATCCACAACTGTCCTGACAACTCTCTTTTCGAATTCCTTAATCTCTTTGAACCTCGTACTCGTATTCTGTCACCTTCACCTTGAATTCTTTATTATTGCTCTCCGTCTTCTCCTATTTCGGAAAGACGAAACCTCGTGCTGATATAAGTTGACACTGATAGTACTAGATATACCCCATAAGGCTAATCACATGACTTAGTGACACTTTTTTATAATTGATTAAGGGTATATCATAGGTGATATGTTTGGTGTTAAAACTTTGATAATTGAATAGCATGAGTAAATAAATTAAGAAATATTTTTCTTAAAGTATATAGCCTTCTGTGATAGATGGGTAAATTCTAAGTTGGGTAGCAGTGCAATGGCAACTCGAGAGGAATTTTTTTTGATCGAGTAAGATTAGATTGGGAGAGGTTCAAGCCATTTAATTTTGAGAATTTTAGAAGAATGACTAAGATGATGAGGATTAATGAATTTTAAAAATCTTGATATTGAGGACCCAATATTTATACCTTAAGTACATAATTTAAATTTTTGAGTATTGAAGGTAAAATCATCAATTTGAATTTGAAGGATAAATATATAATTTCAGACTTGAACATTGGTGGACTGCATTTAAATTATTTTTTAATTTGATGATTTAAATTAAAAAAAATTGATGATTGGACTACCTATTTGAAATATTGAGGATGTGAATGGAATTTAAAAAGTTGAAGAATACAAAAAAAAATTTATAAGTGAAAATAGGAATAATATTGGACTCGAATTACTTCAAGAGGAGATTATGATACTTGAAGATCGTGAGGTAAAATTTAATATGGGTTATTTAAATCTTGAAGATATTATATGGATTCAATTTAAATTTGGATATTGATGAGTTGGAAAAGTGAGAAGAGATTACAATAGGTTAAATTTTGATTTGAACAATGATTATCTTAATTTTGAAATGATCGCGATATATTTGAATAGATTTTGTTATTTAAATTTTTGGAAGAGATTGCGATTGACGTACCTTATGTATGAATGTGAAGGATTTAAAAAATTATGCCTTATTTTAATTTTGAGGACAAAATTGTTTTAAGTTGGGTAGATTGTAAACTCCCTCACCCAAAATAGGTATTTTATGTATATTTTATATTATTATATTTATTGTAGATGTTGAATTTATTTAGAATATTCTCTTAGTTAATTGGAAAATAATTTTTTTTAGTATATTTACTTATATAAATATTTATTTAGAATTATTTTAGGCTATTTTAGATTATTGGATTTTTCCATAATTTTTAGTTAATTAAAAACTAGTAACACTAATTTTCTAAGACTTTGAAGAATTTATTTTATGTTCAAACTTATATAAAAATATCTCAAACTTTTATTTTAGGTTCTAAATAATAAAATATATTTTCTATAATTTTTTGGGAATTTTCTGATTATTTTTAGCATTTATTTTGAGTTAATTATCAAAAACTGAATTAAAAACTATTTTCTGAAAAGAAAACCCAAAAAAAAATTATTTCTGCCCAGTCAGCAAACAGGGGGCCCACCTGTCAGCCGCCCGCAGCAAACAGTGCCGGGCCCGCCTGTCAGTGACTGCGGGGGCGGGCAGCGTTGGATGGCTGCCACGTGTCAAGATCTGAGTCGCGACTGCTTTCTCTCTCCTCTATATATATATTAGTTTAAGTTTATTTCTAGGGTTTTTCTTCAGCCGAATTTTGGAGAATTGCCATCTAGGGTTCCTTCATCTTCCAGAAGCCATTGCGCATAGCTCCGGACTCCAAATGAGGCCTAGTTTTTTGTGTTAGAAAGATATTGAGGTTAGCTTTCTGATTATATAATTTTTTTTACGAAATTATTATTATTAAATTCTAAAAAATTCGTAGAACACAACATGTCCGAAAATAGATGTGTTTCGATGTTTTCGTGATTCCGGGAGAACCAGGAATTAGAATCACGAACCGTTTAAAGTTTCTGAAAACTAATATCGAGATCATTGACATATGTTTTTCCCAGAATTTATTTCAAAATATTTTTATATTGTTAATTCTGTAGAACTTCTAGGGTAAAATTTAACCATCGGTGCACGATACGAAACTTGTATGTGCCATAATTTCCAAACGAAGTTGAATTCGGACGAGCCATAAATTCCAGCATATTTTTGACGCTAAAATCTACAGGAATTCATGCATGAAAGTCAAGTTTGTGTCAGTTGACTTTTTGGTCAACAGATCGCCTCGATTTGCGTGCCATGAGTCTCGAGTCGATAAAATTCAATTCATTTGGACAAAATTTAGGCATTAACCTAAAAATCAGAATAATAAGATTAAAATAGGATTTTAAAGTAATTATTACAGAATTAAATAAATTAAAATAAATTATCTTTTGACGTGATGAATTTGTAATACATAGGCTATTTGGACTGTGTCTTGGACTCTGATTCATACCAGCAGCAGGGGCCCCAGGCAAGATACCTTGCCAATTATTATAGTACTTTTGCATGCTATTTATATTTCTATATATTTATTATATTCTGTATATTTCTTGCATGTGTAGTTTTCTTCCAGTCATTACTATGTATTAGATATGTTGACACACACATGGCACTTAGTATCATCGAGGACAATCATTAGGCGTATGGGCTTTTAACCACTCTGGTAAACCATAGTAACTAACACGAACTATGGTGGTCGTGTTCGATGGTCGCTACCCCCGAGGTATGTCGATTGATGGAGTCCGAGGGTCGCTACCCCAGAGGTATGTTGGCTGATGATGTCCACTGATGAGCGTATGAGTTGTGAGGATTAGATCGAGTAGCCTACCCTTGCCATACGTCGAAAAGTTATCCTCATTTGCATTCATATAGATTATCTTGTACAGCGTACTTATTTAGTATAAACCTTGAGCTATGAGTGGGGTTTGGTTTGGAGTTGGGTCTAGTTTTGGGTGAGGTTAGGTCCTTACACCAATTAATTAAAATTAGTATAAGTGTGGTCTGTTGAAAATAATTAGTAAATACATAGGGTTAGGAAATTGGGGTGGGACACAAGTGTCATGACGTAGTAGACTCAGAATAGAATATTGGTCATAAATTGGGTTGCACATAATGGATTGAGGTTGTGTCTGCCAATTTTGATTGAACGGACAAAGATGCAATTAGATTTATTTGAATTTAAGAATGTGACGTTTGTAACAAATATTGTGCAACTAAAATGAAGCACAAGGGAGGGTATTTATAAGGTTACACAAGGGTCAGAATAGAATGTTGGCATGTCTAGGAAAAGTGTGTAAAATTTA